>CM048923.1:20269133-20674133 GCA_026686955.1 Epinephelus cyanopodus | reverse complement strand
TTAGTCATTGATACTACGTGTCTAAAGCTTCATACCGATTTTTAAAGTTTAAATAATTAGACCAACACATTATGTGCAATAAACATGTCGGGGCTGCTCTAACAGACTGACAGTCTGATCCTTGTGCACAGTGTTATAAAAAATAATAAATATAAAAAAGGACAGAGGTTTGATTTTGAGATGAGGATGAATTTTTGCTGTGTAAAATTTGAATGTAAAGACAAAAACTGATGTCCAAAGAAATGATTGATGTGCATAAATTCAGTAACTTAAGACAGTCCTGAAAAACAAACTAATATCCAGCAGCATTTAGACTGTGACAGACGGTAAATCTCCGCTAATTAATGCGCTTCGATACAAGTTTTGACATGGACTGAATGAATGAGGAAATGAAACAGCGTGTAAGAGGGAGACAGAGAAAAACTCAGGGTTTCTTCAAGAAAACCTGCCGTCGAGCAGGTTATGTTCACAGAGTCTGTTACCACGATGACTGACGCAGAGTTTCAGTTACCTCACTTTCTGGAATGGATAACTCAGTTTCCCTCATCTCAGGGTTAACTTACTCTGAGTTTTCACATAACCTGCTTTCTGGACTTCCCCCCAGGTCACAATGCTTCGCTGTTGTACCACCACAGTCCACATTCCCCTTTCAGTTACACACCTCTTTCTTGACATCTAGAATGGGCCACAGGGGAATGGACAGCTTGCGCAGTCTTATGCTGGGACACTGGTTGGATTCTGGCTTGTTCGTGGTCTCACAGCCCAGGGGGGCGCACCAGTCATCAGGAACTATATAAACGCGTACACAGAGACACAAACATGGTCACGATGAGCCCTGTAATACTGTGTTTCATTTGAGTGAATGCTTTAGAAAGAAATTTACATGCACAGTTTAAAAAAGCTTCCTCTTTGTTAACCTCATATGAACTTGTGACTGAAATTGGTTACTGTACTTTAAGCTGTATTTAATGCCTGTCTCTCTGTACTGGTAGCTCTCCATGTCACTCATAACATAACATCTTTAATCGTGGAAAGCAGCATATTTTGTCAAGTTATTGACCTCACTTCAACACAATACCTTCAAAATCAATCTCAGGAACATCAGGAGTTTGTCCAGGCGCATCCACCGGCTCTCTTTGAGTTTCAGTCACCTGAGTTTTATCCATCTTCGCTCCTGTGTCCCCTCCATGCTCACATTCTGTCAGCTTGATCTCTGCTGCCTGTAACTTTATCTTAAGTTGAGCAATTTCTTGTCCTTTCTGTGCCATCTCCATTTTGTGATCATGTAGAGTGTTCTCAAAGATCATCATTATTTCAAACACAGCTCTCCTCAGGATTGAGTCCATGCTCGTGGTCAGCTGGGCCCTGAACCCTCTCGTCAGATGGTCAGACATCTTTGAAGATGGCTGGCAGCAGCTTACAGATGTTGAGGTTGGGAAAGTCTTGTGTGTGTACTGGTCCTTTCACCTCCTGCTATGACTTCACCCCCTAAACAAAGACATTAAAGATCAGATTATGTATTCTTTAACTGTGGTCACTTTATCAGGATGTGCGTTTGCTAACTAGGGGCTCTAAACCCCTGTCATCTGGATGGCGGATGCTCCCCCTTGCCATCAATCCACCAAACTGGCTTATAGCCTTTAAGCAAGCAGTATCCAGGTAAAGGCGGTATTGTTTCAAGCAACATGACTGTGTATTGTCATGTGTTGACCAGCAGAGGACACAAGCACAGTGAGTAATGCATCAGCCACAACACATAAGACTGTGTTTGGATATAAACAGTCTCATCATGCCAGTGGAAGATCACGATTTAACTCCATTGTAACATGTGTAACGTGCAGTCAGCAAAACCAAGGACAATATGAGGTAAAGCTGGCTCACTTCAACGACACCCAGATTATTATACATCAATTATTCCTGTCACCTAACGTCTTAACATTGCAGTTAAGTTAGCTATGTTATTTATGACTAACGTCTGTGTACATACATTCCCGCTTTCGACCAAACAACAGCAGACGACGTGTTCGGTTCCTACAACGCCCATATGACGTTATTTTAAACACGCATTCGCGTAGAAAAGACAAACACTTCAAAGTACGCCACAAGCTAAACATTTATGTTAAGTAGCTACACATGGCGGGCAACTGGCCGCCATACTATGCGAAATACTTACCGCTGGACACAAGGTGAAGTCCGGTACTTTGTCCACGATGATTAACTTCGTCTGGACCTTAAAACTATACTGCATAAACAGTGGCGTTAATGAGGCTCATTCACATCCGACATCTAAATACGCAACCGGCTTGATTTGTTTCTTGTTAGTTAGTCAACGTGTAGCATTCACAAGGTAAGATGTCCATACGCCATCTTTCCCCTCCCCAGGGAGGCGCGGCGGACGGTGAAGAGACATTCTTCCTAGGATGGCAAAGGCAAGACCCGCCCAGCTCTGCCGTACTCTGCCTCTGATTGGCCTAACTAATGGTCTTCGCCCAATCCGAACCAATCTCGCGCTTCGTGCCTGAATTTAACCAATCAAATCAATGAAGGAAACAAATACTAGCCAATCAGAGGGCGAGCAGGGCGGCTCATGCCTTCGCCATCATAGGAATTAAAATTGCAAGCGCGAGGGAGAGGTTACATCAGTAGGACGTCATTAACGCTGTTGTTACCATCAGTGCTGTAGAATATGGCCCAATCCCAAACCGGCCACTAACTCCTCGCCTTATTCACTACCCCTCCGTTTGCGCGGCCACGCAGAGCTCCGCCATATTAAGGGCCGTCCCAAACCAATTATCGCTGAGTGCATCAGTGCAGGCTTCTGATGAGCCCAGCGGGAAGCGCAACATCACAATGTAGGAAACAACGTACAAATGAAAGAGTTACGTCTTTCTGTAAAATATTTTAGATCAAACACACACATTTGTTTTCCTCACACTGACTTTACAGTCTCAAACAAACTCACAGAATGTTTGGTGTCAAAAGGTGAAAACCTACATGTCCATATGCTCAAATAAACTTTTTAAAACTGTCTAAAAAAAAAAAAATCCTCATCCCATTCTCACAATTTTGAAAAAATCTATAACTCTGTGTTTACAGGGACAGAAGAAGAAACAAAGCAGTTAATCGATCTATGTATTAAAAATGAGAGTCTCTTCACTAAAAAGAGGAACGCTGCAAAACAGGGATGGAGGTGAGATTGCCCAGATGAATGAAGCTGTAAATGCGTAAACTGTGTGTAGAACATATGAACAAGTGAATTACTTTGATTACACTGCACTGTATCTCTTATCTGACCCATTCAAGTTTATTTTTATTATAACTCAATTTAATTAATATTTAAATGTTTTTTGTTATAGCCTGTTGCTCTATTGTGCTTTCACAAAGCGTCTGTCTGTATCCATGGTTACATCTGCTTCCTACTTCCGGTAGAGTGGCGAGGGCGTCCCATGGTTTGGCTTCTCTTTTAGACCTCGGATAGTTCCCGGAAGTTACTGGCGGGCCGTTTAAATCGTTTAAATACACAATACTGAGAGACAGAACTCCGATTTTTGGTAAGTAGCTGTCAATAACTACATTGATTTATCATATATGTGTAGCACGCCATAAACAGTTACATCTTTATGTTGTTTTTTAAAGTAAAATGTGCTAATATTTGAGGATTAGTGTTAGTTTACTACGGTTAGGTAAGACCCTAATGATCCCAACCTTGGAAATTCACGTTACAGCAGCTCAGAGCTCAGAGCAGAGGCAATAGAAAAAGGATGAAATATTTTTAAATACAAATTAGACATAATGAAAATAATAGAAAATACTAAACAAGAGATACTAACCAACTAAAAACAGATACTGTATGCTCATGATTAATAGCTGCACAGGATGAGTGTAATACACATGATGTGTAGTGTTTTTACTGTAAAAGTATAGAAATGTATAGATATTGCACACAGGAATATTAGACAGTATGTACACAGTGCACAGTTTAAATATAAGGTGTGTGGATAAGGATATGTATTTATATATGTATACAGGCCAGTATACATATATTAATGACACAGTATAATTATATGATAGAAATGTATTATTACACAGTATAACTATGTGTAAAGTGTATATAACTATATATTGTTGTCTGCCTTGTTTACATATGTTAGTCTTTCTTTACCTTGGTGAAACAGCATGTTGCTTTTATTGCTTTAAAAAAATCAATTCTGTCCTTAGTCTTGTGTGGTTGTCAAGAGTAATCACACTCTGACATTTATTGATAATGTAATGATTCTAATGATTTATAACTAATGTTATCTTAATTACTTTCAGTGGGACAGAAGGAGACCGATGACAGGTGACTACCAATGACTGTAAAGTGACAGCACAATGGGTCACTGGGCTAGCAGCAGCAGCAGTTTATAGACATATATATTTTATGTATCTTTGTCTTTTTACGATGTAGTTATTTACTATAACAAATTAATTTCTAATAAACTCAGAAACGTGACTTGGATGTCAAGCAGTTTGTCTGTGCCCTCCTTCTGTATTGTCCTCTCGTACAGTCTCCACCATGGTGCTGTGTGGGGATGTTCCAGTTGTTCAGAGAGAGGTACGCATGCACAGTTTCTTCATTGACACAGAGATGAGAATTTTTTTTTGGCTAAAGTCAGCAGGAGTAACCTGAGACTCTCTACAGACTACAACAACAAAAATATGTAAGGTTATAATTCTCAAATACTGCATTAGCACATTTCCACAAACAAAGACCACACTATTGGGAAGCTCAGTGTTTGTTTTATTAAAAAGAAGGAACAGGGAACAGGAGTTGAGACTCAGGGTAAGAGGGTTGTTTCATTGCGGGGTGAGATCAGGCTCCATTGCATCACCCTGTTGTGCTGAAAGAGAAAAAAAATAAAGAGGAGAAATGGTTAGGCACACGTATATATGCCTGGGTCTGACGTTGCCATGTGAGATAAGGCACAAGTATGACAAGTGGCATCAGTTTTAATTGAATTTGTTTGAAGTTGTCTCATGGTTATGTAATGAGTGTATACATGTTCAGTAAGTATAAAGTGTTCCCATATTCAACCACTATGGGATATGTCTGTCGGTAGACAAAGTGAGTTGTGTGTGGGAAGTCACTGCAGGCACATTTTGGTGCAGACCAGTTTGCCAAGACCAAAAAGGGCAAGACAAAGCTTAGAACAGATTTAATTCCCACCATTTTTGTGCATCATGCTGTGAGCGCCCTGCACCACAATGCACCCCTGCACCTGTAGCATCATTGTTATTGCCACTGCCTGAACTGTAGCATTAATGGTCCTCATCCTGCAGCACTCCTGACACGAGGCACGCAGCATCACTGCAGTGTAGTTCCTTAAAATGTTTACTTATATTTCAGTGTTGGGGGCTGTTGTAACTGATCAGCACACTGGAGACCAGCAGGTGGCTCTACCAGTTCTGTTTTATTACTTTGCACTTGTCATAGTGACTGACTGGCAAGCCAATTTGCGTTTGTTGTGCTAACCTCAGCATTTGCCTACTGTGTTTCATATGACTGGCTCTCAAACATTCTTCCCTATCTCATAAGTTATCAGACTTTGATCCTGTGTCTGCTCGTTCCTGTGTCCACAGTTATCTGTTTATTTGAAAATGTCTAGGCTATTTAATTGTTTAATATTATCACACTATTAATTATTTATATAAGCAGGGGATTTTAATACAAAGTTGTAACCACTGCATGTGAATGCATGAATCGGTCAGATCTGTACTCCGGAGGAGATCCTTCATTAGACTATGCAATATCGCCCACTACTGGATTTGTAAGTTAATGAACTGTAATTAAAGCTCTCTGTGCTTTGATTAGTCACTATGAAACAACATGACCCTCTTCTATTTTATAATGCCTATTTATATTCTAATATTATAATGACAGTAACTGGTAATATGCAATGTATTACATTTTCAAAGTAACTGTATATCATATATTCAACATAATTACTTATATAATTAATATAAAATGGAGTACAACATATTATATATATTACATATTAAGTATGATTCCTTATCTCTGGATGTTGTCCTGTGTCCATGTTGTGGTCAACACAAGCCTGGCCTTGATACTGGTACACACTACATTTTGAACCTGTCATTACTGTGCCACTTCAATGTTATTCAGTCAAACAAACTGAGGAGCGTAAGGGTGACATTGCTGCTAGCATCATTCTATAGGACTATTTAAACAAATACAACACAGTTGCTTAGTTTTATGGACTTGCTGTCACATCCAAGTCATAAATGATAACATAGTTGTACTTTTTAATCCCAATTTTCATGAAGTGGATATTTGTCAAGGCTCACTGTTGCAAGGCCATGTTATCCCAGGACAGGTCAGGCCCAGCAGTAAGGAGGACCACCCTACACTCCGTCCATAGCGGTCCAGTCTGGAGGGCCTCAATGCACAGAGCAGCGATGAGGAAACTGCACCTCATTGGGAGGTTGACATAAAAAAGTGCAAATTAAAATAGGAAAGGTTATTAGAACGTAACATAGCAGCTCCTTCACTTGCCTTCATATGATCATTAAAGGTTCCTCATCACATTCAAATGTTCAGTAGTAGCTAAGGTGTTTGTATTCATGTATTTATTAGTTTATTTGTGAGGGACATTGCAAGAAACACTAACAGGTTAAAATAATATGAATCAGATGTGTTGCATACAGTTAGGGCTGCCACTAACTTATATATTTTTTAAAAAATAATTGATTAATCATTGATTATTTTATTAGATTAATCAGATTTTGAAAAAAGGCACAGGATGTATTTTTCTATGACATTTTTATTATCATAGTAGGTGATAAAACATTTTAACATAATTAAAATGCTGCCCATCTCTGCCAACAGTGCATAGGCCTATGTGATACAACAGTATAAAATAATACAAGTACATATATGCTGCACATGATTTGACTTGGCCTACTGCCATCTGCTGGTAAAAAGGACAAACATCAGCTTGACACTTCACTGACGCAACGATGCGTTATGGAGAAACCCGTGTTAACAGTAACAGCGCGGCACACACAATAATTTATTATATCCTCGATTACTTTATTGCACTTTATTGCAAACAATTCGGCGAATGAATATTAAAACACAGTCTTTGAGGGAATCCCTAAACGTCCTTCGTGGGAACAATATGCATGGCGATTTCCCTCATTAGTCTCTGAACAGCAACGTTATGGTTGAACAACAAGTTTTACTGTAGCCATAACGTTTGTTATCATAACATTTTATTTCTATTTTTATGAATAAAAAGATCCTCACATCAATGGCAGGCAGCTTTTCAAAATGCGCAAAACATCAGGTGTACGTGGAAATAAAAGATACACGGGAAAGTTTTAGGATATTTCTAAGTTTTATTGTCAATCTTATCTTCCTGTGTTTTATTTTGAAGTTACTTCCGCCTCTGATGTCACCGCAGTTCTACTTTTTGTCCAAAACAATAAATGAAAAAATGAATCTGCAAAGATCGAAATCGGGCTGTTATTTGAATTTGGTTTTGTCGTTTTTAATTTTGTGATTCTGACAAGAAAAAACGGAAAAACGGCTCAGTTTTCTCGTTTTTTTTTTCAGTTTAAACCAAAAAGGAAAAAAACAAGAAAACAATGGTATTTCCATTTTTTCGTTTTTGGTTTAAAACGGAAAAACGAACTGCCTGAAGGTACCCTGATCCTGAAGGTACCCTGATCCTTTGGACATCTTACCCGTTAAAAGTACATCACACCCGGTCTTTTCTGCTGTAACTCTGCTGCTGGCACGTGCCGCTTACTTCCGGGAACTATTGAGAGGCTTCGTGATCTGCCAATGCTGTGACGCGACTCTCTCTTCAAAGGCTCTGGTTACCATTAGTTACCGCGCGCGTATTTATTTCGATCGATATTTAGCAACAATTAAAAATGTACAAATAAAACAGGTTTTCAAGATCGATTTTCGTGAACGCATTTGTTCTGTGTCTGTATGCTGCGTCAATGAAGGAGGATAAATGTATTTGTATCATTTGATTTCTAGAGCAAATGTTAGACTACTACTTTGTGATGGTGTCAGTGAATTGATGGACATGGAGCTAACTTAATGTAATTTAAGGCAACCCATCTTCGGCCTGGTGATGACAAACAAATAGTTCTGTATTAATCTGTCACTGGATATCAGCAATACATTTGCATGATGCCACAGAATCAGATAACCTGACATACAGTAATACACATGACATTTGTTCCCCCTTCAGGCCCAAAGGTAGAAATCCTGAGGTAGCCTACACCATTCAGTATTTATTTCCTCAGATAATGTCCAATATATCATAATATAATCTTTTACTCCCCAGTATCTGCGAAAATATTATTGCCTTCTTTCTGTTTTATACACCACAAGTATGTGGTGCAGAACATTCAGCTTACTGTCTTGTAAAAACTAAAAGTTTTTATCAGGATACATTGTCATATTGGTTATTCCACCCCTACAGGGACTGCTAATAACCTACTATATATATACACATATACCAGCTGCCAAAACAACTTGTGCAATACAAAATAAAAAAGGCATAGGATATATATCCCAAAAGAAAAATGGGTAAAATGTCTCTTTTATCAAAGGCATACTTAATGATGTGTATTTGTGCTGTGTTTGTGCAGTTCACTGACAAAAGATAATTCTGTCTTCCCCTCAGACAGCAAGAAATCAGCAATGCAAATACTATGAATTTGAGTATTGAAATCAAAAACTCCCTCTGTGTCAACAAACAGGCAAACAGTAGTTTCACAGCATCAGCACACACTTGGCTCATTGTGGTCAAGCAAAGGTCGACAGGCCTTCAGCTCAGACAGGCAGTTATTAAGTTGTAAAGTAGATAGTTGACAGCTTTCGTTCAGTCTGTGAATCTCTCCCTCAGCTGAGTGGTTCAAAGCACCACTCGTTGGGCTGTCATCTCTCGGCTCTCAATTACAAACTGTAAAAACATGACCGCTGTTCTGGAAAAGTTGTTATATTTCTCACATGAATTTTGGAGCCCAAAGAAGGCTTCTCTGTCTCAGGATATTTCATCTTTTCCTTTGGCTTATTTGTTTTTTTAAATAGTTAACACAGTTTAGAAGCTCAGAGAGGTGACATGTCATGACCAGTGCCACACTTATCCCACAGGCTAAACAGGTTGTTTTCATGGGAGACATTTTGACATGTCACAGCAGGAAAAGCACAGTTGAAAACGATGTATGAATTCCATGCAGCTGCTTCAGTTCCAGGGTCCTAGTATTGTGCTGTAGAGTAGAATATAGGCAAATACATCTTTATTGTCTACCAGGGGTGGAAATTTGTATCTGGCTCACTAGACACAAAAGACAACACTGTAAAAAGTAGACAAATAGTCAGTAAAACAAACATAAGGTTATTACAAAACACTTAACACAGCTCAGTGTCTGTCTGTGGTTTAAAACTCATCTGTCACTTTGTTGGGTTAAGGATACAGATTGCATTTGGGATGAAAGACTTCTTAAATCCTTTCTGTTAAGAGATGGGTCAAGGGCCTTTGAGGCTTGTCAACTATTTTACTTGCCATTGTCACAATCCTAGAGAGTTTATTCTTGAATGCACAGTAGAGATGACCGTACGAAGCAGGGAGGTGAAAAGTTAAAACATTGTCTAAAACACTAATCTATCCATCCATCCATTTTCATCTGCTTATCTGGGGCTGGGTTGTGGGGGCAGCAGGCCAAGCAAAGCACCCCAGACATCCCTCTCCCCAGCAATGTTTTCCAGCTCCTTAGGCTTTCCAAGGCCAAATGAGATATGTAATCCCTCCAGCGTGTCCTGGGTCTAGTTCTGTACACTAATACTAAAATCTGCTAACTAACATCAAGGCCACTGAGTTTGCTAAGAAGATAGCAGCTGTGAACATCTCTTGAAAATATACTTAGTATTTCCACAGAGGCTCACGTGGGAGTCCAAAACATGTTGGCCATCAAGTGACACTGGCTCTGTCTTCACAAGTTGTTAGTGCAAATAATTCTTTAGTCTTGGCCACATTAATTTCCAACTTGCTGATGTGACACCATGTTTGAAGGGCCTTAGTGTGAGCCAGTAGGCAACTTCACCCGTTGGGTCTGTTTTCTGTTATAGACCAACTAAAGCCATGTTGTCTGCATATTTAAACAACTTGTCTACAGCGAAAAGGTCTCTTATACTTAACTGTTTTTTTCCAGGGTTGCATCTAATAAAATAAGTAGATAAATAAACGTAGCTTGTGTGTTTGTCAGGCTACACAATCAAAGAAAGAGGGCTTCATTTGTGATTTGCAGGGTTTGCTTTATTGCATTTTAATGGAAAAAAATAAGTGCAAAGCTAAAGGGTTCAGTGTTTTAGAGACAGTCATACAGTATATTAACCGTTGAATTACCAGGTGTCTTTACTGTCTTTTTTGTATGTCTTAACTATGCTCATGCATATAGGAAAATATGACGTTAACTGGAATGATCTTCGATTTCAGGGTGTCAACCTCCATTTCAGCCGAAGGTGACGCTGTTCCAGCCCACATTGGTTGCCTCCATGTCTACAAAGTTAATGTAAATCCTGAAATAGACACAAAGAGAAATAGATTAATGAGATCGGAGCATGGTATGTGAGATACAGGGGTATTTAACTCGGCAAGTTTTGGTCACCATGTTAAATTTACTCATCAAATTACATGCAACAACAATAATAATAATAAATTAATTTATATAGCAGTACAAATAGAAATATAAAACAAATAGATATATGTGTACAAATATCTACATGCATTCACACAAATAGGCACGTACATAAATACACCCATACTGTATACACATGTGCTCTGTGCAAAGGCTTATGCACATATGCACGAAACACATATATTCATATACAGACACTTAACATATTCTACCTTACAGAAATTGCATCTTAAAAAAAAGTGTTTTTAAATGTTTTTTAATGTTTTTTAATAGTGAATACACAAGTGGAAGATCGTATCATGACAGGAAGTGCATTCCAGAGTTTGGGAACCCGGACACCAAAAGCCAGATCCCCGCTAGTTACAAAATTTGTCCTGGGAACAGCAAGAAGTAGCTGACTGGATGATCTCAGGGCCACGCTCAGGCTCTCAGGGTGCTAAGAGATCCATTATATACTCATTATGGTACTAAATCTTGCTCGATAAACATGGTTGCTGTGTTTGTTCGTACCTGTCAGGAGAGATGCCCAGGTGTTTCTTGAGCAGTCCACACAGGAGGTTGGAGTATTGCTTGTTGCTAGCACTGTTGATCTTGCCAATACTGTGGAGGGAGCAGAGAGCACAGGGGTCTTCCTTTCCTCCAAACATCATAATTTGGTCAGTGTTAATTTGCACGGCAATGTACTGGAAGTCAGAGACACAAAATGAGACACTTTAGTTTCAGCATCATAAAGGCAGACATTACATATTCGACAGTTTGAAGGGTGTAGCAAGGATTTTATAAGGTAGTGAAGTCATGAGTCCAAATTCCCCCACTGCAATCCAACTCTGCAGACATTTCAAACAAGTTACCGAAATATCTGATAGACTTACAATATTTTCTCTACATAATGACCTAAATGTTCATTCTGGTGGAGAAATGTGGAATCCCTTTAACATATTTTAATCCATGTATTTCCCAGAAAATACCTTCAGTGGCAGCTACACCTGACTAAATACAGATATTAATATAAATATTTAAAGGTATGTAGTCCTGATCAGCTTGTTGTGAACATCTTGCTAGTTGCACTGGTTAAACCATGGCGTATACTGTGATGAAGTGACAGAGATCACTGACACCAACTTTAAATTTTGGTGGCAAAATATTTTTTTGTAATGAACATTCTGGAAGGATGTTGCTCTGACTAGTATCCAGTACAGTTTGCATGACATGACAAAAAGATTTAATATTAAACTGTGGGTTTGGTGAACTGACGCAGCTGATCAATCATCTACCAACTTTGCAAATAACAGTCTGGATTATGTTTGCATAACTGCACAAGAAGCTCGCCTGATTCATTCAGCAGAGGGTCATGTGATCTCTACTTTTAGCTGCAGTTAAATGTGAATATCAGGTGTTGGATGCACTGCACTCAGTAAAGAAGTTTAACCTGTCAAGCAAGAAATAAAGGCAGGTAGCATGTTTCATTGTGAACCCAGGTTAGTATAGGATCTGCAAATGCGCCCCTGGCCTACCTACCTTTGCAGGTTTGCCCATGGCATTGGACAGCTCATCCGTAGCCTCGGACAACAGGGCCATCGGTACATCACTTTTGGCCACGTTGGTGTTCACAACAAACATCGGCATGATTGCTCCTTTTTAGCGTCGTCGTTCTCCCCTTGTTGAACACACGGTGCTTCCGCAGGCGGTGTGACTCTGCCCCCAGGCGGAAGAAAACACTTCTTCGCCTCTTTTTTAATGCGTGCAGTCATGCGAAAAAAGACCACAGCGCCTCCTTCAGTCGTGGAAGACACCTCTGTTGACACACGCTAAACAAAACGACAGCCAAATAGTAGCTAAGTATTTTTGTGTTATTATTATTTCCTTATTTTGTTCACACTTGCTCACAAAAACACCACATTAAGGACAAAGTCATGTCTGAAATCTGGGGCGCATATGTGCTTTCCAGGGTGCGGCTGTTCTCGAGTGTAGGGTAATTACGGTACTGGGCATGCGCAGTGTTCTCAAGCATCATTAAGCAGTGCCGAAGGAGGAGGCGAGGGAGAGAAAGCGGTGGCAGGGAGAGAGAGGGCAGAAGTTGGATGGTGCTTTCCTTTGTCACCGTGTCTCCGTGCCTGTGATCCTCGAGCGAGCCTATCTGCGAGCCGTGAAATCACACCGTCTGTCGCCGTTTCACGTCCAAGCGACCCCGCCGGATTTCATCCAAGAAACGGTGCGTATACAGAGCTAAATTAGCCAGGCTGCTAACACGATCACTTTCCAGAAGGAGAGGTTGCTGCTCCTCTTCTCCTCAACGTAATTGTGTGTCGGTGTCATTACAAGTTTACTAACAAGCTAACCTGACGCAGGCTGTGTATTCAGTGTTAAATAATTTGAATAGAGCTGCTGTGTTGTCTTTAATTAAACGATGCAGAGGTGTGTGTGTGTGTGTATCAACTGTCGCACTTACTATATTATAAACAGTAGCTGCTAGCTAACCAATAAAGTTAATGTGCTTAACTGACATGTATTGTATATATTAAATGGCTGTAGCTGTGTATTAGATTGACACTGTGAAACTTTCTCAGTGGGAGCTAATGGTGATGACACTCTGCCTTGACAACACAAACTATTAATGATCCACCATCAGGTCCGAACCTGTGGCCAAGATGATGGAGGAATCGGTGTCCACGTTTGAGACGCATCTGACGGCTGTCATGGACAGTCTGATCCGAGCCTCGGTGTGCGAGATCACCAAACTCTTCCAGGACATGGTGAACGACTACCTGGTGGAGCTGTCCCTCAACAGGAAGGAGAACGAGGCTCTCAAACAGCGGCTGAAGCTCACCGAGAACAAGCTGAGGACCGAGCGCAAGTACGGGATGGGCTGGGCTGCCAACCGCCGCAACGCCGGGCTGGCGGCGGCGGAGGAGGGAGGTGGAGGAGGAGGGCGGCAGAAACGAAAAGTTGAGGTGGCCCGTAAGTATTGAGGATGGCTTGTCCTCCCAAACAAGGAGGCATGCATCACCCTTAGTGTCATACATGCAATGCTGTACATCTGAATCTTCAGTGTGGTTGTGTGTTAATGTGAGAAACAGGGATCTTGCTGTGCAGTCAGGGCTTATGTGAAGACGCACTTGTTTTGTTGGAAACCATCTGGCAAGAGCTGATCTCTCCCTCCCTCCTTCCTCTCTCCCTCCTCCCTTCCTCCTCCGCCTCCTCTTCATGTTCGCTCCCTCTGTCCTTCACCTCCCCCTCTCCTCTCTCTCTCTCTCTCCGCTGCATTCTGTCCCTCCCACTCCTCTGTGCTTCGGCACACTCTCTCCCTCCCTTCCTGCCGTGCTCCTCTCCCTCCCCCCACCTCCTTCACTTCTCTCTGTCTCTCTCTCCAACTCTTCCTCCTCCCCTTCCCGCTCCTCTCTCCTTCACGCCCTCGCCTCCTTCCTCTCTCCCTGCCCCCACCTCCTCCTGCTCTGCTCTCTCCTTCATCACGTTGCACACATGCACATACACACACTCCCCCTCCCTCCCTCCCCCACCTCCTCCTCCTCCACTCCGCTCCTCTCTCGCTCCTCTCCACCGCCACCATAATTACATACTCCCTCTCCACTTCTACTTCTCCTTTCCCTGCTGTCTCTCTCTCTCTCTCTCCTCTTTTCACCTTCTCATCCTCACCCCTCCTCTTTCTCCTTCAACATGTCCTCCCTCTCCTCTTCCTCCTCCTCCTCCTCTCCCCCTTGGCCCCCACCAACTCCACTTCTCCCTGTCGTCTCTGCCGCTCTTGCTTTTCTCCTCCCTTTCACGTGTTTCTCTCTCCTTCCCGCTCTCTTGTCTGTCCTTCTACGCCCCCTCGCTCCGTACTCGTTCATCATGCTCACTTCCTCCCCCTGCTCCCTTTCCTCTCTCCCTTCCCCCCAAAACCTCCTCTCTGCTCCTGTTCCGCTCTGTCTCTCTGACCCCTCCTCCTCCTCCTCATCTCCCACTTCTCCACCCTCTTCTCTCCTTCATCTCTCTCTTTCCTGGCCTTGCAATCATCTCCTCCCACTTATCTCTCTCCCCCTCATATTTCATTCTCTCTCCTTCCTGTCTCCCCATGTCCTCCCTCTTCAATTTCTCCTTCCTCTCTCACCTCCCTCCCACCCTTCCTTCGTCTTCCTCTCTTCTCCACAGGAGGCAAGTCAAAGAAGGGCCCAGCAGCAGCCTATGGCAAAGGCTGGCCTGGAGGTGTGTGGGAGGAAGGTGGAGGTGGAGGTGGCGGCAGCGGTGGTGGTGGTGGAGGAGGAGGAGGAGGAGGAAGTGCAGGAGCTGTGGGGATGGTAGCAGGAGCAGGAGGAAGAGGGGGGAAGGAGGCCAGGGAGATGTACCTCATCCAGTTCCCGGGGGATGAAGAGGATGAGGGAGGGATGGTGGAGGACGAGGAAGGGGAGGGCAGCCTCAGCGGTGAGGGGGAGGAGACGGCCAACATCAAAGAGGAGGTGAGGGAGACGGGCTTTCTCAGAGGAGGAGGAGGAGGAGGAGTAGGAGGAGAAAGTGGCACAGCATCTCTGCACTGCTCAGCAGCTTCACATTTATCGCAAAAGAGCGTAGACAGTATAAAGAGAGATAAGACAGAGAGAGTTGTGCCTGTGTTTTTTGGCCATCAAATCACTGCAGAGATGTGGTGGATGAAGGGAGCGCTATTGATTTGATATTTAGCTTCCAGAGGAGCCCGTTGAGGAGGGCCCTCCACATCTCAAGTGTGGCAAGCTTTTAGGTGGAAATACTACTGGAAGAGGTGAAAAGCTGTTCGCTATTTCACCACATGACCAAGTGGCAGAGCGCAGATCCGCTCCTCACTTGTCGTCTGCATTTGAATATTCAGATCATGCAGAATGTGTTATTAGCCTTGCTGTGAAGTCATTACAATGTGCTTTTGATGGCTGATAAAATGGTTTGACATAAATATAACCATCATATAGCTTTATAGACCTTGCCACTGGAATTGCGTTGCTAGGCAACAGCTTGGGTCCATGTTTACTTCCTGTCAGCTGATGTCATTTACATACACAGCAAAACATTCCAACAGGAAATACAATGATTTTGTTTTGTTTTCAGCATTTTTTTGTCTCACATGCTTGAAACAAAATATATGAATAAATCAATCTAAGTAGGGCGTGTGTCCACATAGTGTTTTTCTTTGGCAAAAAAACGGTTGCAGGTTGCTGAGGAGTGCTTCATCCCACAGCTTAATTTTTAAAAAATCTGGTCAGAAATCACGGAATCACAGGGCTGTTCTGTCTCTGTTGTGACAGTTTTTGTCAGACATATCATATAGCTCAGATAGACACAGCCGGAACAAGCTCCTCCTCTGTTTTGGTTACCAGGGAGACGAGCCCTGGAAAAGGAGCAACAGTGACGACACCGGCGCCTTTCTGAAAAGTTAAGAGATATTCAACTAGAAGTGCTCGGAGCGGCTGCACAAAAAAAGGAAAATTGCTCTGAAAAAAGATGCTGGGTGCAGCGCCTAGAGGGGCTGCATACACTCTTCTCATTGGGAACAATTTAAAAAAAAAAAAAGATGATTGCATTCTTGTTTTCAGAAAAAACTGTGGACACATGCCCTTAGAGTGTTTATGCCGTCAAGTTTGAAACAGTCTATTCCCACTTGCGTTGTTAGCATGACTTGGTATGGTAGGGTCACAACATGTAGCTATGATGAGTGTTACATGTACATTACCAAATCATTTTGAAAAAGGCATTTACAAATGAAGGAATACATATCATAGTCTACCTGGTTTGAGGTACTCACTCAAGTTAGTATGTTCTCTCTTGTTCCCAACGCAGTTTGCACAAACAGAGGGCTATCAACCTGCCTCTCTCCGACTAATCAAAGAGGCTTTGAAGATGGACCCGCCCAACCAGAACTTCCACCCTGGCTCCAGAGCCCAAAGCGAAGGTAATGAGCCCAGGACACACTGATTGAAGGAGGGGAAGTTAGTGAAATGTTTGGAGACCAATAGTTTGAAAGGAAGTGATAATGATTACTTTCCCTCCCCCTCTGTTTGTCTCCACTCAGGAGATATGTCAGATCATCCACCAACCCTTCATTCAGGGGATAGAGAGGACGAGGACTGGGAAGTGGGTTCATCAGAGCCGTCGCAGGGGGGCATGACCATGGATGAGCTGAGGGGTCTGGAGTCCGCACTGAGGGCTGAAAGAGGGCGTGAAAAGGCTGCCATGACGGCGCCTCATCCTGTCAGTCCTGGCTCAGTAGTGGTGCGAGGCAGCGAGAGCAGCCTGGCCCCCAAGTACATTGGTCTTGATGGAATGGAGCAGGACGAAGAGCTGGAGCCACCCACCCTTCAGAGAGAGGAGCAGATAGGGCAGGGCAGGTTGAAGGACGCAGTGAGGGCCGGAGTGGAGCTGAGGTTAGGCTGGTCGAAGAAGTTGAGAGAGGGCGACTCGGCTGCGGGCATGACTGGAGAGGACGTGGTGGAGCAGGGAGAGTCGGAGCACCTGCCCCACCTGTCTGCTCCAGGGAGTGTCGGGGAGAGTGGAGGGGAAGAGGAGGGCGGTGGGGACCTGCTCCACTTCTGCCCACAGTGTGGAGGAGGCTTCACCTCAGAGGCTGAGCTGGAGGAGCACCCCTGTCCACTCGGAGGCTCTCACTTACAGGGCAGCGAGGAGGATGGTCTTTTCCCTTGTGCCCACTGTGGAAACACATTCAGCCACGCCTGGGCTCTTAAGAACCACGAGTGCGCCTGTGCTGCCGAACGGCCGCACTGCTGCGAGATCTGCGGGAAACGCTTCACGCACTCGCGCTCACTGGAACGGCATCACCTGGTGCACACAGGCGAGAGGCCGCACCGGTGCCCTCAGTGCGGACGCAGCTTCAGTCGCCTGGGCAATTTGGAACGGCACCAGCGGATTCACACAGGCGAACGCCCATACGGGTGCGATGCGTGTGGAAAGCGTTTCAGTCGCGTGGAGTACTTGAAGAGACACCAACTCATACACAACAGTGAAAAGGCGACACTCCAGTGCTCCAACTGTGGAAGCGGTTTCAGTGATGTGGAGCAACTGAAAAACCACCAGTGTTTTTAGAGCACATCCTTCAAATCTCTGATTGAACTGGAAAGAAAAGCAATTTTTTAATTGAATGTGGCAGAATTCAAGGGATGAATGTGAGTGGAGGATGCTCATTTTATTTTCAGTGACTTTGTAGTTGCCTTTCTTATATGCTTTGACAGGATGAAGAAGTTAAATTAAGTTAAAGACAAGAAACAGGTACATGTGTGGAAGATTATTGTTGAATAAAAACAAAGAGGGTAAATGTCCAAAGTTTGACAGGAAGACAGTTGTACATGGTGTTTCTCTGTGAGGGGAGGAATAAAATCAATCTCAGATGTTCTTCAGCCATATTAATTTGAAGTGTTCTCATTTGTATGTACAAAGCTTGTACTTATTTATGATCAATAAATTGTACATTCTTTTGTCTTTATATCAATAAGTCACTCATGTTGCAGCCGATGCCCTTGTTTTTTGCTGATACAATATAATTGTCAACTTGGTATTTTGTATGTTTGTGTTTTGGTCATATTAAGAAATAAATATTTCTATTCATCAGAAGGCTCATTACCAATTTCAGTGTTGGTTTATTGTTTAAAATCACAACATGACATTGATAAAAGAGGGAAGAAGAAGAATTTTGCAAGATCATATTCATCAGAAATATTAGCCATTATGAGACAAGACATAATTAAACACTCGTATAGTAGCTAAAGCATGAGGCAGTCATTTTAAAGGGACAGTTCACCCCAAAATTAAACACATTTTTCTTCTATTTATCAGTCTAGGTTGTTTTGGTGTGAGCTGCAAAGTGTTGCAGATATCAGCTGTAGAGATGTCTGCCATCTCAAATATAATGGAACTAGATGGCATTAAGCTTGCGAAGCTTAAAGTGACAAAACAATATATTTGAAAAACTCAACAGCAAGGTTTCTTTCCAGAATTAGAATCAGAGTAAGAAATATTTTATTAATCCCAGGGGGAAATTGTGAAACCATGACCCGATTATGCAAGATAATCATTAGACCTTGATATGAGCAGTTACTGAACTACACCCATGGTGATACTGTTGGCAGGTGTTGTGTGGTAAAGTAAAGAGTTCCTACATGAAACTGCTCACAACAAGGTCTGTGGATTATCTTGAGTAACCAGGTCATGATTTCTGGAAAGAGACATTGCTGTTAAGATTTTTAAATTGCTTTTTTTTTGGCGCCTTGAGCACCGCAAGCCAGGTGCCATCTAGTTCCATTATAATCCAGAGAAGGCAGGCATCTCTACGGCTGAACACTCAGCAGCTGACACCAGAATTGTCCAGACTGATATACAGCACTGCAAGTAAGAGGGAAAGTATGAATTTTTGGTGTCACTTTAAGACACTGAGTAGACACTACCTCAGAAGAACCCTGGCTATGATGGATGAACTGTGTGCAGGTAAGTTAACTAGAGCGTCTCACCCACACCGCCCATGAAACAGACTGATTGGCATGGCCAGCCTTGTTTGCAAAATACCCTCCAGAGTCTCTAAAGACATCCGCCTCACATCATAGCCCCTCACCGAGGCCTTCGCCTTGACATCAATCGGCACAATCTCCTCGCCACTGTTGCGGTCATTTCTTCCCACTGCAGCGTATGTGGGGAAAAAGGGCCTCACAGACTCAGGGAGGTCAGATCTGTAGGATGGGCAGCAGTAGGCAGACCACATGTACTCGGGAACAGCCACCCTGTTTTTGATCCAGCGGGGCCCAGACTCATAAGGCATGGCTCCGGTGATCACAAACATGGACCCGTTGCAGAAGGCCTTGAATTTCTCAACACGTCATTCTCCAGATTGTTCCAGGGGCCAGAGTTGGAGCCTTTCTGCTGAGGGACAATGTTTGTCAGGGTGAAGGTGGCCTCTCGGTCCGCTTTCGTCTTCTGGTGTGAGCTGGGGTTGAGATGGCCTTTGGTGAAAGTGGAGTTCTTGTAGTCGTCAGTCACCGCCTGGCTCTCAATCACGTTCTGGTCCACGGGGTATTGGAACTGTTGCATCTCTGGGCTGGCACGGGAAAACGCCAACTTGACGACAAAGACAGAGAAGGACATGTCACCGTTTAGAAGCTACAAATGAGTGTTTTGCTGCTTATTGATCCCTTAATACTGCTTGAGTTGAACAGTAACGTGAGTCTGTGTACTTGGGTGTGACGTAATCATTAAGTTTAAAAAAGAAAAATGGAAACAGAAGTAATGAAATTTCCACCTTCCTTTCTAAGTAATCTAACAAGAAGAGAAAAAAAGGTGTAAAAAACATTTTCATATTTACACTTTGACACAGGCTGCCTCTACTTCTGCTTGAAGGTTACGGTAAACAGTGCATTTGCGCAAGTCATACGTCGACCACAATAACACTTTGAATATGGGAAGTGCTAGTGCTCTTTCTCACATTTACCATAATCGTCTTGCAACCCCAGAATAAATTCCCATTAGATCTACAAGCAAATGCAGCATTTACATGTGTCTGTGAGATCTTCGATTTCCAATTCATGAAGACAAACTTAACTCTTAAACACTCGACACAGTCCCACACAGTGTTATTCTCACCTGTGGTTCATACTTCCAAAGTGGTTTGGGTCGTTTTCCATCTGCAGGACTGAGTATGTACGCAGAGTACAAAGGTGCACGATGCTGACGGTGATACAAACTGGCAAAGTGGTACTGGTTTTTGTAGCGCTGGCATATTGGCTGATATCCTGCTGCATTGATACCTGTTGGAGGAGTTCCTTTATAAAAGAAACGGCGGCACTTGGAGAAGCTGTTGCCAATCTCTCCAAAGACCACGTCACCATAACAAGATAGGAGCAGAAACACAGCTCCTGCTGATAATTGCAGCATCGTCCTTTGAGACATCCTGCACAACAGAGCAGAAACCACCGTCCCTGTGCTGGAGAAAGAAATGCTTATTAGCTCACAGAGAACACACTATTCCTGATACCCTCTCAAACCAAAACTTACCACAGTCTCTTCTTCCAAGCTGCGTAGCAAGGTGTATGTATTTGCAGAGTAGCGCAAACACAGACTAGAAACCTCTTTACAGCTCTTCAGTTAAAAAGCCTCTAAGGTTGGTAGGACACTGTCAGCATCAGCCCACAAACCACCCCATGAACAGCGTCACAGTTCATCACTCACTTCCTCACTTGCTTCAGGGATGTCACACTAGTTACCCACTTTTAAAAATGTAACAAGTAATATAATCATTTCGATAACTTTTTGAATAACTTGCAAATCAACAGAATGAATGTTATATTCTGCATAACTTTTACCAAAATATAAAAATATATATGTAACTACAGTAGTTACACATAACTATATAAGCCGCAACACTGACCTCTATCACCACCACTGCCATCCATCTTGCCAGCAAAACAGTAGTGACTGTAGAGGCAAGTAAATACTCCCATTGTGTGCACAGGATAAATGATTGGGACATTTTATAATTGATATGGCTGTCAAGAATGTACCCGCCTCTAATTGCATATTTGATTTTTGCAGGGAACACAGAGAAGTGAGGAATCATGGTAAGTCAATATGTGTGTGAGAATGTTCAATCAATCAAATTAGTGCCTGCGAAGTGCTCATCACAACAAGTGTCCACCAAAACTGTATTAACATCATTGAAACGGCCACAAAAACATCTAAAAGGACACCAAATTGTTCTTCTAATCAAAAGCCACCAAATCATCATAAGGCTCACACTACAAGCAACAAAGAAACGGTACAGGAGAACAAAATACCACTCCTCTCTGTTATAATATGAAGCTACAGCCAGCAGCTGGTTAGCTTAACATAGAGACTGGAAGCAGAGGGGACACAGCCAGTCTGGCTCTGGTGACAAGGTGACAAAGTCCACCCAATAGCACCTCTAAAGCGGCCTCATAACTGTGTTTCATCAATTTTGTTAAAAAATGTTTTCATACGAAAGCAGAAGTGTAAACGCAACAACTCATGGTTTTATGTGGGTATTTTTTTTTGGCCTGCAACTTTGTGGAGGCATGTTGTCATCATGAGGTTACCAGGCAGTCAGCAAAGATTCCAGGAAGTCTCTGCTACGTTTTTACAAATGGAAATTTGTACAGATTAAAAGCTAATTAAAGGCTTACATTCTAATTAATTAGCTTTAAAGAGACTGGTAGGCAGATTTTGATACCGCTGGACAGAGTCAAACTAACTGGGTTATGCTTATCTAACATAAGGAACTGTTCTCTACTTATCAGAGGAGGGGCTGGCTGGGGTTCACTTTTATATTATTTTATTTTGACTCTCCAGGACCTTCCCTCCACCATAAATTAGTTCTTAGATTTTTAAAACTTACCTTTTTGGTGTTTGAAAGTTACAAATTGAAGACAAAATCCTGGAGTTGAAAAAAGCCTTGGTTTTTTACTCAACGTTCATGCTGGTTAGTTTGTGCAGTTTATTTTTTACAATTTTAAATGAAACATATATTTGGCTATGGTTTTTTTCTGACGGAGGTGTTTGTCACATATGATGTGTCCAAGAACTGTAAGGAATTTGAAAATCTAATGATAATTTTAGTTTTTACAGTTTCCAGCTAAATAAATTGTGTAATTTTGGGGACATGGCTTCCAATCCTACAGAAAGCATGTTTTCTTCAAAAATCTGCAATGTAATAAAAACAAAATACAACCATTTAAATTTTTTGCCCCTTCCTATAAGCCAAAATAAAATATAAGACAAGACATAACACCCTCACAAGTGCTTAAAAAATTATTTGACATGTCTCCCTCTTTTTGCACGACTTTTTGCAAATTATTTTGGGGACGATGCACAACTAATAAATCAGCTGACATGATAAGTCATTTAAACTGGGTCCTGCTTGAGGCTCTCCTTGTCTAGAAAAGGATCCTTGTGTTTCTCAGTTTTTTGCTTAAATGTAACATATTTCTGAATGTATTTATTTAAATTACACAGCCAACCTGGAACCACTTAGTTTTCCAGCACAGAAAAACTTTACATTGCACAAACAGAGGGATAAACTGACAAGGAGGAACAGGTGCCTATTCATTTGCTCTGGCTCAGGCTCCCTAACAGGTTGATTCAGCCATACAAGGTGGGGTAGTTGTTAAAGTACAAGTGTAATCATTAACTAATTAAAAAAACAACCAGACAAAAACACACTCAGCACTCCAGGTGGCACCAGGGGGACGTTTGCCTAGGGTGCCAAATGTGCTAGGTTTTGCACTGCGTTGTGCTGTTCACTTTCTGCATGAACAAAATGTGAAATGTGCAACCATTATTTGGAGCTGTTTGCATTTGAGTGAACAAACTTAGTGTTTATTTACAATTAAATGAACACATTCGTTTTCTTAAGAAGGCTCTCATCTTCACCCATTTCCATTTTGTTTTATTAGTAAAATCATGTTACAAGATGACACTGACAAAAGGGAGAAAACATTTATTCTACAAAACTCTAATCATAAAAAAAAATGTTTTCAGCAACATATCTGTGTCCTGATTAATCACACACTCATTAAGTAATTAAACATGAAAAGATGTGCTGTGCATGGAAATTACTGAGTGCACATCCATAGCAGTTAATATTTGATTTCAAGAAGGAACTTAACCTTTTCACCCACGCTACTGACACCGCCCATGAAACAGACTGATGGCATGGCCAGCCTTGTTTGCAAAATACCCTCCAGAGTCTCTAAAGACATCCGCCTCACATCATAGCCCCTCGCCGAGGCCTTCGCCTTGACATCAATCGGCACAATCTCCTCGCCACTGTTGCGGTCATTTCTTCCCACTGCAGCGTATGTGGGGAAAAAGGGCCTCACAGACTCAGGGAGGTCAGATCTGTAGGATGGGCAGCAGTAGGCAGACCACATGTACTCGGGAACAGCCACCCTGTTATTGATCCAGCGGGGCCCAGACTCATAAGGCATGGCTCCGGTGATCACAAACATGGACCCATTGCAGAAGGCCTTGAATCTTCTCAACACGTCATTCTCCAGATTGTTCCAGGGGCCAGAGTTGGAGCCTTTCTGCTGAGGGACAATGTTTGTCAGGGTGAAGGTGGCCTCTCGGTCCTCTTTCGTCTTCTGGTGTGAAGCTGGGGTTGAGATGACCTTTGGTGAAAGTGGAGTTCTTGTAGTCGTCAGTCACCGCCTGGCTCTCAATCACGTTCTGGTCCACGGGGTATTGGAACTGTTGCATCTCTGGGCTGGCACGGGAAAACGCCAACTTGACGACAAAGACAGAGAAGGACATGTCACTGTTTAGAAGCTACAAATGAGTGTTTTGTTGCTTATTGATCCCTTAATACTGCTTAAGTTGAACAGGAATGTGAGTCTGTGTACTTGGGTGTGACTCAATCATTATGTTTAAAAAAGAAAAATGGAAATGGAACTAATGAAATTTCCGCCTCCCTTTTCCTAGTTATCTGACCAGCGGAAAAAAATGTGTGACAGCATTTTTGTATTTACACTTTGAGATAGAGTGCTTCTACTTTAGGGTAATGTTAAAAACTTTATTCCAGGCTGAAGCAGAGTAGTTATACACACCTCACATAGATGCAAGACGATTAGAAAACAGTGTGAATGTTAGTCAGACAGCGTGTCAGTTTACACTTGTTACATTCTGTCTTTTCAAAATACACATCGGTTTTCACAAGAAACTGACACTATCTGCTCTTAACATGAAGTCTTTTTCAAAATAAACTTTCAACATAGGCAGAATTCTTCATTTTTTAATTGATTTTCTTAAGTTTAGGCTTTTTAACAAAAGCATGTGGTTAGGTAAAGAAAAAAACATGTCATGGTTTGGCCTAAATTCACATGGGGACCAAACAGCGGGCTCCCGTAGAAGTGTGGAGTTTGTTTGACCCATCCACCTCGCTCTTTAGTTGCCTTTACAAACTGCTACCACTGACTTTGGATGTTAACCCCTGCTGCTAAATCTGATGTGCCTGGTGTGTATCATACTGCGAAAGATGCCTCTGTTAAATGGTCTCTAATGCTGGAATTACTGATAAAGCGACACCATCTGTCGCCCTGTGATCGTCTCTTATTGCCTTAAAACATAAACACAAATTTCAACTGAGGTTTACATGGGAATCCAGATATTTTCATGTGTTCGTGTAATCTAAGTTAATTAGACAAACTCTACAGTAATTCACTAAACAAAGGAAATCATGCTCTGTTGTAGAAAAACCATAACCAGAAATGAGCTTTACTTTACTCTGCCATTATCAGAGCTATTTTTTCCTGCTAATCTATATAATCAGTGGACACTAGGGGCGTAAATATAGACAGTGCAGGCGGTGTGCTTGCACTGGGGCCTGTGAGGTGAAGGGGACCTTCAGAGTGGGCCCCCAGTGACGTGTTGGGCGGAGAATGGGCCTTTATGAGAGACTGTCACCCTGGAAATATGCCTATGTTAAAAGATGAACTCTCATCATCTCGTTTTTTTGTTTTTTTTTGTTTTTGGTAAAATAGTCAGTAGCATCTATAAAAAATCATATGCTTATTCTACATAAACTATTAATAAACTATTAAAATGATTAAATTAAATGAATAATTTCTTGTTTTCTTTAGAAATGTCATATACAGATATGAAATCATGATTTCTCTCAATAGCAATTCAATAGCATGCACTGGGGCCCATTGTAACTACATTACACCACTGGTGGACGCTCAGTTTATTAGGTACATCTATCTGAAACTAATGCAGCCCACCACACAGCAGTCCTTCTCTAAATCCTTCTTTCATCAAGGTTATAACAATAAAGTTAAAAGTTTTTTTCACAAGGTGTTTATCAAACTTTAGGATAATTTTAGATGATGTAGTTTGTGGTGCTGTTGACCTGTGTTGCATTATACAGAGGTGTGTTTCTGTTATTTAGCCCACCCACATTGATAAAAATGGGTTGGACAAAATAATAATAAATATAATATAATAAAGCGGCAACTGGATGTATAGTCTAAGCATATCTTAACACATTATATCAAACACAGTAAAGCTCAATAGACTCCAGCTTTAAAGATAGTGGTCTCTCTCTTAGATACCACACACTGTTTTACTTACCTGTGGTTCATACATCCATGTCTTTTTGGGTCGTTTGCCATCTGCAGGGCTGAGTATGTACGCAGAGTACAATGGTGCACGCTGTTGACGGTGATACAGGCTGGCAAAGTGGTACTGGTTTTTGTAGCGCTGGCATATTGGCTGGTATCCTGCTGCATTGATGCCCCTCGGTGGAGTTCCATTATAGAAGAAGTCGAGGCACTGAGAGAAGTCGTCGCTGATCTCCCCAAGTACCAGTCCACCAAACCAGGGAGGAGAAGAAGCAGGGCTCCTGTGGATGTTTGCAGCATCTTCCTTTGGGGCATCTTGCACAAAAGGTCCTTTGTTGACAGACTTCCTCTCAGACAAAGCTCCAGAGTTAGATAAAACCTATATTTCCTTTGTGTCCATTCAGTGTCACCGAGGTTTCCTCTTATATACCCTGACAGCAGGAACCCTGTGGGTGAGAGTAAGCCACCCCCAACCCTATCAAACTTCCCCTGTCAACAGGCAGTCAGGCTGTCTTCTGGGAAACAACGGGTCTGCATATCCTTTTTTCATTAGTCAGCTGAGGTGGAGGCCATTTTGTTTCATGTCTTAAGTCACATGTTAGTAAGGTGGGGAAAGAGAAGATGTGCTCTACAACTTGAGCTAAACATCAACGCTGATTTGATTTTGATTAGAATATGTCATATCTGGGGTGTTGGTGGCTTAGTGGTAGAGCAGGCGCCCCATACGAGGCTGTTGCCACAGCAGCCTGGATTCAAGTCCAGCCTGTGGCCCTTTGCTGCATGTCATCCTCTTTTTCTTTCACACCTAACTGTCCTGTCCATTAAAGGCAAAAAGTTATCTTTAAAAAAAAGAATATCTCATATCTACCATCCTACATGCTATTTAAGTGCTGCAGGAACTGACAGTGCAGTTTCTGCTTGCTCACTGTTGTAGACGTTGTTGTTGTCTCGCAGACGTCCCCTCCAGGACCTGATTTTTTTGCAGGGACTACAGGCCTCTAGAGGTGCTGCAGCATTTCCCTGCAGAGCGTCTGTCCCCAGCTTTCTCACATTTTGTCTAAAATAATGAAACATCTTGAGGTGTGGAAAAGCCACGAGTACCTTGCATGATGCAGAGCTCCGTATGGATCGCAGTGAGATGCTTGTGATGCCAGCACATACTTTTATTCTTGCATTTATACATCCCAAACTACCTCTGGGAGTTGTTTTAATGCATCCTCAAATGTTTACTGGCAATAATGTGCTGACTGATATCATCTCACCAACGCACTCCACTGAGCAAGCCAGCAAGTTTCGTTTTCTGTCTCCAGTTTCTGTGTGGTCTTGTGTTTCTACTGTCATCAAAACTTCCCTCATTGAACCAGAAATATTTTCCGGAACATAAACGCTCCATACAGTACTTCCATTATTTCTTAACTTATTTTACTAAAAGTCTCTACTGTCTTTATTTTGTTATGTGCTTTATCTGTTTGTGGGGAAGTCCCCAGTTCTAGTCATTCTGTTCCAATTTGCCCAAAAATGATATCTTTATTGTATTAAGAAATTGTAGAAATGATGTAAATATGGGGAAAAACAGACATAGGACATGGACATGGACATATCCACATATTCTCAGTATAATTCTGGCTGAACTTTATCCGCTCAACCTACACTGCATAGGGGCAAGTGAGTAGCTCAAGTTCAACTCAATTATACTGTATAATTAAACATCTGAAGACAAAGCAAACCAGCTGAATCAATTAATAAGCTGTTGAAATGTTACAACTACTGCGGGTGGACTATCCAAATAAAGCTTTACCAATTCATGGCATAAAACATTGCCTTGGCGTTGAAGTTGTGATTAATACCTGAACATTTGGTCGTATTTCTTGCCAGAGGAGAAACTCCAGGGACAAACTGAGCCCTGTATGATTCTTTAATTTGATCTCTGAGATGTGGCAGGTAGCTTGTTTATTGAGGCCATCTAGTGAGCACTCAGGGACATGACACTTGACAGCAGGCAGATAGGGAAACAAAAGCTGTGGCTTAATGGTAAGGTCAGTGAAACTAGTTGAACTGTGAGTAATAATATTTACTGTCACTGGTGATGAGTTGTAACCTGTAGATGGCCTGGAATTACCATAGTTTCAGTTTCCACACACAGGAGAACTGCTGACAACACAGAAAACACATGAGATCAGATGTTGACTGTTTATCATAGCACAGACTTTAGCTACCTGTTTGTTAGTGACAGGAAAAATAAACCCTTCAAACATGCATACGTCAACAGGATTGACTTCTGCATGTAAGGTTATCTTGCTTGCAAGAGAAATTCTAATAAAAGACCCTCCCTCAGATGCAGCAAAAAAAAAAAAGGACAATACCCTCCCCCCTTCTAACCACTCCCAATAATAGTCATACATCCCTCCTCTTGCTGACTTACTCTGTGTCAGCTTGTTTCTCTTCTTCTTTGTTTTGTGTTGACTGACTCAGCGGCTGTAGGGTGTGTGTTTGACTCATTTACCTGTTGAAATAAAGTTGAACACTCCAGCTTCACTCTGAAGCACAAGTAATGAGTGAGTTGGGTCAGCTAGAGAACAGTTAGCTGCACCTCAGTAAGTAGTTATGAGTAAATATTTAACTATTTACACTTATAATATCCGTGTGAAGAACTAGCTTGTGCAACCTGTTTTAAGTTAATGATGCCTGAACGACCATTTTGCAGCAGCTATTGCAATCGGCTTTTGAATTTGAACCCTGTTTTCCACAGTTTTAAATACTGCAGGGATTTAAAACATATCAGGAGAAAGAAAATTAATCATGTGCTCAAACATGAACACAGAGGCTGGACAGCCAGTGCAAGCCAATAAGCTGTTTAACAGTTTTAACTAATGTCTGTACTCTCAGAGAGAAAACAGGTACAACCCTGATGCTAGGTAAAATGGTAATAAAAACAGAATGTAATGATTTGTAAATCTCCTTTGACCTTTATTTAATTGAAAAGAGTCCAAAGACAAGATGTTTAATGTTCAAACTGATACACCTTATTGTGTTTTGTAAATACACACTCATTATGAGCTTGATGCCTGCATCATGTTACAGGAACACTGGGACAGAGGCAAGAAAAGGCCGGGAAAGTTGTGGAATGCTCAAAAACAGCTGTTTGAAACATTAGCACACAGATTAATTGTCAACATTAAAGTATCTTCGCTGGGTTTCAAAGACACGTCGTTGAAAGGCTCAGTTGTGCACAAGCAAGGATGGTCACTGCGGTGAAAAAGTACGCGGGCAAACAGTCCAACAGTTTGAGAACAATGTTTCTCAATGCACAATTGCAGGAATTTATGACTCTCTCCACCTACAATCTATAATATCATCAAAAGAATCCAGAGAATCTGGAGCAATCAATGCAAATAATGGGCAAGGCTCAGGCGGCACATAATAAAAAACTGATATGATTATATAAAGGATATTACAATATGGACTAGGAAACGCTTTGGAAAACCATTGTAAAACACGGTTTGTCACTGCATCTACAAAAGTTATAACTCAACCGCGCAAAGTGAAAGCTATACATCAGCAACATCCAGAAACGCCACAGATGTCTCATCTGAGATGGACTGACACAAAGTGGAAAAGTGTGCTGTGGTCTGACGAGTCCACATTTAAAATTATTTCAGGAAATTCAGGCTAAAGAGGAACAGAAACACCCAGGTTGCCGTTATTTAATAGGACAGCTTAAGAGTGAAAGGGGGAGAGAAAGGGTATGACATGCAGCAAAGGACCGCAGCTTTGGAAACAAAAGCAGGTCTCTGAGGCAAGTGTTGCAACATGACACATAATTAATATGTTTCTGAAGCCTGATTTTTGTACACGTAATATTCATATTGGTTCAAATAAACAATTAGCTAGCTGAGCAACAGTTTTGTGTAAATGGAATTAAAGCCTGTCCCACATCCTCCAGAGATCCTGTGTCCTCATATGAGAACATCAAGTTCTGGGTTTACTTGACCTTATATTTTATTCTGTTTTAATTTAGGCCTGTTGTCCTCGTGCGTGGACACTTTTTGTCCCATCTAGTGGCCCTGGCAGAGTGCAAAGAAGATGATCAATCATGACTATCTAGACGAAGCAAAAGTCGTAACAAGGTTTCCACTGGTGAACAGAAGGATAATTTGCACAATGTAGTAATCCATGTAAAAACAAGATGGCAGCCATCTCTACCAAGTCAGTCTGCAGTCAGTCCTGACACAAAGGTGGACAAGGTCCAAAACCTGATCACATTATATGGTTGAAATTTATTTATTTATGATTAATAATGTTTGTAGTTTGATATGACGACAAGTTTGACCAATTTTAGTAACAGCAACAAGATAAGATGCTGTTTATTAGGGAGTGCTTGTCTGAGGACACTGGGACTTTTTTTTTTTTTTTTTATCGTTGTCAATGTTTTGTTTTTATACTTACCAGGTCCCACTGATCCCAAATAGCTGGGAAGGATATAGGATATAGATGCCTGTCCCAAATATAAGCCCATTGAGTTCAGTGATTTACGTAAGTAATAGCTCGGGCTACTATTTGAAGTTTTAAGGTAGATTAACCCTTAAAAACCTGAGCAAATTGACCTGAGTCAGGAGCACAAAACAAAGGCAATGAGCAACTTTATAAGAAATTATCCAAGAATTAGCAAGAAATTAAGGAAAGTTACAGAAAAAAATATTGAAAAATAGTTTTTTTTTAAGGTAACCCCCCCCCCAAAACAAACAAGGAAATGACCTGAAAATGTGCTTAATATACATTGTTATATAGAAATAGAAAGAGAAAGAGTTTTTTTTTCTCTTATATAATCAAAATATATCTTATTACAATAATTATTAAAAACATTTTTCAGTCACCCCAGCCCCCCCCCTTTTTTTAAGATAATTTTCTAATAATAGTCTTTTTCCCCAGGTTTTTTTTCCTTGTAATGTTTTGCAATTTTCTTGCAATATGCAGATTTATTTCCAAGATGCCCAATTGCCTTTATTGCACATTCTTTTAAAGATATCAAAGCAGGTAAATTTCTCAGTGAAAGGTGTTTGAATGCAGCACGAGATACCTGATGTATATCCAAGTTTGAAAGGGTTAATGAATAGCACCAAATATAGGCCCTATAATGTATTGTTACATAAAGCAGAAGTAAACAACTTTATTCATAAAATCCATTATTAAGTCCTTACGCAGGCTGACTTTTATTTCCTCAGTAATCAATTCTGACAAAATATATCATTACCATAACTTTGTAACGTTTGAGAGTTTTTTCTCTGACGCTCTCTCTTTGTACTAAAAGTAGTTTGACTAATAGAGCCCGTACGCCCTGTAATGGAGCAGCTCCGTGTGCGCTGAGCCTGTCTCTGCACGCCTCCAGTCTCTTCCGTGAAAACATCTGCTCTGCTGTCAGCCTCAGACCACTCCCTCTGACAGTGTGAAGGACGGAGCAGACTACTCTTCACTGTGTTGCCGTTAGACGTTTCTCAAAGGACTATGTTCGCAGCAGAGAATGGCGGACGCCAACGCGATTGAGGAGCTTCAGTCGGAGCTCACCTGCCCGGTGTGTCTGGAGCTGTTCCGTGACCCGGTGATCCTCGAGTGCGGACACCACTTCTGCCAGGTGTGCATCATCCAGTGCTGGGAAGCCAAGGCGGACGAGTTGTCGAGTTGCCCCAAGTGTCGAAAGTCGTGCGGCCGCAAACTGCGACCCAACTCGCTCCTGTGCAACGTCGTGGACAGTGTGCGCAGAGCCCGGGCCATGGACACAGCCGCGGGGACAAGCGGATGGTACCCGGAAGGTCCTCTGGAGGAGCCGGAGGAGCGGGAGCCCGGGTCCAGCATGGGCAGCGTGGCCTCGTCCATCGGGCTCTGGCCGCGCCTGTGGATGGATATGTGCGAGGAGCATGAGGAGAAGCTGAAGCTGTACTGTGAGGACGACCAGCTGCCCATCTGCCTGGTGTGCGGCATGTCCCGGGACCACAAGACCCACAATGTCATCCCCATTAACGAGGCCTTTGAGAACTACAGGGTACTGTCTTACTGGCTGGTTCCTTTCAGATAAACCGTCTTAAGCCTTATGTGTGGCAAAATATCAAGATTACACAGACCTCTTTGTGCGATAAAGCACTTGGTGACACCATTATGTAATCAGTGTCATTGTGGATCTCTAAACTTAGAATCAAAGTTAAAGGGAGTGCCATTCTCCTTCATGTCAACGTGACACTCCTCCCCTTTGTTCTTGGAGAGAGTCCAAGTTTGAGAAACATTCCTAAATGTCAAATCAATATTGTCTATTTATGGCGCTAGAACAGTGACAGTAAGTCTTGGCATTGAAATAAAAGTTGACATTGAAAAGGGAGGCATTGTCGCTGAAACATAATCCAAACCAGCCATTAAAATGATTTAATTTTTTATATATATGTATATATTTTTGCATTCTGATGTTTTTCAATGACAGTCTTTTGATCTTCTTTTTAATGTCTGTTTTTTCCCCACGCTGAAACAGTGACAGAAAGTGAAACTTAGGAAGAAAAAAGTTTTGCTAAAAACTGTCATCAGAAAAAAACCCTCTCACATTAAAAAAAGAGTGACACAGAGAAGACTCACCAGAATGCAAAAAAATCAGAATAAAATATTTTTAATGCCTCTGTTTAATTTTTTTTTTTAGTATTTTTCAGTGTTTCCTTTTTACAATGTCAAATTTTATTTTCAATGCCAAATCTTGTCTCTGTTGTAACTCGCTTGGGGACCTACCCAGTTATATAGGGGTTAAATAAAGTAAATAAATTAGGATTTAGTTTAAAAAATGCACAAAATTGCTGTTACACTAGCAACTAAGAATTTCACAGAGGAAGTGGCAGTTGTTTTTAAAAGGCAGACACCCTGCTGGCCCCTGGCAGCCTCTGGATATTTTGTGTTTTACAGGAATTCAGCAGAAGAGTGTGAGCTCTTACGATTCCCCCTGCACTTTTAACCCCCGAGGCTGACCATCACCAGTTTGTTTGGAGACTCTCCGAGAGCCCTCTCATGTTTTACAGGCCTTGAATATTCCATTTTGTTTGAGTGTGTAGGTCAAAGCGGTCAGTTGAGGAAAGGCATCGTATGACTCCCATTAGAGATGATGTTGTTTTTCAAAGCAGAGGCACCAATCAAATGAACTTAAGGTAAAATTCCATTTAGCGACACCACTTCTTGACGACGTTTAGCATGTGATTTGTCTATTTGTGCTGCAGGATAAGCTGTCCATCGCTCTGGATCGGGTTCAGCTGCAGACAGAGGAGGCCACGCTCTTCCAGAGGCAGACCAATGAAAAGATCCTCCTCATTAAGGTACTGAGAGATGTGTGTTTGTGTTTGTGTGTGAAGCATTGTGAAACACAGGAAATCTCCAGGAACCAGAAATTCTGGTCGCTATGCAAAATCTACCTGCATTCCTCCACCTTTACCTGTCAGACAGACGGATGACTCGTCCTAGTTATGACTGGTGGTGACACAACAGGTTGTTACTCAGTGTTGTTGGTGTGGACGTGATGGTTCTCATGGTGTGCGCATACAGAGGGTTCTTCCTGAAATTTAACAAGTGGTTATAAACATTCATGCACGTCATGTCATGTTTGCCTTTCTCACAATCTCTTCTTTCACAGGCGGCACACACACACACACACACACACACAATAACTATGTCACACACCCTCACAGACAGCGATAACAGCTGGCTGAATTGAAGCTGGTTTACTTTTTCCGCCACAGCAGCACTCACCTCATAATGAGGTCTCTCTGTTTATATGGGTGTCACACAGAGATATGAGCGTAGCCTGTTTACTGAGTTGGAGCGTCTCTGCTGCGGCAGATAACTACACATATCTCCGCTCTGTGTTACTACACACTGTTTCTGTTCTGCATGTCTGTGTGAGTGTGTCAGCATGTATGTTTTCCTGTGTGTCTCGCTGCCTTGCTGTTTCTGTTTGACCCAGTTTATGTGCACATGCACAGATTTTCACTTCTCCGTTTTTCCGTTGGTTTGACAGGATGTGGGTCATCAAGTTTGAGAGGAAGTGTGAGAATCTGTCTTTTCATGCAAATTTCTCTTCCTGTGCGTGTTTGCATGTCTGTAAGTGCCTGTTACATCGCCTGCCTCCCTGTCTATCCGCGTGTGTTTACCTGTTTTAAGAATGAATTGAGTATTTCTTTCCTTTACTTAACTAAAACTGCCTATACAACAGTGTAAAAAACACCCACTCTGTTACATTGACAATATTACTTAAAGGGGAACTCCACCATCACATCAAAGTCTGTTTGCAGGTCTTGGTTAATATTTCAGTATGTGTGATAAAAGATTTACTTTTTTTCGTGGCTCCAGAAGGAGCACAGTTTGATAAATGTCCCCAAGAAGACTAGAAGTTTGAACATTAAAAAAAATACTGAGTTGTGGAGTTAGACAGAAGTGAGATTACCAGACCTCTGTAGCTCACTTCTCATCTGAGCCTAGCTCCATTAGCCACTAGCATAACACTCTTGAATCTGTCACTGAACTGGTAGTAGTTAGGTTGCACTGTGGCTGTTGCATCAGTTTTTGACAACATCTCTGATTGTGCTGCATCCATTTTAATACTTTTTTAAGGAAGAAAAAAACTGTCAATCATGAGTTGGACAGTGTTACAGGACTGCAATGCTCAGTCAGTTGAGTACTCTGATAAGTAAATGTACATGACTATTGAGCAGAGGATGAACTTAGAATATCGAAGTTAAAGTACTCAACACAAAAAAATAGCTCCAGTGAGTTCAATATTTTATTTTGATTAAATTAAATGAAATGAAACTAAATTATTTAATTTAATTTAATTTAATTTAATTTTATTTTATTTTATTTTATTTTATTATTAATAGTAATGCATATGTATTTTACTGTTGTGGTTTGTTGAAGTGGAGATAATTTTAACAAATTCATTTATTTATTTATTTTTTGTATAACCTGCAACAATCAATCATATTTATAGGATCATAATGTGTTTTATAGGTTAAAGCTTACTGTAATTTGTAAAGTAACTAGTAACTAAAGCTGTTAGATAAGCTGTTAAATGTTCCTCTGTTTCAGGAGCGAGCGGGAGATCTGGAGGAGATGGTCACTTCAGAGTTTGGCCGTCTGAGAGAGTTCCTACTGGAGGAGGAGGAGCGCATTAAGGAGAAACTGCAGAAGCAGAAAGAGGAGAAGCTCAACCAGCTGGAGGAGGCGCTCACTCAGACCACCGAGCAAATCAGCCAACTGGAAAGTACGGCCGACGAGCTTCGCCTCAAACTGAGAGAGGACGAAAACCCAGAGCAACTCAAGGTAAGAGAGAGGAGTGAGGAGGAATGAATGATGCTCATTGTGCAGCACATTTCTGTATCTAATCCGACTGCGGGCAAAATCAGCTGCATGAAAAAAACAGAGCTGACAAATACAAAAGATTACTGTCATACTGTGGAAGTGCAGCGTCAGAGATATTATCTGTATGCTACAGCAGGGACTAAAGTGTGTTGTAACCATAGGTTTGTTTTGATCTGCTCTATTTCAGGGAATCAAAGATTTCATCGGAGGGTGAGTATCATCTCGGCCATTTCACAGCACGGATTTCTTATTGAGTTAGTCATTCATTTCTAGGTTATCTCCGTCTTTGTGTTTACGTGACTGTTGTCCCAAATCAAAAGTCAAAAGTCACAAGGTAATGGCGCATTGTTTTGCTGAAACAGGATGTAGGGGCGTGGTTGTGGTTTATTGTGCCATCTTTGTCACATAGTCATACCAACTACTGGACACAAGGAAGCAGAAAGTCAAAACAACTTCAGACTCAAGTCACAAATTTGATGACTTAAGACTCGATTTGACAAAATCAAAAAAGACTAGACGCTTGATTTGGACTTGAAAACCATTGACATGTGACTTGAACTTGAGCATTTGACTTGAAAATACTTGATACCCTCCCTAGGCCCCCCAAGAAAGTATATTATTTAAAAACAGTGCCACAAATCAGTTAAGTCACTGAGCACGTACCAAGACATTTGTGATGATGTTAATAGTAATCAAGGGTGTGGACTTGAGTCACATGACTTGGACTCGAGTCAGACTGGAGTCATAAATTTGATGACTTGAGACTCGACTTGACAAAATCAGAGAAGAATTGCAACAGTGCTTGGACTTTACCACCAGTGACTCAAGACTTCACTTGGACTTGAGCCTGTTAACTCGAAAATACTTGACATTTTCCCCTGAGCCAAAGATTAAAAAGTGAGCCATGAATCAATTAATTTCCCTTAATTTCCTGAATCAACTAACGTTTAACGTTTATGCAATTCATTCCCAGCAAGTTGACATTTAAGCTGAATCCAGATGTCCAGACTTGCAGACTTATAGGTGTGTTCCCAGAAAGTCTGCGAGTGCTTAGGGCTGTCCTAATCCACAATTCCTCCAGTCCACAAGGGACCTAAAGCGGACTTTCTGCAGACTTCCAGAGAGTCCGCTTGGGATGCAGCCTTCACTGTTTAATTGCAAACAATTCATTGCAATACGGATGTGACGTGGTAGGTTTTTTTTTCCAATAGTGGACTAAAAAAATCAAAACTCATGTATATGTAAAATTATTATTGTAGTGTAGTGTAATGCCAAATATAACTGCCCTCGCAGACTTAACATGATGACGGTGAACTCGTCACAGTATGTACGACTGAAATCCGCGAGGGCTCAGTCCAGAGGGTGGACATTTGGATTCAGCCTTATTTCCCCAGATTCATGGTGTTTGAACCAGTCCGACAGCATTCAATCAGGTCTCAGGAGAGAACCATGAAGAACTGATGTTACATAGTGAGTGCCAGAAGGAAAAAACATACCAAAAATAATTTTGTTTGCATAAAACTACGCAGTGGTCAACAAAGAATGAATTGCAGTATGCAGGACGTCAGATTTTACAGATGCAACAGCTTCCAACAAACTTGTTTTAAAAAATAAGTACAAAGAATTTCTGATTTTAGTAAAATTATGGTATTACATTTGGTGAAGAACATACGAATGTTGAGATATTTTTTGACTTGGGACTTGAGTGCAAAGACCTGAGACTTACATTTGACTTGCAAAACAATGACTTGGTCCACCTCTGGGAAAAAGGATTCGTTGGTGTCCTGTTTATATCTCTTAAATACGTGGCTGAGCTAAGACTGTAAATGTACTCAACGTGATGTACGTCAGGGGTTCTCAACCTTTTTTTACTGCAGGCCCACTTCTGGTTGTTGAAACATTTCCGAGCACCATCTTCCGAGTCGTGACAAAAAAGGAGAAAAAATCATCTGGGCTGTAAAACGTGTCACGCCACAGTCAGCTGTTGATGTTGTGATGAGTTTCTGTTTTGCCTGCAGCCTTCCCTTTTTTCTGAAGACATATTTCTTTAGCTTCATGACACATCTTGAGTGCTTTAAGTGTGTCTGAAGCTTTGATGGTTTTAGCGCCTCATTTTGATAGGATTTCGCCCCCTTCAACACTGTGCTTTTTGTCACTGCCCGCCATTATGAATCCACATGTAGCACATTTAGGGTCATGTTTAATCACCAAATGCTTTGTGGCTTTTACTGGCACATTTCTCACAGATCACTTTTTCATTTCAAAAATGGGTCCATTATGCGTCACTGCATTAAAGGCAACGGTGGCAGAACATGTTTGTCTGTATGTGATGATGTGTTGTGATTGGTGTGGTGATGATAAAAGGGAGCTGGTCATTAAAGTTAGGCCTTCTAATTTGACGTTTTTTATTTATCTGATGTCTTGAGTATATTAACATTAGCTTTGTATATGACCCACAAAAATATAATATATTTAATCTAACAAATTGGCAGTATTCTCCGGGGCCCACGACATGGCACTTCAAGGCTCACTTTTGGGCTCACTGGGAGAATCGCTGCTTTTAATGGCTTAAAGGTCCAGTGTGTAATATTTAGGGAGATAAGTATGTTTTCTTTAATGTATAATCACCTGAAAATAAGAATCATTGCATTGTCTTTACCTTGGAATGAGCCGTTTATATACATAAAGAGTCTGTCCCCTCTGTGGCGAGCGGTGTCGCAAAGACAACCTGAACCGGTTTTATCAAGTGTTTTTACTGGTTTAAATCACCAGGTCTGTTTGTTTTGGAAAGGAGGAGACCTCTGCAGATAATTGGGCTCCTGGTTGGAACCTCCTGAACAATGAACTTTATTTCAGCTGGTTTCAATCTGAAATTCTTGCTGCTAGATGCCACTAAATCTTCACACTACACCTTTTAATCTTCCTTTTTTTTCAAAGTAAAACAAAATAAAAGTGCTTAAACATTTGTCACATTAACAAGAAACCTCAGCACTTGACAGTTGAAGGACTATGGGCAGATATAGTTATAATGTTGCTCTTTAGCGAAGAGGCTTTCCTTCCTTCTTATGCTGCCTTTTGCTTTAAAATATTTCATTTCTCATGGTCTCTCTCTGTTTCTGTCTGTCAGGGCTGAGAGCTTGTTTGAGCGCCCCCCAGAGGTGAGTGTGGATCTGCAGTCAGGAGAGTTCCTGGGACCTCTGCAGTACAGGACATGGAGGAAAATGAGCTCAATTTTCCAGCCAGGTATGTAGACTTACATACAGACAAACACACACACACCATGTTGGTCGCTGTTGTTGTTGACAGCGATTGAAATTAAGGCAGCAGAGGCTAAAAAAATACCAGATCCCATTGCAATACTGTCTCTGTCAAAAATATGCATTCTCAAGGCCAGTGAAAAGTGACAGGACAGAACTAGTGTCATCAAACACTAAATGTGACTATATCAACATGCAATATTGTTTTAAAAAAAGAGAAGACTTTATTTTATCAACAAAAAAGAGAAGACAAAACAGTTTTTTCATGCCCCCATGCTGGTGACAGCTGTGGCGGGAGGCATTATGTTTTTGGGTTGTCTGTTGGTCCGTCCCTTCCTTGTGAAGGTGAAATCTTGCAGATGCCTTGAGGGAATGTAATCAAATTTGGCACAAGCATCCACTTTGACTCAGTTATGAAATGATTAGATCATGGTCAAATTTCACTGTGACCTCACAAAACTTGTTTTTGGACATAACTCGAGAATTGATATGCTAACTATGAAAAGACTTCACACAAAAGTCTAATAGGATAAAAATATGAAGTAATGAGATTTTATATGCAAAAGGTCAAAGGTCAGCTTCACTGTGACATCATAATGTTCTGTAAAAACACTTTTCTGGCCATTATTTAACATCATAACTCAGGAACAGAAGGGGAGACATTTGGTCAGACACTGAATAAGTGACACTAACCTTGGGTGCCCACCTTGAAACTGTGATGATTATATGGATCGTCTGTGCTGCCTGGGGGAAGATGTGTGTGAAGCCTCTATGTCTTCACAGACGGATGTAAACTTTAAGTGCAACCTGACTGGTTCACAGAGGCATACAACCGCAAAGCAGTAATTCTAGTTTTTCAGTTCAGTAGTTCTGTGTCCTGTGCTGTGTGAGCCATATCAGGACAACACCCACAGCACACAGTGAGCACAGTCGGGAGCACTCAGAGTAACTTAAGTTAAAGTTAACAAAGATAACACGGCTATTTCGATGAATTTTTTAAATTGATACCATCAGACTACGTTCTGTAAAACTGTATTCCTTATCATTCAACCTGTTTTTATGTCAGATACTGATAAGATAAAGTCCTTTGTGAAATACATTTGAGTAAAATGAAGGTTTTGACTTGACTAGACTGGACTGACTGAAATGTTCAGTCTAATGTGATGACTACAACCGACTAAAATGTCAGGAATTTTTATCGACTAAAACTATGCTAAAATAGTAATGTTTTTCTCTCTGTGATAAGACTAGAATACCCAGACTGTTAGTCAACTAAAACCTGACCAAAAGAACAGGATGACTAAATGTGATAAACACTAACAATGACATTTGACCAAGGACTAAGATTATGGCTAAACTGAAAAGATAGCTGACACATACCCCACATCGCCTCAGACTTCAGAGCTTCTTCAGAGACACAGAAGACTTTAAACTGCTTCCTTAAAGTTGGCTGTATCTACAGAAGACATTTTTGTGCTTTGCATTGTCTGTTCAGTCTCGTATCAACCTGCTCTGTCTGGAGGAGTCAGATGACATTAATCTTACACATGACTGTTCCTGCTTTCTGAACCGCTGCCTGACACTGAGTCAAAGTCAGGTGTGCAGAGACTGATCTTGGGTCCTCTCCAATGACATGTCATACATTGTTGTTGATTGTGTAATAGTAGACTGCAACACTGGATTTAATGAGTCTATGGAGTTACATCTTGACGCAGTGTCATTTATATTTTATTTGTATCCATGTAGCTGATGCTCTTATCAAGGTCGTCTTACACTAATTGCGCAGGTTGGCATTCAGTATCTTGTTGAAGGTCACGGTTAAGGAGTCTTATTCGGGTCATTTGCTGTAAACACGTATTTTGTTGCATTTCTAACTCTTTTTTTTTTTTCCTCTCAGCTGTCACAGCGGTGACCCTCGACCCAGACACAGCCTACCCCTGCCTGTGGGTGTCTCCATGTCACACCAGCGTCCAGGTGGGAAGAATCCAGACCAACCTGCCCAACAACCCCGAGCGTTTCACCCTCTACAACATCGTCCTGGGCTCTGACGCCTTCTCCTCTGGCAGACACTACTGGGAGGTGGAGGTGGGCTATAAGACAGCGTGGGGTCTCGGTGTGGCCGCAGCCTCCGTCAACAGGAAGGAGGAGATCAGCCTCTGTCCAGATGATGGTTTCTGGACCCTGGTGCTGAGAGACAACGCAGATGGCACGAGCGAGTATGAAGCCTGCACCGACTCAGACGAGAGCTTGATATATCCCTCCAAACCCCCCAGGAGGGTGGGGGTCTACCTGGACTATAGTCGTGGTGAAGTGGGGTTTTATGATGCAGGAAACATGAGTCACCTCTTCACCTTCTATAATGCGACATTCAAAGAGCCGGTTTCCCGTACTTCAATCCCTGGCCGATTATCAATGGACAAAACCGGGAGCCGCTCACCATAGTAACACCACACTGGGGATAGACGTCCTTTTTATAAGAGCACAGACTTAGAATAAAACTGCAGAAGATTTAGCAGCTAATGAACTTGGATGGACTCATCTCATGAGCACAAACACATCTGCCTTCTCATAAAGACTTTGCTGTATTAAAAATGTGGTGGTGATGAACTTGCAGGTAACCTTGAAATGTGGTAAGATGGGAAATAAGAAGAAAAAACTACTATTGTACAAGATGGGGTTGGGCGACATGTTAAAATTTCTAACCGTCAGCCCAACAACCTGTGATGGCCGATTTATTCGTGCAGACAGGTCTGTGTGTTTCAGGCTGGGAGATGTGTCCAAGTGGCGAGTTCACTACATTCCACAAGTGCCCTTTGCTTTTTTTCAGTTTAAAGAATACACAAAATGCAAAGAAAGGAAATATTCTGACACATATTTTTCATATTAAATGGAAATATTCAGCCATATACTTTCTGAATTTGAATTTCTCTCTTTCACTGAACTTAGCTTAAGGGCCTTGGTGAGGCATTTTAAAACACACTTTACTCATTGACAGAAATCAGGCTAGGCTAGTTTTTCTAGGCTTACTCTCTGTGACCTGCAGCGTCAAAAACCAACAAAAAAGGTGCCTAGTGGTGTCAGAGGGAAATGCAGTGGGTCAAAGACAAAAGTGGAATGTGGAAGATCTATGACCAAACGTAAATATGTGACGAGCTGGGAGTGAGAATGTGTTATCTGGTTTGGTTGAAATAAAATGCCGGCTGTAGACGCTGGTTTCCCCTGCTGTATCCCATTTTAGCGCTAAGCAGTAGCTCTCATTTGTTCTTTTGGAGTCAGGCCTGTAACTATGCAAAATAAAATGACCAAAGTCACCCCCAAAGTCTCCTTAGTCGACTGAGATTCATCTGGCTCTGGTTCTGCAGACCCAGAATCAGGCTGAGCTTGAGTGACACGGAAGCAGCTTCCTTGAGGAAGAGAGGCTTTGTTCCGTAAGGCTCCAAGATCACGTTTTATTCTGCCCTGTGCTTAGAAGTGCTGAATTCCCAGCTCACAGCGACTTAATATGATAACGATGTAGATCGCAGGCTTTTGTGTGATATCTGGAGTCTGCAAGAATGTTGTTGGACATTTCTGATATGTCATTAGCGTAGTTAGCATGCATTAGCTCGGAGGGCTAACTTAGCTTGTTAACTAAATTATTGCATATCGTCTTTACGTCCTGCCGAACCGGTTCAAGCTCAAACTCTATATGGAAAAAAATTCAACAATCAAATCCAATTCCACTGACATAATTCTGAGTCACATGCAACCTTTATTTTTGTTTATTCACCCAACCCTTGTACAAGACAAATAACTATTTTTCTCATTGTCAACAAATCCCTTGGAAAGGCCATGACCGGCAATAGTTTCATCATACCAGCACATATTGTCCACATATTGGTGTATCTTCAGAATATATATTATTTTTTCTGTGCCATAGACCTCCATTGTATCTCTAAAAACACACGTTGCATTCAGGATTTCATTTGACCTCATGGTTTGGTGTTTACTCTGATGTGCGTTGTCTGATTCACCGTCAGTCTCTTGGACTCAAGAGAATTTGGAGGCACCTGGGCTGAATTTAAAGCATCATAGCAAAGGGTCTGAACACTTCCGTCAATGTGATATTTCAGTTTTTCTTTTAAATAGATTTGCAAAAACTTCTAAAAAACATTTTTCACTATGTGATTATGGGGTTTTTAATCATTTAAAATTCAATGAAATGATTTTAGTTAAAGGCTGCAACATAAAATAAGGATAAAGTGAAGGGGTCTGAATGCTTTGTGAATGCACTGTATTAAAAACACATCATGAGCCACATTGTTGCTCTGGATTACATGTTCCTTTATTACGATGAACACGGACACTGTAAGCCTCCACCAGAGCACCAATTGTGTATTAATCCGTGCCTGAAAATAGTCCCAAACAAATGTGTCCTGCTGTTTATTCAAAAGTTGATGCCATATGTAGTGACCAAGACATGCCAAATAAAAAAGTCTTGCTGTCAATAAGAAAACATAGAAAAGCCTCATCCTATAAGATTTTGTATTGGTTCTACATTTAAGAGGAAAGGGGTGATCATATTGCTAATGCAGCCACAGACTTAAAGGGTCTTTGTGGAGTTATGTGTCTGCTAGTGGGCCAAACATGGATGTAAACAATGCAGGATTAAAACAATCGGCTTTGCAAATGTTTTATGTGAAAGTAAATGCATTCAACACGTTTGTTAAAGCTTAAGGATACACGCAATATGTTTGGTGAGTAACACTAAATGTAAACAGAATTTGTCTCATCATGAGAAAACTCCACAGGGTGACTTTGTCTCTGCAGAAAGGTTTTAAAATTGTAATAACTTGTTTTGCTGCAGTATCTTATTGCAATATAATGAATCTGTGTATCTATATGTCTACATCTACAATTTATCTTGTATTTTTTTACTGTTTCATAGTTATGTATCCAGTCACGTCATTCTAATGATATGTGCATTGAAAGGAATGATGTGTCCAGTAAATTTAATACAAGTAATAAAGACTTCTGTTTGTCCAATGGAACTCTGAGAAAATGTGATTTAAAAAAAATGTCATGAGTGTCTTTGTGAATTTTGATCAGCAAAAACACTGTTTAGATATCTGACATTTGATCTTAATAGTATGATTACACGTCTCTCTGAGGTAGTTGTTGGTACATCTGGTTCCACCAGAGGGCGCCCAAAACTAACTGTGAATGCAGCATCAGTCTGCTCCTCAGTGGACTTAATGCTAAAATTTTGAGCTTTTATGAACCATATGGAAGCAGGTTGCAGCCCACTCACATCTTTTAGGGAAGGGTTCATCTAAAAGAAAAAAAGTTTTTTTTCATTTAGCCTAATATCAGAAATGTCACTGCTTGGCTCAAGGCTGGACAGAGGAATGGAGACCACATGAGCTGTAACATAAAATAAATTTTCTTTGCATAACTAAAATGGAAATGGGTGTAATGATATACTAAATGTGACAAAACCAGACAGGGTGGAAGTCAGGGGAGAGAAAGACTCACTGACTGCTACCAGTTTATATAGTCCTGCAGCCTGCGCAGGTGAGCTGAATCTTCCTGATGACCCAACTCCACCCACCAGGCTACTGAAAGGAGAGGCAAATCAGAGAGGATTGTTACAGAAGTCAAAATTGTGTCAGAGGAGGTTAACAAGTGTGATCAATCAACTTAATCTGTGAAAAAATGGAAGAAACCTCAGGAACAGCAACTGAAGAGGGATCTCTCTACCAGAATGGACAGACGGTAGATGTCTTGTGTGCAGAATATATCAGCAAAATTATAATATGGACAATCAGGCTGGCAATATTATAGGTGGATTGTAAAAAACAAAAACCATAGGAAGACAAAGATCCAGATCCAAATCATCTGGGGTCTCATGTAAAACACTGCGTAGGATCCATAAAAAACTGATGTTTGCCTCGTTCAGACCTCATATTGTGTGTACATAATGTTTATGAATGAGACCCCTGAGAGAGGCACCAACATCCTGGGGACAGGTCTCAGGATGACTGGTGGTCTGGTGTAGCCTACACTTATTAATAAAAGATGCATTGAGACACCTGAGTGACCTGCTGCAAAGTGCTGATGAGGGCTCAAAAACTGGGTTCTGATTCAGCACGTTTTATAATACAGTGCACCACAACACAGCTCCTCACACTATAGGTGCAGAATTTTTTGATGTTTGTTTTATAGCATCAACTGATGCTACACACCCTAGCAGACATAACATAAGTTAATTAGCAATTCTTGTCCCATTTTTAAATTCAAGCTGCAACTCCCAGGGCTGAAAAGTGAAGCCAACACCTAAGTGCCAAAACTGCAGTTCCTCTAATGACCACTTGAGGCTGGCTCCATAACAGAGTCAATCTCCATAGACCACCATGATAAAAATGCACAACTTCACAGGAGAAATAAACATGTTTACAGCCTGGTACAAAATACAGTTTTGGTTTCTACAGCTATTTTTAACATTCGTGACAACTGTTCAGGGGGAGAATTTTCATATAACTCACCACGTTTACATTTTATTAAGGTCTATGCATATTTAAGGGTGGGCAGGCTTGAGTGACAGTCTGTCTGCAAGGCGTCCAAATTCTATGAGTCAAAATCCACCCCCCACTCCTCCACAGCTCCAATCTCTCATCCAAATGTGGGCACTACTGGCTCCACAAAAAAAACAAGATGACGACAGCCGAAAAACCAAACCGATCTCACTCTGAAGTCTTGCAGTAACTTGCAGCATCAGACACCAACAAAAAAGGCGTCCTTTCACGTCTGCATGACCTGCGGCCGGTTGTCGTCATAGTTTAACAGTGCCTGACAGCTTCAAGGTGGAAACGCAGGCGAGGAAAGTGTATTTAGAAAGAAGACGATGCATGTAACAGGCAGAACTTGACATGGCGTCCCAGAATGTAAATAACCAACGCACCCAGGGTACCTTGCACCTTATCTGGATGTGGAAAGTCCATGACCAAACGTTGATATGTGACGAGGTGGGAGTGAGAATGTGTCCACAAACCAATGGTGACGTCATGGTAGCCATGTCCATTATTTATATACAGTCCATGTTTAAGATACATTACAACAACAAATACACAACAGACAGCACAAAACACAAGCTGAAGTTATAACACAATAGACAACCCAATCGCCAGAGAAAATGTTAGTAGGCTATTGTGTGTTTCTGAAAACCATGGAGACATTACATTTTCTCATTATGCTCCACCTGCCACTGAGCCCAAAACTCTGCGTGGAACCACAAGGTAATGAGAACGTGCGGAGCCTGATTATGTAAGCATTAATAGAGAAGTTTAAACATCCTGTATGACTCATGATATCATGTGTTGAGTCTATAAATACCTTTTTCTCAAGATAATCATTTGATTACCTGTCTCCTTGCTGTGTTTCAGTTTTGTGTCACAGTGTTTCTTTTACTTCAACGTCCATTTAACCAAGGTTAATGAGCATGCCAACTGAGCGGTAATCTGTGACTACGAAGAAATAAATAATGAGAATTAGTCTGACCCAAATAAAACGTATCTGTTATCCATGTCAGCTTTATCTCTGAGCGTCATCTGCCAATACATTAACCATAGACTGCTGGATTTAAGACTATTCCTGTCAGGGTTCTGTCCAGCTCTCTCCTCTAACTGTCCTGATCTGTAATTAGATATTATTGCAGGCCGATCAACATGCAGTAACACAAGCCTTACGGCTCTGCTGCCACTCCCTCTGTCAGTCAGCCGTGTCTTTGATCAGTTTCAGTGAGGGTCAAGGTGAAAGAGAGGTCTGAGATGAAAGACGTTCTCTCTGGAAGTTTTTTTTTTAAACTGTCTCCTTAAAAATTCTGTTTTATTCCAGTCCTCATCTCTTGCTCATTCATCCTTCATGTTTCCTCTCTTACATGACTGATCTGCTCCCAAAATACAGCCCCTATTTTTAACCCTCTGCACAGTGTTACTTAGCTTTTTTTTTTTTTGCTGTAATGGATCTCTTTTCTGCCTCACGCTCAAGAATTTGCCCCTTCGCTCCATCAATAATCGATGAGGAGCGGGACGACGAGAGGGGCTGAGGAGAGACAAAGAGGTTGAGAGACGGGGTTGAAGCTATTAATGGAAACCTCATTAGAAACTGGAGAGACGGTGAGCTATACGTTATCCCGAAGCCTGGAGAAAAACACTATAGGGGTTTGTTTCAGGTTGAAATATTTAATGCAGGTCAACAGGAGAGAAAGCAGGAGAGATTTTAGGTAAAGGGCAAATTAGAGTGGAAAGTAAAACGCTTTAACACCAGGCAACGTCTCTGTTTTTTAATGGAAGGAGGGAAAACAAAATGATGGGTTTCATCTATATAAAGCTTGGAGGATTTGTGCAGATGTTTTTTTCTTAAGTGGGGTTGTACAGTGTTCTTATCCATAGCCAGCAACAAATTGTAATCTAGCCAAACCCTGTCTCACTCCGAAGCCGTCATTATCCGGTGCTTGGGCAGTGACTTGCAGCATCAGAAACCAATGAGAAAAGGCGTCCTTTAACGTCGGCGTGATACACAGCTAGTTGCCATTGTAGTTTAATGGTGCCCGGCGATGTCAGAGGGAAACGCGGTGGGACAAGGACAAAAGTTAAGGTGACGAAAGTGCAACTGTGGCAGGTGGGAGGGGTGGTGGATGGGTCCAACAAAACTTTCACCTGCGAGAGCGGTGTTAGCGTCCTGTAAGATCATAAAGCCAAACCCTGTTCTTTTTTAATAAATCTAACCACATGTTTTTGTTGTAGAAGGAACAACTGACTTGCTGACTGCTTTTATTTTGAAAGATACTGTATGTAAACCATAAATCTCCTGTGAAAACGGAAGTGTATTTTGAAAGAAGACAATGCATGTAACAGGCAGAAGTTGACACGGTGTCCCATAACGTCAACAACCAAAGCACCCAGGGTACCTTGCACGTCGTATGTGGATGTGAAAAGTCCATGACCAAGGTTGGAGTGAGAATGTGTTGTTTAGCCACATAAAAAAGCCGTTACATCACTCTCTTCAAAGCCAGACTGACATCACTGTTTCTCTTTTTGTTTGACTTTGGTGTTTAAAATAATTAGTTTGGATTCACTAAAGTCACACAGTAACACAAACTAACTAACTGATCAAAGCAGCGGGAGACCAGCAGCTCCCATGTCCAGCCAGCTTAAATTACTCTTTTTGTCAATGGAGACCTGGTGGCTTTGACGAGAGCATAGACACTGAAGCTGTTAATGGCTTTACCGTCAGAATGAGCTGTCTGATGAAAAGGTGAAGTGATGAAAATACTCTCAATATAGTGTATGCTTGAACTGATAGTGATGTTTTTTAGATGGCAAAGATACGTGATGCTGCTGTCATTGCTTAGCTTCAGTGTCAGACTCAAGCCTGATTCTCTAAACTGGGGACGTGTTGACTGACATCTACCATATAATACACTGACGATGGATGAGCACCTGATACAACCCCACTTCAAAAAATCAGAACTATCACTTTAAGCTTTTAGTGGAATCAGCTGCGTTAGACAAAATCTACAAACCACAATAATATGCTCACATGCTTGTGTGAACATTCATGTCTAAAAATAGAGGTCAGTGGTGACATGTTCACCTGTGTGTGCATGTGTGTGGGCTCAGCCATGCTTGCCGGATGAGATTATGCATGCAGGAAAAACACTGAGGTGATGTGTTACAGGTTAAACAAGTAAAGAGTCTTTCATAATCACATATACAGTAGTAGCTGCTGAGTTTGTTGTAGCCCTCCCTCTCTGTCTGTCGCTCTCTGTCACTTAATGAATAGTTGACCTGCGCACCTCCAAAAGAATCCAATTTGTGTTACAACAAAGGCTCCAAATATGACAGGGGATTGAGAGCGGATAGATTGAGAAACACAAGGGGGATAGGAGGAAGCATGTAGAGCAATGAGGATTACTGTTAGAGGGGAATAAAGAAGGAGGCAAGGAAGGACGGGAGGAGGAAAAATACAGACAAGACAGAACAAGATGAGTGTAAGAGGCCAGAAATACATGACAGAAAAACATTCGATTTTGACTGACAGCTGGATTGCATAAAAGATACAGACACACACTGATGACGGGAAGGGCGGCTGTGACAAAGGCACCCAGGCAACAGGAGGAGTGTTTACCTGTGATGAAGGGGAAAAGGTGGAAGAAGGGAAGGAAGAGGAGGAGAGAGAGAGGTCGTTGTGTTACAGGTAGATAACGTGAGAGAGGTAAAGTTCAGGAGGTATAGAGTGTCACCTAAAGCACCGAGAGATAGGGAGTGGGGGCAGAGGTGCAGAACACAACCCCAGAGCCAAGACAACGGCTGAAGATAAAAACCTCCACACCTGAACACCACAAGAGAGATATGGACAGGAGCACTGTGAAACACTGAGGAGAAGGCACCTGGAGGAAACACACGGACGGAGAGAAGGAAGCAGAAGAGCATCTGAGTTATTATTTTTCCTTGAATCACTTCATTTACTGTTGCTTTTCTATTTTTACCTGGAACAAGGAAAAAAAAAATCATAAAATAGCTGATTTTTTTTAAGCAATTTTTGAATATTTGAATCTTTTTTAGCTCAATTTGTGTGGACATTTAGCACATAAAACAAAACAAGGGCTACTTTAGAGGAGAGGAGAGCAGGCAAGAGGCAAGAGAGAGGGTGAGGGAGGGGGAGGAGGAGTGAGGGAGGGAGAGAGAGTGTGTGTATGTGAGCCTGTGACACCGAGATGTTCATGATCATTCGAGAGCCGTCCGCCGCAGGAGGCGGTGCTGGAGCGATGAGCGCGCCACAGGAGAGGAGTGCAAAGCAGGTGCGTAAATATGGGTGTCTATACATATGTATATATATATATATATATATATATATATATATATATATATATATAATATGTATAACTGTACATGTGTGTGGGTTTAAAGTATTTATGTGTGTAATCCTCTCTGGAAAGCTGTGCTCTCTTTATAAGCACATTTTCTGATGCTTTTCTGTGTGAAAAAATGCAAGTGGATGCACAAAAATAGGTTACCATTCAATTAATTTGCATGAGTTATGATTGTGTTCCACTAAACTCAACTCCAAGATATGGAAACTGAAAGATATTGAAGTGTAATTGATGTAACTGATGAATGATGACCGTCCATATTTGGTGACATGTTTTTAGGGAAATTGAATCATAAATTACTGTAAATGTGTTTTTATTGTCTGAGAAAATTCTAAAAGTTTTGTTCCAACCTAAAAAAAATGTGTTTTTGTTGTGTATCTCATGAGAAATTGATGTGTTGGTGACATAACAGTGTGCAGTGTATTGCATGTTCACAGGTAAATAAGTATGTTAATTTCACTTATACTAAATCTTCTGAAGCAGACGTAACAAAGTGCTTCATAATAAAAGACACCAGGACAAATACAGTGGTTATATAAAGTATTTTGATCTATTTGTCAGCATATTTTGCATCAATATGCGCTGCTAAATATGTCAAACATAAGGTGTGCAGATCTGTCCTGATGTTTTAGGCATGCAATACATTGACATACAGTGATAAAAGCCTGTTACAATGTTCTAGTGACTCCACCAAATGTCTTGTACATTTAGAATTCGAAATTTGAAAGCAGAAAATTAATTAGCAGATAATTAATTAAATTGACTAATCATTGCAGATATTGATGTCACCCTGATGTGTGTGAGTTTGAATACAGATTTTATTAGTCTTCACACAGTTCCTCCATCCCCTCCTCAGGTGCAGGCCGCCATCAAAAAGAAGGTGGAGAAGCAGAAGAAGCGAACCAACGATGGTGGTGTTGCAGACATCCAAACTGTTACAACTCCTCGCCCGAAACCCAGTCAGTTCCCCCCAGCGGCGGCTGCTGAGGATGACGGAGAGATGCTGGACGAGGAGCTGGAGGAGCTGATGGAGGGACCACACGGGAGAGAGAAGGAGAAAGAGGAGGAGGGGGAGCCCGTCGACCTGCTGCCCATCGTGGACTCTGTGTTTGGACAGGTAGGAGCCATCAGCTGCAGTGTGTGTGTGACTGAGAAGGTCATCTGTGACACTTTACCATTCTGTGTGTGTGTGTGTGTGTGTGTGTGTGTGTGTGTGTGTGTGTGTGTGTTTCATGCGCTGCATCAAGTTCTCCAGCTGATTGAATGTCTCGCACCAGATTGATTGAAACTCTAAGCCTCTAATTCAAATTTAAAGCCTGGCTGTGCTCCAGTTTTCTGTAAATAGCCGTCTCTCTCACACCATTTTGTTGATTCCACATGGCAAATGGACATAAAGCTGCACATGACTGGCCCTAGACCTTTAGGGGCCGCAGGTAGGTTGTGGATTGGGGGCCGTGGATACATCCACATGAGGTGCAAGAAAGCAAAAATTTCTGACAACAACAAACATGCCAACGGTGGAGGAGTTTGTAATAATGTACCTTTTAACAGGCCACATTGTAGACAGCGGTGGTCTGTGACGTCATTAATAACAGTACATTCTTTCACTCATCAAACATTTGTTTCATTCCATCATTTTTAAAGTGTCTTCGTCAAATCCTACAGTCATATCTCGCTTGATCTTTGTTCCACTGCCACAATTTGCTGCTCCGTTTTGTCCGCATCCCTTAGCTTTCAAAAAAATGTGCACAAATATGGACAAAAATGTATCCAGAGTACGGAGAGAGGGCTCCATCTTGGCCTACAAATCTTACATTGAGCTTGATATTGAGATATGATTGAGATATGATGCACAGGGCAACCATATGGTGAAGAACAGACATTCATTACAAATAACTACCAATATTGTACAGTCTGTTACCGTGATCGAACGAGAAAGAAGGACAAGGAAACACAGTTTAAATGAAATATTAACATTAAATTGCCCAAGATTTTCTAGTAACAGGTAAAAAAGTACCATTAAGTAACATTTTTATTAAAAAAAAATATATAATTGGAATTATTTTGATGGATATTACCACTGGGATATGATTTGTGATATTGAGGGAATGATATTTTATAAATCTTTGTTCACATTTTCATTGAAAGACATCAAAATGATTTGGGTGTTTTTTAACAGCTGTACCAAAGAAAGATGTTTTCTTTAGTCTGTAGAATAATAGGGCATCTCTGCACCCTGAGAATATTTAGTCTAAAGTGATATTTTGACACATATAATGTGCCTCCTGTGACTTTAAGTTTGCAGTAGGCCATATTGCGATTTTGATCAAATCAGAATTAATTGTTTAGCTTTAATTTTGATAACAACTAAAAAGGTAAATCAACAGTTAATTTGGCGAACTACAGGCAAGCAGTTAAGTCTTATTGTAATCAATCTTTAACTGATTATTATTAAAGTATTAAAGTGACCTTTCATATGGGGTTTAAAGTACATTGCTGCTATTTCTTATAATTTATTTTAACTCATGTTGGCAAACTGTTGAAGAATAGCTTGTGAAAGTACTTATCCCAGTTTGTGTTGACTTTCCTTCACCTTAAAAGGTATGTTTTTTTTAATCCATATAATCTTGGGTGTGCTTATTTTGTAGCAGACAGTAAACTACCTACTTAGCCGACCTAAACTGTCCATTTCACCCATCTCTGAGCTTGTTTGTCACTATCCGCTGCCAAAAATGGCACAAAATGTTAGTTTTTTTCTTTATAAAGTTTTTAAAAGTTCCATTTTGTTGTTTTTTGGTTATTGTCTCATGTTCATTAAAAACAAAAGATCTATTCTCTAGGACCCTAAACAGTTGCTGGTATTACTTAGTGCTGACTCTGAAGCTGCAACACAAACATTAACCATTCAGCCTTCTCGTTTAACCTCAAATCCTTCTGGAAATGGCGGGGGCAGCAAAGCACATGGGCTAAAGCTAAGGATGGAGATAGCGTGTGTTTGAGAGGATTTAAACTCCTTTACTTTGGGAAACATTACGAAAGAGTAATCCGTAACAGATACGGCCATAGTCAACCAGAGATCTGATGAACACCCTATCTCGGTATCACATCCCGTCACTCACATGGTAAGCAGTGACACACAACACGGCACGGTAGGCTGCGCCATACAGCATCTGTCACCCCGCAGTCAGACATGTGGGATGGTGGTGTAAGAAAGTAGAGTGTTGGTGCGTGTGTGTGTGAAAATAAAATCAAAAGAGATTAAGTCAAAGCCCTGTTTGTTTCCTGTTTCTGACCTCAGCTCGTGAGTCACTCTGATTTATTTTCCCCAATATGAAGAAAGAGTCCACCTGTGATCACGTCAGCAAACTCTGAAGGGGGGGTGATGGAGAGCGTGGATGAGGTTAGAAACAGGAAATGGATATAAGAATGAAAAAATGAGTGATGTCAGTGGTGATGCAAGCCAGCCAAAATTAGAGAAACCTGCTGAGTGAGTGGGAGAAGAGCAGAGTGTTGGCAAAGTCTGAAGAGAAGAGAGGATTTATCTTTCACTGGAGGGTGCCTCAGGGTCCCTGAACCTCACTTTGACAGACAGAGCATCGCAGGATGAAACTTACCAGGCAGCAGGTCACAGACAGAGACACCCTCAGCCCACACACACTGGTCTCGAATCAAACAGATGGAGCTTGAAGAGGCTCATCAGCTCCTTAAAGTGATATTTCATAAAACACTACACACACACACACACACATGCTACATCGTAACTAGGAGCACTCTGACAGTGATTTTGGCTTCACCAAGACAACTGTTTTAAACCTGACTGCTTTAAAAGAAGTACAGTCACTGAGGCTGTTTGATTATTGGCTGGTAAACTTTTAGGTGATGTTGTCGTGATGGTACCAGAATTTCAAACTGCTAAATGGTAACGGAGTTAAAAAAAATGACAATTGATACGTCATGGAAAAAGGAAAAAAGTATTTAATTTGCCAATGAACACATTTGTAATAATGTTAATAGTAATCAGAGGTGTGGGCTTGGGTCACATGACTTGGATTTCAGCTACATTTGAGTTATAAATTTGATGACTTTAGACTCGACTTGATATCATCAAAGAAGACTTGCAGCTGTACTTGGACTTGAACACCAAAGACTTGTGACCTCACTTGGACTTGAGCCTGCTGACCTGAAAATACTTGATGCCTTCCCCAGAGCCCAAAGGTTCAAAAGATAGTCATGAATCAAGTCATTTTCCGTCGTGTCCTGAATCAAACAACGTTAACGCTGTTCATTCCCAGCCAGTCCACACTCTCCTATTCAGATCCACCTTGTTTGAACCGGTCTGATAGCGCTCGATCAGGTTGCAGGTGAGAACCAATGAATTTTTTTCACATACAATCACTATGTGGTCAACAAAAAACAAATCGCAGTATATTCAAGATCAATATTTTCAATCCAAAATCCTCAACATATAAAACATGATTATTTCTAATGATTAAAATGCTCAATATTATATAAAGAAGTTAAATGAACCCAACCCTGACCAGCGACAACATTAAAATGCTTCTTACATACTCAGAACCAACATCTCTTTACGTCTCTGTATTTCTACTTTTACTTGAGTAACAGATCTGAATACTTCTTTCATGCTCTGTCTATTCTGTCTCTTCTAGTCTTTCTCTGATCGGCAGCTCTCGTTACTGGACACCAGCTGATGCATCTGACACCAGATCAGTACATGATACTTGCTCACTCACACACACACACACACACACACACACACACACACACACACACACACACACACACCCACACACACCCAAGTTCATGACAGAGGCAGGAGAGCACCCTGAGTCCAAAAGAAAGGACAGAGTCACATTACCTGAGTACTGCCCATCACACTGCAACACACACCGACACACACAGTACACAAACACAATGCATGGTTTTAGTGTCATGTGTGTGTGTGTGTGTGTGATGCTAAAATTAACCTACAACTGCTACTGTGACAGTCATTCAATGCTGATACCTGGAGACAAGTGATTCAAAAGTAATCAAAACAGAAACCCAGTACCGTGAATAACACACACACACACACACACACACGGACCAACAGCGTCTCATTTGTGTAACTAACTGGAACCATCAGTAAGGGAGAATCAGCCTGGTAATTAATCGGACTTAATGGTATTGGTTGTGTGTTGGGTTATTCATGGAGCTGCTGGTGTCAGTTTGTTAAGTCATGAAGGAACTCACTGAAGGATGAAGTTAATTTGGTTAATAGTTGCATAGGAAGGTGAAGCTGATGTCATGGCATGTCAAATTTTTGGGACAGGGGTGCCATCTCATGACGTTTTGCCTGGACAAAGGAATCAGGATAAACAATATTGATCTATATGACCTGGCAGCTCCAGGCTGGATTACAGACCCAGACTGGCACTTGTGTTTTTTAACTGTGCTTGAGTTTAAAAGTTACCAAAGCCGAGAAGCTCATGAACAGTTTGGAGTGGCTCAGTGCAAAATCCACTCATTAACAAGCTGGCACTGCAGAAGCACCCCTATTTTTGGCCCAATTAGCTGATTAAACAAACTAAACACAAAAGGTAAGCAGGGAGCAACAGCTACAGCAGGCAGAGCACGTACCTCACAAGATGGTGCCCCCTTCCCACACAGCATGACGTAACTTCATATTCTCATTTGTATTGTTCAGAGTTAGAATGTCACTAATTGGATTAATACTAAGAGAGATGTTGTCGTTTATAGTTGGAGTATTCTGTGATCAGACAGACTGATTGAGTCGAGTATTTTGTTTGTAGTTGGACTAAAAGTTTAACTAAGAGTCTTTGAGGTTGTGAGAAAAACAATTCCAATTACAGATGTACATGAGGTAACGGTTCCACAAAGATGGCTTGCATCTTTAAAACTTGTCACCAGGTGCAGGTTTTCAAATATGTACTTTCTTTAGTTTGGCCTCATGCGTTTCTTTAAATTTGAGGCGTCAAATTTGAAATTTAGATGTGCGGACCTGCATTATATAGAACAGCATTTCTGTTTCACACAATAAATGACACATGCCCTGGCGGAAAAATGCAACTTATGTATAGAAAATATTCACATATATGAAACGGATTTTGCTGTGAATTTGCATGCAGGTTTTCAAAATCAGACTTTTCCGGAGGAGTTTAAAGAAGTTTGAAGTTTCACAATAGGATTTATTTGATGCTAAAATATGTGATCAGGGTTTGTTCACATTAGTCCATAACAATAAATAATAATAATAATAATAATAATAATAATAATAATGATAATAATAATCTATTTTATTCATAAGCGCCTTTCAAGTCACCCAAGGATACTTTACAAAACCAGATAAGACAGTCAAAACATAATAGAGGATGACAAAAACACTAATAAAAATACAGATAAAAGATAAACACAGTAAGAAGCACAAGAAAAGGCTAATAAAAAAAATATAGAATACACTACACAGTAAATATAGAAAAGTTGTAGCTAGAAGAAGCAACAGAAGTGCTCTGGCGTCCATGTATTTCTTTTGTTTTCTTATGAGACACTATATCCATTAAATCAAAATCTAAAAGACAGTTAAAGGACTTTGTTGATCTGCTTTATTGACAGAAAACCAGCTTAGTGGCTCATCAGTGTCACTAGCGGCAAAACACACAATCAGACCGGAACCACATGTTATTTTGATCTCTTACTGAAAGATGCTGTCATCTTATTTTAGCCCCTAACAGAACTCATATCTGTTTCTGCGTGCCGAGCAGATCACCCTCAATTAGATTTTTTTTTTTTTTTTTGGGCCAAACGGTCTGTTTCTACTTAAGAACATTTCCTGGTAAAGTTTTCATTTACAGTGGGCATTTCTCTTAAGCTGCACAATCTGCCAGGAAGTTCTGCTAAAAACAGAAACAGAGGTTTTTATTATTACTGTCTCAAGTCTTCACTGCAGCAGCTGGCAGATAAGCCGACTGTCCTGAGGCGACCTCTAGTGGTGACTGCTGACTGTTGCAACATAGTGTTGACCAAAGACAGATGTCTTGTCTGATGTCAGACAGAGTTCAAGACCCAGGCAAAGAGATGTCACCATTATGTTTCATCTTAAAAAGGTTATTTGACATCATAAGCCAAAAGGATTGATTAGCACATCACTGTCTTCTTTTTAAATATCCTGCACGCTCTTGCTACACCTGCCTGATTGCAGCTCTTCTCAGGACTGTGATGGATGTGCTTGATTAACATCTCAATCACACTTTGTTGCACCTGCAAGGAGCTGTAATCAGCCAGAGTGGAAACACCTGTGTGAGTGTGCAGGGCTTTTATTTGCAGCGATAAAAATGTTTCCCCTTTGAATTTACAAAGAAGAACAAATGCATTTTATTGTATTATTGGTTGATTTTAAACAAATAATACGTTTTTTAGGTTCATCAAAAACCTGACACTGATTTTATACAGAGACACTTTTACTTCGACTTGTGACTGAAATTTTAATGCAATTTGTCAATCACTGAAAGCATTTTGGAAGACATTTAATAAATATCAGTGATACTTACTAGGAGACATACATTTTACTTGTCATACTGCTTCTGTATTGTAGTGCTATTATAGGTCACGGGGGGCTGGAGTCTTTCCCAGCTGACATTGGACGAGAGGCGAGGGACACCCTGGACAGGTCACCAGATCACAGGGCTGACACATAGAGACAGACAACCATTCACACTCACATTCACACCTACAGACAATTCAGAGTCACCAGTTAACCTGCATGTCTTTGGACTGTGAGAGGAAGCTGGAGAACCTGGAGAATATGAACATGCAAACTCCGCACAGAGGGACTAACCCACCCTGGGTTCAAATTGTGCTGTGAGGTGACAATGCTAACCACTGTACCACTGTGCATACAAAGCTAAAATCTAATATCCACTGGGGTAGAATTGACTGTGTGTGTGCCACACACAAACACACCCAAGCTGTGCTCTCCATACGGGAGCACTGGTAGTAAGCAGCATGCCAAATCTGCTTTTGGAGAGATTTGTTGACAGATGCTTTGTATGAGCTCAGCTGACCACTTAGCATTGCACTCATAACCTCATCTTGTGATATTATATCGCTGTCATAATTTTAGGCAACTTGGCCAAACTAGTTCTGGGACATAAGGAGGTCAGCGAGAGCTCAAAGCCCCCCTGAGCCGATATTTCCTGCCAAGTGAGACAGATAACTGTGGGTCTCATCACCCGTCATCTGCTGAAGAGTCACAGCTCATTTGATGATTTGAACTTTTAATTCTTAATGTAGAATACAAAAAAAAAAAAAAAAAAATCACAGCATCAGGAATCATGAAACTAAGCCTTTTTCACTTTGACAAGCATTTGTTTGACTAGTTGATTTTAGGATCGCATTTCTCATTCAGTGAAGCAGGCGAGCTCCCCATTGATCCTAATAATTCACAAAGAAAATCAATCCCCTCTGTTCTAGTTTTTATAAATATACATATCGTGATTGATTTTTCCTACTTTACCTCCATGGACGGCACGGAAAAGTCTTTTGCATTATGGTAACTCTTGATGATTAGCATCTGCCACCATTTTTAAAAGGTTTGTGATTTAAATTAATGCACATTTTATATAGATTTTTTGCTTCATACAATTATATATTTGCTGTTAAAAGTAATGGTATTTTTTAAAGATGAGATTTTTTTGTTTGTTCATATGAAAATTTGTCTTGCAAACAATCATCAGAATAACATGAAACAACACAAAGGGCATCTGTAAGGTCACCCTCCAGCAATCATCAAAAAGAAAAGAGATTATGTTCACTATTATAGTTGTATTTTAGAAATCTATCTTTGACAATGTGTTCATTTTTCCACTGAAAGGCTTAAACTACTGAAAGTTATTCTAATCGTCCAGGATGTAAGGATTCAGTTTTGGTTCAGATTTCAACCCAAATATACCCCCTTTTTTTTTGCTTCTTTTCTCTTCACTCCTTCCTGTACTCTTTTCATCAACCCATCTTCCTCTTTAATCTCAAATGGAAGGGATTAATCTCCCTCTCTCTGTTTATGTCCTCTTAATTCTCCCTCTAAAACTCTTCATACTGTAGATGAAGTCATTTGAATGCTGGTGCAACATCTGAACGAGAGAGAGAACGAGGGAGAGGGAGAGAGGAATAGGAGCTGAAAAGGAAAGAGAGGGAGAGGGGGGATTAAAAGCGTTGATCAGTGGGAAGAGAAAGAGACAGCGATGCTGCCGCCACTGCTGCTGCGAGGAGACACATGACTGAGCTGCTTCCAAGTAGAGAGCTCAATTTAGTTTGGGATAGTTGGTTTTTGTCTGGTAACATCGTCTGACTTTGGATCATATGGAGATGGGTGGAGTTATTCGGGATTGCAGATGCATGGATTAGTTTCTGTGTCAGATGTGACGACTGGTAACCAGCATGGGACACCCAGAGAGGTCAGAGCTCGTCTCTGAGCTGGACCTCTGAGACGTCCAAGGAGAGAAGACATAAAAAACAGACAAATAAGATCAGAAATAACTGTCTGAGACAGAGACAGAGAGAGGGAAGGAAACATTTGGGCAGCTGTTGATCAGACGAGGTTGGGTCATGGGCAACTGCACCAAACCGAAAGACAAAATGAAGAAGGTAAGAGCACTTTGTCTTGTGCACTTGCCGGCTGACAGTTTTTATTCTGCACCTGTGTTAATTTATAGCTTCTGTGATTAATTATAAAACATCTCAGTTTATTCTTGATATTTGGGAAAAAGGAGATGTAACAAAATAATAATAGCTTAAAGGAGCATTCTTTCTAATTGATTTCTAATCCTGGATAATTTAATAACTGTTTTTTTTTCCTACATGCAGGAAACGGCAAAAAATATTTGTGCAAATTGCAGCACTGGCTGTTTTAAATCACCAAATATAAAATGTTTCCTTTGATGGTAGCTGCAAGAAAACTCCAATTTAATGTCTTGCTGTATCAGTGTTGCATACTGATACATTACACAGACAGTTAGCAGTATTACCTCAGTAAGTGTCATAGGGATGAATACAGAAGGAGAATATTGAGATCAAGATGGGTTTTCACCATAAGGATAATAGCTAGTGTGAGTGGATTGCCTTTAAATAATAAGCAGCTTATGTAATCCAGGCTTACTGTGCGTGACTAGAAAACAGTGGGTCTTAACCTTGTTCCTTGAATGATTATGCTTTATATGTGAAGAAGTCGGTCACACAGACAGTGTGTGTGACAGTTGGAGTGCTGGAATAACAGCCTGGTCTGCCTCTAAAGGGGGTAAAGGATGGTCCCCTCGGGGGTAAGGAAAGGGCAGTGGGCCAGGAGGGAGAGGAGGATGAGGACACGGAGGATACGCCGTACAACGAGCCCTTCTCTACGCTGGTGAAGAACTGCAACATGCTGCACAACATCGTGGGCCCGGCCTGTATCTTCCTTAAACAGGGCTTTTCACAGACACTCGTATGTAACAGAGAGCACACTGTGGTCCTCACGCAAACCCCTCCCCACGGTGCAGTTTTTTCCGCTCGTGTCGATTCATTTTCATCCCTGTATCGTGGCTGTCTGAACCCTCCTGCTCTCCACCACACCAGCTGTGCCATCCCATCACGGGTCCAGGGTCAGATGATCAAATCTGCTGGAAGCACGTGCTCAGAGGGGTCGATCATTCGGTTCCATGGAAAATCATTGATGGGCTTTGTGGAGCTTACTCTTAAATGTGATGAGGCACATTGTGATGTGAGAGTCAAGGCTGAGTTTTATAACCAGGCACAGCGGGCGACTGCAGAAAAGGTCCCCTGAAGGCTCTATGTAACAGCACCAACACAATGTCTTAATAAATGGGACAGCTGGCAGGACGGGATCAGGGGTGATATGAGCGAAGTGTTTTGATGATGTGTTATCCGCGCGATCCACCACGGGAGATTTGGCTGTTAGCAGTTAGCACTTTACTCAGAGAAGAGGAATAGCCAAAAATGTTCACAAAAATGGGAAAACAATAAGGTCTAGGAGCTCCTTACTCTCCGAGCAAAGGACGAGATCAGCTGCCATATAACAGATATCCATCCATATCCCTTTCATCCGTAGCCGGGTCGCGGGAGCAGCAGGCCAATAATAGTATAACAGAGATGGTAAATGAAATTGTTACTGCCATGTTAATGCTATTGTTATTGTTTATAAAGCGGTGCCAACTCGTATGTTATAAGAAGTCACACGGGAGGGTAATACTATTGTGTTACATGTCACACCCTTCACATCACTTGATTCCACAATGTTAGCATGCTGTCTAAAATCACACACTGGAGAGGCAAGCCCTTAGTTAGGCATAACTTTAAGTCTTAATAACATTTAAACTGGTTCAGTTTGTTGCAATCTGCAATGTCACCACTAGATGCCACTAAATCCTACACATTTGACCTTTAATCAGTTTTAGTAATACTGTGTGTGCCAATAAAGCACACACTGTAATTATGAGGACCTTAAAGTGCCCGTGAAATGGAAGTTAGGGTGTCTTTGACTTCTGGACTGTGATGTATTTCCCAGTGAAACTGAATATTTCGGTGGTGTACAGTTACGAGTTAAAAAGTAGGTGGGCTTAGAGTTTTGCGCCACACGTAGCTACAGAGGACTGTTGGCTCCACACACATCTCTCACGCCATTAGATCAGGAGGACGAGGGAGAGATGAATGAATTAAACCTTCACCATGATGTTTTGTAAATGAAGGCAAAGTTGTTTCCCAACAATATCCAAACACACATCTCTGACTATCGCCCTCCATATTGCTCTGTTAGCTAGTAGCTACTACAATTTGGTTTTACAGAAAGATAAAACACAGGGATTTTGATGTAAAAATACTCTAATAAAGATTTTTAACACACACACACACACACACACACACACACACACACACACACACACACACACATATATATATATATATCCTTCATTTGACTAGGAGGCCACATTGAGATGAAAACCTCTTTTGCAAGAAAGACCTAGCCACAACAGTCACATAGCAATATTTAGACAAACAGGACAACATCAAATGCATTAAAAAGCCAGCATTATTTAATGTAGGGACACAGGAATAAAACAGTTAAAATGTTATTTCCATTTTATTAAGGTGGCTTAAGGCCCTGTGTCAGCATTTATTTTAATACTCTATATTTACTATTTCTTTTTATATTCATTCTGTGGTACTGGCTGATTGGACTTGTCTGATACACTTGTGCTCCACTGTAAAGTCCCTTGTTGTCTGCTATTATATTGTAATTTGGTTGAAATCGGAGGCATTGTGCATTTAGTTTGTTGTGTGATGAAATGAGGCCGAGGGCGACCAGAGTACATAAAATGATGCTGGAGGATTTGACCCATATTGTTCTCTCTCTAAAGCTCTTAGCCTAACATCCTCTACATTGAGCCACAGCTTCCATTTTGTACTTTTGTACAGGCGGGCTTGCGTGTGAGCTTGAGCGCAGGGTACAAGACAGTAGATACATATATGTGTAGTTAAGAGAGTTTGAACAGTGGACATGTGTCCAAGGTAACTAAACCTCCCAAATCTCATAATCTCCAGATGTTTGCTGCCTGGCAACAAATGATCCGGTCACCTCTTGTGGTTCATGCTACATTGTTATATAGACTGCATATCATAATGCAGTGTACACGTTAATCCATATAGATTTAGACTCTGTTTTTCATTTGGAGATGCACTGGGTTTGTCTGTCTAATACAGCTTACTGAACAACTGTATCACTTTTACATTTGCAAATTATGATAAAGTATAAAATCCTGACTATAATACAAACATGGGCTCAGATTTGAAGCAATGGACATTACATTTCATATCATCCTCACAGTGGGACCGTATCAAGCCAAACTCCATTAATCATTGTTCTCATTTGTGTTTGTGTATTATCTCTTCCCTTGTCAGTGGCTGTCTGGGTGTTTCTGCAGAGATGTCACTTTAAATCAGACTGTGTTTACATCTCTGTACTATGCCCAACAAGCTCTCTAAATATTCTCAGCATGAGAAGAAATAAGACACTGATGTGTGTCTCTACTTCCTCCAACAGGACAGAGAGCTGAGACCAGAGGAGATTGACGGTGAGATGATTTGTCTACAGCAAACCTCAGTGTGTTTCTGCTCCACAGGTTATTCTTATAAGAGCTGACTGATAAATATCAACATGTTTCCTGATTTTTTTTCTTCTCTTTTAAATGATCAGAGCTCCGTGAGGCGTTTGTGGAGTTTGATAGGAACAAAAAAGGCTACATCAGTCACAAAGACCTGGGGGAGTGTATGAGGACGATGGGATACATGCCGACAGAGATGGAGCTCATTGAACTGAGCCAGCAGATCTGTGAGTGCAACAGCAGCATGAAACATCTAGAACAGGGGTCAGCGACCTTTACTATTAAAGAGCCATTTTTACCAAAAAAGGAAAGGAAAGATTAGAGAGTATAGACTGACGTGTAGTTTTTATACAACTTGTGTGTTGCAGGCGGGGGTAAAGTGGACTTTGAGGACTTTGTGGAGCTGATGGGACCCAAGATGCTCGCAGAGACAGCGGACATGATCGGAGTCAAAGAACTACGGGATGCATTCAAAGAGGTCAGTATACATGTACTGTTACTTAAAGCCAATTGTTGGGGCACAGAGCTACCTTTAACTTATCAAACAGACAAAGTTTCTACTGAAACAGCATGTAGGAGATAATGAGTGCCATCTAGGTATTACCTTACCAATTTCACAAACCAAAAGCACCAAAAAACAATAAATCACTCATGTATGTTTTGTGCATGTTTGAAGAAACTAGAGTTTTCTGATGCTCACAAGATGTTCAGACTTTTGACAGGGAAGAAACTTCACCTTTCCATTTTAATTTGTAAACAGAAACATAATTTAAGCTCTTGATGTTATTTCAATACAGTGTAGTTCTGTAGTTTCCACATGTTGTCACTGGTTGATAAACCACTTATACATGGTGGTGTGGCCTTTAAATCTTTTTAGCTTTGAAAGGGAATCATGCCCAGTGACTGAATAAAAGACATTTACGTAGCCTCCAGGAGCCATTATAAAAATGTGTAGGGACAAAAGCCAAAAATGGTGTGCGGCAAAAAATATTTGTCAGTTTCTACAATCAGGCTTCCACCTCACCATCCGTGCCGCCAATTTCCTGTTCCCAAAATGTCCATAAGCATGTGTCAAAGTTTCTCCCATCAAGTCTGTTTTTATAAAACATGGCGAAACATGGCCACTTCTGGCTCCAAAAAAACCAAGATGGCGACAGCCAAAATGCTGAACTTTTGCCTTCAGAACAACAGTCCACAATCAAGTGGGTGACGTCACAGTGGTTATGTCTACTTATTTTATACATTCTATGGTCATGCCAAAAAAAGTTTGGGAGCCATGGCACAATGTGAAGGATTTGCAAATGTGTTTTATTAGTGCCAAGAAAGGACAGAAGACGAGATGCCCACACACCAAAACAACTGGGCTAGACAGCCACAAAAAAGATTCACAGGCTGAGATCATGCCAAAAAATGTCAATTCATTGAGAACATCCATGCACAAAAAGAAAGGTGCTCAAAGTGCAAAAAATAATAAAAAGTGATTTAAAACAGCAGCAAACATTTCAGTCCCTGACTATCATCAGTGCTACTGACATGGGTGCTTCACAGAACAGATGCAGACACAGACAGATTATTACCAGGTGTGATGAATCAGTCAGCTGGTGCCACTAATTAGATGAGATCAACTCTGAGAAGCAGAGGCCTGACTCCCAAACACAAAAACACAATACCTCAAACACCAATAGCAGAACATATACTAACACACACAAACTATACTATAGCTACCGACATGCCCAAGATAAACCTTTTTGTCCTTTTTGTATGATTACATTTAGATGTAATGGGATCCTTGTTGTGTTTCTCTCTGTGTGCCCAGTTTGACTCTAACGGTGACGGTCAGATCAGTTTAACAGAGCTGCGTGAAGCCATGAAGAAGCTGATGGGAGAACAAGTGACCAACAGAGAGATAACGAGATCCTGCGAGACGTCGACCTCAACGGAGACGGCCTGGTGGACTTTGAGGGTGTGAGAAATTCTCTGTGCATTAATGGGATCGTTTACACAACAATCTTCCTCCCTCTCACTCCTCTCTTGTCTTTTCAGAGTTTGTGCGAATGATGTCCCGCTGACCCGGCCCAGCTGCCCACATGTCAGATGGACAGACAGACATTATGCAACTGCTGGATTAGAGAACACACTACATTGTAGTGAACATGCTTCATCTGCTTGTAACAGCACACATCTAAAATTATATTTTTCTATTGAATGAAGAAAAAGAATAAAAGGCTTTGAATTGACAAATCAAGCCGACATTTAACACGACTATTCACATCTTAACTCCACGATGAAGCACTTTAACAGCTGTAAAAACATATCAAAAGCTTCATCAGAAACATTTATGACTTTGTGTTTTTAGATGTATTTTTATATATCAATGTTTGAGCTTTGAGTGTAAAATCCTGTTTGTAAAACTGTAAAAATCTTTTTTTAATTAAAGAAATGTACAAAAATGGAGGGTTGAGCAAATTATTGTGATCCAGGTAAACCACACCACAGTCCATAAATAGGGAGTTAAGAATGTGAACTGCTTTTAGCACACTGTTGGTCCGATGGTTTGTTGTATTGTGACCAGACTTAGAGAGAGGCTTCCTGGCTTAAAAGGGGATTCAACAAGAACATGGACTGTTTGTGCCGACATAAACACAGTGTGTAGGAAAATATGAAGAGGAGCAACTGATCCAAACACGTCAGAAGGCACGCATAAACATCATATTTTCCTCATTAATATAAACAAAAGGTTTCATCACTTAAGTCAAATGTAAACTTGAAAGTTGTGATAGAAAATAGTTGAAAATGTTTACCTTATTTCTGCAAACAATGATTAATATTAGCATCAGTATAAGGAGCTGTTTATCAAAATTCAGTTTGGAAGATTTCTCCAGTGATTTATAATTGCATCCTTATAACACTGACAGACCTACAATGGGCAATTAAAACTAATAAGACAGAACCAGCGATATCATACTACACTGCAGCCTGTGCATACAACTGACTATCAATAATGCAACCACCTTCCGCCGAGCAGTCTCACTAGAACTAACCAGAAAAGAGGAAGAGAACATTCAAACCTCAGTGACCATCAACAAATTAAAAGAGCTGTGACATCATGGCAGGTGCAACAACAAGCATTGTTCAGTTGTAAACACTTCACAAACAGTCTTACCAGCTGGTGTTTTTGTGCTGTTTTGATTGGAAGAAAAGGAGAAGATACGATTCTCAGCAGGTAATAAACTCTACATTTGCCAAACCAAACTTAATGTTATCTCTAGAGATTTATAGATCAACTGCGGTCACACATTTTGGGCCACAAGAGGGCAAAACAATCACACAAAAATGGCCATCTACAAATAAAAAATGCGATGGACACCGATGCAGGTGCATCATCAAAGCAGATGACACCTAGCAGTATGAACAATATAAACTCCGCAGTGGCTGCAGCCACAAACACACATATTGAAGCAAAAAAAAAAACAAACATACACAAACACACACAACGATAGGATGATATTCGTCCAACACATTGTCACTCCGACCTCGACATTTGGTCAGGGACCTTCCACACCTAGATATGATGTGAAAGGTACCCTGGGTGTGTTGGTTGTTGATGTTCTAGGACACTGCGTCAAGTTCTGCCTGTTACATTGCATTGTCTTCTTTCCAAATACACTTCTGTTCTTACAGGAAATATACTGTTCACAAACTGTCTCTTTAAAAAAAAAAAAAACACACACATCATGTCAGTACAACACCGCAAATTGATATTTGTTTTCCTCCAACAACGAATGCACAAGGTTGGGTTTAGGAAAAAAGAACAGGGTTTGGCTTGATAATCTTGTGGGACACAAACACAGCTCTCCCGGTCGAAAGTTGTGTTTGTTGGGCTCATCCACGACCCTTCCGCTCACCCTACTCGGACTTAAGCTGCCTTCACTGCTTTTTTCCTCAGGGTCTGATGCCACAATTCACAGCCCAAGCATTGGATCACTGAGCTCCTCAAGATTTTCAAACAGGTTGAGCAGAATGAGGCTCTGCAGAGATGACACCAACAGCAGAAAGGAGTCAAACACACCTTGCTGAAGGTAGAAGTCCCTACGCAAATGTAGAAGTCACACTGGAGGATCCACCATGAGTATTTTTTGGCATGTTAGCCAGTGTGCACCTGTTTAAGCTGTCAGCATACTCTAGGTGTGTTTGGATTTGAGCCATTTCAGCTAATTATCTATCATATTACATATTTATACAGTTCACAAGCTGCTGAGCTGCTAAAGATGGATCTATTTACCTGTATTATGCCACCTGCCTATGGAGTAGGCAGGTATACAAACAAGGTTGTGTATCAGCAGAACTGTAGGTGTGTCCAAAGCCGATACACAATCCAGGAGGCTCTGAAATGATGTCACATGATCAGCATCACAGGTCTAAAACTGCCCTGTTTGACAACTTTCTCTCTTTTTCCAGAAGCTGCAATTTTCAAAACATTGTATGAATAGGAGGGTTTTCATAGCTGACCATGCAAAGCTGCCCAAACACCATTCAGCATGAGCACAAAGGAGTGTTTATTCGCAACTATATCTTCACAGTGAAAACTGTGAACATGGGCGTCACACAAAGAACACAATATTGGGGCGTTGGTGGCTTAGTGGTAGAGCAGGCGCCCCATGTACAAGGCTGTTGCTGCAGTGGCCCGGGTTTGACTCCAGCCTGTGGCCCTTTGCCTCCCCCTTTCACACTTTGCTGTCCTATCAATTAAAGGCAAAAAATGCCCATAAAAATATCTTAAAAAAAGAACACAATATTTTCCTTAAAAAGTTTAAAGTCAAGCATGACATGATATTTGGCGTGTAGCTAGCATCCAAAATACAGAGCCTTGATTAATGATAAATCAGAATGGATTCATTTCATGTTTGTATTCATCTTATTATTTTATTTGTCTGTTTTGTTCATTGACATTTTCATTCGGGGGATTTTTCAGTAATAAGTAACAACAACAACATCTTTGAAATCAAGATTTTCCTTTTTATTGAAAACTTGGCCAGGATTCTGTACAGCAGAGAGGGTGTGCAATGCACAGGGGCAAGAAGACGGGGGACAGGGGGCTCTGGGGACTCAGTTTCCCATGATGCATCATACCCTGAGCCGAGAATCGAGTGTGTAAAACAGCAAGAGGTGTCGTGTTCCCTCTTTGGTGTCTCAGAGGACTGTGGAGGGGAATGAAGTGAGGGACTAAAAAAAGGGAGAAAAGGGGGGAAAGCAAAGCTCAGCCCATAGGGGAGAAAGAGAAAAGTAGAGACAGAGAGGAATGGAGGGTGGTCCTGCTGGTCCTTCCACTGAGGTGTCTCCTCTGATCAGGGACAGATCTAGATCCTCACCCTTCCCCTCACTGCTTTAGATCATAGACCGTTTAAGGTACTGAGGTAAGGCCTCAGACATCTCTCCCCCTTTCCCTCTTCCTCCGCCCCTCTCCCTCACTTCCGCTCTTTCTCTTTCTCTCCTTCCCTGAGCCTCACTTGCTGGCCATGGTGTAGCAGCCCTGTTGGTGCCACTGCATGTCACGGATACGCCTCACAGACTGGAACTGAGGATGGCGAGCGCCGTACTCGTTGAAGTGCCTGAAGTCGCCCTTCTCCAGCAGGTACTGGCTGCCACGGTATCCAGGGAACTGGTATCCCACCCAGCTGGAGGAAGAAGAGGAGACATGTCAGTACAGGATTTGACTTTCGTTAAGTCTTTGAGCTCTGTCACCTGCGATCACATATACTCACGTTCCACAGCTGACAATGATGCTGCCCACTCTGTCGGTGAAGCCGTAGGAGAACAGGCTGGGAACGTCGTCATCCATGATCTCCATCTTGCGGCCCTTGAACTCTCCGACCTCGTACAGGCAGATCTTGTGCTTCTCAGGATCCTGGAAGAGAGAAAACGGGGACAGACACAAGTTTAGGGGGCAGTCTAAAGAAGAAGAGAAAGGGAAAGTTTGAGAGTATCTAAACAAGATTTTATACCATTCTGACGGGCCTGAAGGACAGCAGGTAGTCGTTCTTCTGGCAGTTGCTCCAGGAGTCCCAGCGAGGATACTCTCCCTTCTCCAGGATGTACATCTCACCGCAGAAGTTCATCTGCTCAAAGCCCACGAAGCTGCACACGAGACAAAGTCATTAAGTATCCATGCAAAGACAAGCACTTTAAATGTAAATGTTTACGTGTCCTTTTGCGAGACTTACGGTCCACACTCAACGCGCAGGGAGCGCACGCGGTCCATGCCCATCTCACACACATTCATGCACTCGTTGCTGATCTCGATCATGCGACCCTGGAAGTTCTCCTGGTCGAACACGTACATCTGGAGGGGACAGATGAGTCAGTACAACAACAGTGATATGTAATATGATAGACTGGATATGTCACAATGTGAGAGGCACCCACCTTGTAGGACATCATTCCCATCTCAGACTTCTTGCTCTGAGCAGCCTTCCCATCGGTCTGGGAAGAAGTCTTGGACTTATCTCCACTGGACATGATTGCTGTGAGACCGAGAGGAAAAAAAAGACACTAAGTGAGATGATGTGACAAATCTATGCTGTTTTCATTGGTGTAAATGTATCGAGATAGAAAGGAAAGATTATAAATGCTAAATCTGAAAAAGTACACCTCTTCCCCCTGATTTGTCTCTCCAAACACACCTGCAGCTGCACAGTATGTGCGTGTACCTTACCTGTCTGTGTGTGCGATGCCTACGACGAGACTCACTCAGAGTGTGTGCGGCTCGGAGTGCGCCCCTCCCTTTTATACGCTGGCGCCCATAGGAGAGGGATTATGGGCAGAGAAACAAACCTGCTGAGGTCAGAGGCGCGAGACAAAAGAAACCCCACATCATCAGAGAGGGACGGACAGAGGGGATGGGCGGAGGCAGAGGAGGACTGACAGAAGCTGGGGAACAGACCGAGGACCAGTTACTAACAGAAATACTGAAATAAAAGTTGATGAGCAACTTTAGAAGTAAGTAATGTGCCCTGAATCATAATAATTCAGTCTTATATTGACCTGTCAACACACCAGTCCACTAATTCAAAGTATAAATCAGTATACTCACGTTTTATTGCACACAGTGACATGAATTATTCGATTGTGGCTACATGAATGTGTGATTTCAAACCTCTGGCTTTCATATAAGGCAGCTAAACAGAACGTAATGTCACAGAAATATTCCAGGCTTCATGTTTCCAGATGATATCAGTGAGTAACATTCATGTGTAATACATCAATCTGAATAAAATGTCCCCCACATATAGATGTAACAACACAGACCCACATTTCATAGGATTTATTTTGGCTGAGGTTTGATGTCATTTATAGTTGGATAAACTGGGATGTGACTGCAGGGAAACTTTCATCAGAAACTGTTGGATTCAGTGTTGTGGGAGCGCCTGAGGACTTTGGAAACCACTGAGCTACAGCTAAACCGCACATCTGTGTGTACACAGGTGGACCCAAGGGGGTAGAATTCAACACTGGAGGGGGACATATATGAAATGGGGGTTTGGGGGTCCTTTGGCAGAAAATTGGAGCATTAAACACTTGATTTCCTGCTTTTACATATTTTTTCATGCACCTATTTGTGACATTTCTGCATCACTATATGGTAAAATGTATTTTTCAAAATGTTTATTTACATCTTTTTATTGTGGGGACAAATGCACAGAAACTTGACACCTATGGTTGTACCTGCACCCTCGAAGGTGCGCATGCAATGAGATGCCATGTGTGAACAGCACTTAGATCAAACTTGTAGCTGTCTAACTTGTCTGTACACTCATGCAGACCCATCCCGCTATCTCCTTCTGTGTCCCCCCCGCGGTGCCTCTCTGCTCCGCCGTTAATCCCCACATTCTCCACCCCGATCCCGGCCCTTTGTGCCGGGGCACGCGCTGGACTGCTGACCGGGGTCCGAACATACCGGAGAGCCTTTGTTCCGGAGCACCAGCAGCACTATGGGATGTGCTGAGCTGGCCCCTAGAGCCGGACAACAGCCTTCCAGCGGCGGGATCGCGCCTCGCTGCTGGGTGCTGAACCGCTGCGCCAAATGGACGCTGCGCATGGACCGAGGCAGAGGCGTGGACGCGCTCCGGCAGGCGCGCTCCCCGACCGTCGGTATAAAACTGAAGCGCCAGGTTCTCTCAAAGCTCTACGCGAGGCAGGCGGTAGGCGCGTACCACTTTCGAGCTCTTCCAATAAAGTGCCAAATAGGTAAGGATGCATATCTCTGCTCTCAACACAGCTCAGGGTCAGACAGACAGGTGCCTAACACAGACACTGAAAAGCAAAAGCACTTTCTGAAACACTTGTTCAACACCTTAACTGTTACCAGTATTTCATATTTTATATTTTCAATTACTTTAAAAACATTTTAAAAGGTAAATGAACTGTTTCTGGTCTCCAGATGTTGTAGTTCAGATGTGTTGTAGCTGAGAGATTCACAGTGGTGTGTCTGTAAATGGATATTGAGCACCATCATGTTTTACACTTAGAAAAAGTGGCCAAATACTCTAGAATATTGAATTAGTGATGCTCGAAATTTCAAAGGACATTTTTTTTCCTCCTACATCCTTATCTTACCTTGCTTTTCTTTTCTCTGTCCTCATCTGAACCTCAGGAGTAAAGATGTACAGAACTACAAGGTCCCCAATGATGCAGCCGCTGGTCAACTCAGGAATGGGCATGGCTCCTTTCTTCAAGGTAAACACACTCATTTGTTCACACATTATGTAATTTTTGGTAAAGATGGACGGGCAACCTTATTGCCAAACTCGTTACTTGTCGTTTGATGTTTCTCACTCTCCATGTCTCCCTCAGGTGACTGTGTTCGAGCAGGAGCATTTCCAGGGCAAGTGCCTGGAGTTCACCTCCGAGTGCTGCAACATCCAGGATTGTGGACTGGACAACATCCGCTCCATCAGGGTGGAGAGCGGAGCGTAAGTGTCTCAGACTTTTCCTCTGGTTAAAAACAAGACACAGATGAGACGTTTATGAAATATACAGATGGGGTGAAGTTATTATCATACATCACCCTAAACAGCAACAGGAGATAGAGGAGTCACGTGGGAAGCTTTAAGCACTGAGACAATTGAGTTGTTGACTCTGCAAAGTGAACTGTGTGGTTTGGTTTTGTTGCTCTTGAGCCTGGTAGAGAAAGAGATGTGTTAATTCTCCAAAATCCAGTTTGGAGCATCCGTTTATTGTCCTTATTATCACCTTTTTCTAACATTGCAGTCACTATTATATTTCTTTTATGACTGTCTTTATGGTTTTTATATCTTAAAATATATATACATGTAAAATCTATTTACTCACACTGAGAAGTAGTCAGAATTTTTCCAAACTAAGTTAGATTTCAGTAACACACATCTTCAGATGGACACACATTAAATGATGTTAACATATCTCTCCTTCTCTCTCTGAAAAGCTGGGTGGGTTTTGAGCACCACGACTTCCAGGGCCAGCAGTTCATCCTGGAGAGAGGAGAGTACCCCCACTGGGATGCTTACAGCGGCTCCATCTCCTACCACGTGGAGCGCCTCATGTCTCTGCGCCCCATCTTCTGCGCTGTGAGTACTTGCTGTCTCTTAGTGTTCAGGTGACAAGCAACAGATAACCTCAGGAGTCCAAAGTCCAACTGTTTGTTTCTCTGTCCCGCTGCAGTCCCACCAGAGCAGTCGCATGGTCATCTTTGAGAGGGAGAACTTCATGGGCCGCAGCGTGGAGATCTGTGACGACTACCCCTCTCTGCAGGCCATGGGCTGGATGATGCCTGAAGTTGGCTCCATGCACGTGCAGTGCGGCGCGTAAGTTTCTGTGTGGACAGCAAGAATTAGATGTAATTTATCAGCAAACACTCCACTTTCCACATGATTTACTGGACATCCATTTCAAATCTAGCTTTCTGCTCTATCAAACTCGACAAACGCACTGTCACCACAGCCCCTCATTATCTTGTATTATATGTAATAGACACACCAGCTGGAAGCTTCAAGCGTGTACTAAATTTGTCCCGCTAACCCTTGTTCCCTCTTCATGCAGCTTTGTGTGCTACCAGTACCCTGGCTACAGGGGCCAGCAGTACATCATGGAGTGTGAGAGACACAGTGGAGACTACCAGCACTGGAGGAACTGGGGCTCCCACTGTCAGACCCCTCAGATCCAGTCCATCAGGCGTATCCAGCACTGAGAGGAGGACAGGCTGAGACTGAGACAGCAGCTCCCCTCCACCCCCTCCCTTCATCCCCAAAACCCCCTTCCCCCTTTCTTTCTTTCTCTCTTCAATCCTTTCCTTCCTCTTGACTTGAGCCGCAACAGCCGCCCCAACACCACTACTGATTTACAGCCGCTGCCAGAGTGTGATAAGAGACAATATCGCACTGTTAAAGCACAGGGAAACACACGCTCCACCACACACACACGCTGACATAACTGACACTCGCACAGTGTCTTTTTATTTGGTTTAGAGGTCCCTACACACTCACACGCAAACACACACCTGCGCTGTACTCCTCACCTGAGCTGGGCGATGAGCAGAGCGACTCCTCAGCGAGCTGGAACCAAACAGAGGGGGGAGATGAAGCTCCAACGTGGCGCTGTGAGCGGGAAACCTCCCCGGCAGTCTCCTCAGTGCAGCCGACTGTGCTGTGGTGCAGCTCAGATGTGTTTTGTTGTTGTGTGTAGGAGGTTGATCCACAGGTTGATAACTAATAAACTCATTTTCACTTCAGGTGGTTTTGTTTCATTAAGTTTGTATGTGATGAATAAAGTGTGCTTTATCACTCTTTGCAGCATGAAACACACCACCGGCAGGCTTGATAGGTGCCTGTAAACTGTCTAGAACAGTGGTTGTGGCTGCATGGGCTTAAATAGAGAAACTAAAATTCAGTATGGACGCTTCTGAAACTTAAAAGTATGTTACAGGAGTAACTGGTACTTGTACCACAACCATGTGTTCAAGCCTGAAAATGGAGCCACATGTTTATCTGTATTCAAAAACATAATTGCCAAAGTAATTAAAAGTGCTAAATTAGACAAACAGCATACTGTAAAGGAAGATGAGGACTAATGGAAAAAGGTCAGGATAGGGGAGGAAACAGGACAAACATCCAGTATTTTAATGACACTGTTTAGTACGGAGGCTGAGAGAGCTGAACGTTGTGTGACTTAACAAAAAAAAACAAAAAAAAAAAACACATAAAAATAGCAAAAAATAAAAAAGTAAAATGCTGCAATTAAATAAAACACAAATAAAATATGATTTGCTATTTTGAAAATGAGCAGCACAAAGAAATTTGATGCACTGTAGGACCCGCTCCATATGTAGATATAAACAGCTCACTCTACGGTGACGAAAACATCATTATTTTCCAGTGATTAGGCACTATTGAAAACATAGTTACAGATATTATAAAGCCTACCATTTCTGCCAATAGATGCCCCTAAAGCCGACACACTGGACCTTTAAAGTAATAATCTCTCTGATTTTCATTTAAATCTTCTTTATTCACTAACACCAAATGAGGTCACACAATGGTGACTGAGCCTGAGCCTATGGCCCACTGATTAAAGTACTATAATATTCACATATTTGCAGTATAATGAACCGAGTGTCAAGAGCAACATTGACAGAAAAAATGCTGTTTGACGTTACCACTACAAACATAGAAGGCGCCTTCTGCTGCACCTTCACGTTAAAAGATTTAAACTGGCGAAACACTATCTGACTTTTGTTATGAAGTAGATACTGGAAATGCAATGTGTTTTTCAGTAAGGTTAGCACATACTAGGGGTAGGGGGAAAAATGGATACAGCGTAGTATCGCAATACTTTTGTATGGCAATATCATATCGTCACATAGTGCCGAGTATCAGTTTTTTGATTATATAAATATTAATATTACCAATACAAAATAAACTTAACATAGCCTACTTGAATAACATAATCAGTTGCTTTTCAGTCCACTACATGCATTTTGCTGCAGACTAAAGTGACAAGAACAGACTGAAAACTTTCTCTTATTAGATAATACAGATGTTGACAAAATTTTCCTTTAGGGAAGTAATTTGCAGTTGAAAACAGGTAATAAATCGCAATATATTTCATCACAATACTCAGCATATCGCAACACATTTAAAATCGCAATAATATTGTATAGTGGAGCCTCTGGTGATTCCCAACCCTAGCACTTACAGCTGTCGTTTATCAAAAATGGAGGGAGCGGACTGGATGGAACAGTCAGGAGCCACAGTGAGCTGTCAGATGAAGAGCTGCAGGTGACAGGCCGCACACCCCCAACTCCTCTCACTGTTCCCTGCTATCCAGAATCATGCCGTCTGCAGCGTACACTCTGCACCTGCATGAGAGGAAATAACTCTCCACACCAGCAGACAGTGATACTCTGTGTTCATCATTCAAAAAGGAAAACTGGAAGACCGTCAGGACGGATTCAAGACGCTGCTTAACAAGTGAGCACATTAACAAAACAACCTGATGTTGGAATAACCAAGAATATTTACTGTGAAGCAGCGAACAATAACAGAATTAGAAACACTTTCTGCTCAAGAGCTAAAAAAACCCAATGTTATCTAATATAACATGTTTGTTTTGATGTCATGGCGTCTTGATTTTAGCTGTTTGTTTGCTTTCCTCACTTCCATTTCTCTTCTCATGCACTGAGCTGAACGGCCAATCAGCTGGCATCCAATCACGGTTGGTCACAGAATGAGAGATAAAAACCAGTAATAACCTGACTTCATTAAAATGTTTGTTTCACTGCCCACAGATCTCTGTGACCTGAACTATTAAACTGCTACTGCCAGTACTTACAAGCGTCACCAAATCAATTAGGACTGAAATATCTGAGACTGCCACTTTAACTCCCTTGTACATCTTAAAATGAAATCCAGAGTGACAGAGCAGAGCCGCTGCAGGAACTAGAGAAGAATTTTTATTTTAGAAATCAGAGTCCTCGACACTGTTAAACATAACCTGAGAGTAAAACAAGGAAGATACAAGTTTTCCTGGAACATTTACAAACTGTGGCACAACAGAGGCTGACACTATCAATCATATTTACAACTTATGCAGTCATAGTCACATTTACAACTAATAAAACACTCTTAATTGCTTTGATGGTACTTAAACCTGATTTTGTTTTTGCGGTGAATCTTTTTCTAAAGGATTAGTTTTGGTTAGTGTTGTTTTCAACACTTGACAGTTAAAACCAACTATGCTGAACATTTACTTATCACATATTACTGGACTTAGTAACAAATCTGTAACTCTTTCCATAAAATCAACAGCTAAATATTTTCAACATCCAAAAAAAGATCCCAGTCAGCTTTAATGGTGTGACACTGGTTAGGTCTGAATACTGAACTCAAGAGCTGAAACTCAACAGCTGCATATAAACTTCACAGTCCTGTTATTTTGTTTATGCATCATGTTGCACATCTTTTCTTTCATTCCTTTCTATCCAATCAAAATTATGTTGCTCACAACTTTTCTTTTCTAAACTTTGGTGGAATAGGAAAACAAAAATCCCTCACGTGATTGTCAGTGTGTTTGCACATTGAGGTGAACAAAATGAAAACAGAAGACGTTTACTACTGAACTATGTTTGTCTTGATCTCTGTCACTGTTACCTACAGCTGCATGAAATAAATTCAGAAATGTTTTCCAAGAAATATCAGAAAAAACAAAAACTGAATACGAGTATAAAAGAAAACTGGAAATGTAGGAGCACCTAAGTCTGATACTACCTGTCAAGCTCACCTTAATCAACAGTAATGAAGACCGACGATGACTCGTAGTCTGACTCTTCACCAACAACATCAATGTCCTCATCTTCCTCTTTCTCATCGTCTAAAGACTGAGTCCAGTCGATGATCACTGGATCAAGGGCGGGGCTGGAACCGCCAATCACATCAATGTCTTCGTCGTCCTCCTCTTCCCAGCTTCCTGTCGACCCCAGACGCACCTCCTTCTCTGAATGTAAGGAGGGTGGAGCAAAAGTCTTGACTGTGACACCACTGCTCTCCATCTCTTCATCCATCAAACTTTGCTCTGTGAGTTTGATTTTAGTCCACACTGATTCTGCCTCTCCTTGTTCTCTTCGTAGACCATCTCTTGCACTGGAAACCTGCCCCAGTTCTCTGGTTGCTACTTCACAGACAATGTCTGCGGAGAAAAAGCTCAGTGTGTGTGTTTTGGGCGTCGGCTGTGCCATCTGCTCAAAGCAAACCCTCTTGGTCACAGTAGAATTATCACTTGTCTCCTGTTCTGACTCTGCTCTCCTCTTCACTCCCCTCGGTCTCTTGCCTCTTCCTGTGGCTGGACAGTCAGTTCTTCATGTCTCTCTTTATTTCTCTCTGGCTGTTGATCCATGCCACAGGGCTCCACAGGCTGTGGCTGAATTGGTGGTGCTGAGCTCATATCATTCGATAAATTGGGGAACTGTCCATTTTTCTTGGGCTCGCCTGTGTGGCAACTTGGTGGGCCTGCTGAGGACGGCTGTTTGTCTACAAGTGGCTCAAGAAAGGGCGTACAGTCCTGTAAAGTTAATAAAAGTTATTAATTTATACAGACAAATACAAAACAATGTAACTGGCAAATTCACAGAAGGACTCAGTGGCTTTTGCAGCCGCTAAATCTACACAAATAAGACAAAAAGAAACTGTGTGATTCTCAAAACATCCACAAAAAGAGAAAAAGTAATTCTCCATTATCAGCGCTAAAAGCCACATGCAGTTAATGTGAAATTATTTACATTGTGAATGAGCTGGTGTTAACTAAAGCACATCAGGTATCTTTTCTTTTGTCCTCTAGTTCAAATAATGTGAGCTTCTTTTACACTATGAAGGTGTACGTTTTAAAACATTATGAGCACTGACAGACCGGGAAATTAAACTCCAGCTAAGGTTTCTGTCTGAAGTTTATATTCTTTGCACAAAGTTTTGAGAACTGCATATGCATCTCGTTGGTCAGGACCTGGAGCTCGTGTCTGTGATTGTTCTCCCTCCTGTGTTTTTGGCGCAAAGGCAACATTCATAGTTTGCCACATAAATAACGGCAATCACATGCAGAAAAAAAGGGCAAACTGCACTTAGCTGCAAAACTTTATGGGTGTGACTGTGCTGTAATATAATTAGCTTAATATCTTTTGTGGCCCTGAGACGGGGCAGATAGTGGTTGAACGTGCCGGGGTCCAGACCTCTGAATCTGCCCAATCCACAAGCTCAACTTGACTGATTCATTTGGCATCGTGACATGAAATGGTGGCTTCTAGGTTAAAATTAAAAAGACCAATAAGCGCAGGGGGACTGAAGCTGAAAACACACGGGCACCACCGCATCACGTCCTGTGACATGCGTTAAGTGCCGCCTCTCACACACACTGAATGCGTCACACTGAATCTTGTTAACAGGCAACCACACAAAGTTATTACTGCTTCTACTGAAAGATCTGTACCTCTACCACCTGAGTTAGCTTAAAATCACGTGTGAAGAGCGCCTAATTAAACGTGATTTCTCACCTAAGGAGCCGATGTCCAGAGCTATGACTCGCCTGGCAATACTTTTTTGGACCTCGGTCTTTATAATGATGGGATTGTGGGTCATTTAGCTTTCTTGACCTCAACAATGAGTCTCTCCTCATCCATTCTACGGGAGCTGGTGTGTACAAGCAGAGAGCGGGTGGGGGGAAAATGCATATAATTATGGGAGCAGTGAGGCTGGAAACAGGACAGTGGCATCCAATGCTGCTGGTCAGTGTGTCCAGGAGCACCAACGTGTGTCTACTGGTGCCGCCACTGGTGTGGAGTTGTACATTTAAAAATAACAGGGGCAGATTTTTTTGTGTGCGACGTTGGCCATTGGTGTGGTTTGGCCTTCAGGAGTGGTTAGTTAGTGTTTTGAGAAAATAGAATCTTCCCCCCTCGATGGCAATCAATTAATGTCAGACTGAAAACAGAGGACAATTCTGTCTGATGTCAGGCAGTGGCTGCAATCCTTTGTGAATTTGCCTCTAAGAATCTAAAGTCTACAAGAAGGCTAGCATCTCTGCAAAGCTGTACTTCTGCCCAGCAGTGCTTTAAGCGTAAAGCTTATGTCATCATGCTAATATGCTCACAATGACAATGCTAACACACTGATGTTTAGCAGGTATACTGTTTCACATTTCACCATCTTTACTTTAGTTTATCGTGTTAGCCGGTTACATTTGTTAATTAGCACGAAGCTCAAGATACAGCTCAGGCTGATAGGAATAACATCAGTTGAACTGAACAGACAATGGCGTCACATGAAACCATAAAGGGTTGCAAAAAATTTGCAGGCTTCATTGTCTGGGAGCAATAAATGTCTGTGCAAAGCTTTTAGACAACACTTTGGCTTGCTGGAGGTGTTAGAGGAAAGGGGAATCACCAAAGCTGACAGGATACATTCTCTGGGGACCATGAATGTCTGTACAAAATTTAATGTCAATCCACCCAGCAGCTGTTGACATGTTGGAGCCATTGTTATCTTGAGTACCTCACTGCTAATGTGGCTAAAACTGTAGCATAGACAGACTGTGAACTTGTAAAAAAGGCCCAAGCTCACCATGATACGTGCTTCTCTAAATCTACTCCTGGTCAGGTAAATCCTTCTGTTCCACGAGACTGCTGATCCTTTTCAGACAAGTTGTCACAAGGCACTGATGATGACCCAGGCTTTATTTTTGCAGGAATCTGAAAAAAAAAGACAATCGATTTGATACATTTTCTGTCTCATTCTGTGACACAATCTTATTTCACCCTCATATTAATGTCAGTTATCAGACTTTGACTCGACCGATGATGACAGTAGACATCATCAGGAGCATTAGCGGAGAGTAGTTTGAAAAGTCTGTCACCTTGACTTCCAGACAGCTGCCATCCTGCAGTGCAACGTTGGCTGGCAGCGAGACACTCCTCTCCAGTTTCACCACAGGCATCTGCTGCAGCTGCTTGTCTACTTGGTCATGAACAGTTTTCGCCTTTGCTTTACTCCTTGACTCTGGCTTGCTCACATTCACCTTAATCCCAAACTCATACTCATTTTTTCTTCTCCGTCGTTTGGCTGGCGCTCTGACTTTCCCCGGTGATCCCTCAGTATGTTTGGATAGAGCCGCACTGGGAGCAGAAGCCTTGCGTGGCTGTGAATGACCCGGCTGTCTTCCAGCTGCATCGCTCTTTTGCAATTCAGTTATTTGTGAGTGTCTGACTGGACCAGGTGCGTGTTTTTTCCGTTGATGATGGTTGTGAGGCGTCTCGGTTTTTCTGTCTTTGCTCAGGACAGTATGAGGCTGGCTAGACTCTGTGCAACTCCGACTACCCATCTCCACCTCTTCCCTGGTAGCACAGCTGTCAGTGGGCTGCTCAAAGGACTGGAGGAAGTCATTAAGTATCTCACTCAGCACTCCTTCTCCCTGATGCTGCAGAACGGGCACCTCATAGTTTGCGGTGGAGTCGCCTTGTTGTTTGTTTTGGGCCAAAGTACTGCCACAGGAGGCGTGGGCATTACTGCTGCTAGTGGCTGGAAGAGGCTGAGAGTGTGGAGCACCGTTGTTGTTTGGTAAAATATCGAGGCCCATCATCATTTCCTCAAACAGACGTTCAATGTGTTCCTCGTGAGAAGCAGGAACCGGAGGAGGGAGGGAGGTGATGTGGAGGAGGGACGAGGCTGGAGGCACGTAAGAGGCTTTAGGTGGCAGCAGGGCGGGTGATGGAAAAGGCTGTGAGGTTGTTGGTTTGGCCCTCGCCCTCAGAGCCCTGCCAACAGGAGGGCCTACCTGCACAATGGGAGAAAAGCACGTTAATTATGCTACAATACAGAGTGCAGATGTACAAGTATTTAATTTGGATTATGTTAAATACAGGGCAGTGTTCGTCAGCAGTCTCACCTGCGTCAACTGTTGTGTTGTGCTCCTTTTACGTTGCCTGTTACCTCCTCCTGTCCCACTGTACGGTGGCATGTCTCCACTCTGGCTGGAGTCCCACACACTGCTGCGCCCTCTCCTCCTCTTATTGGTCTTCAGAAGCTCTCTGGTCTTCAGGTACAACTTCCTGCCCGCAGCTCCTCCGCCCTGACCCATCTTGGAAGCCCTCAGCCCCCACCTCTGCAAGAACATCTTCTGCAGCCTGCTCACCCCCACCTCCTGCACATCCACCATCTGCGTTAACCTTCCCCTATCCCTCCCTCCCGTTCTTGCTTTCCCGGCTCTTCTCTCACCCATCCCAGCTCTCCTTGCACCTCCCGCCCTTGCTCGACCCCTGGGGGAACCCTCCTCCTTAGACGGGTTCAGGAAGTAGCTGATGTATCCAGGGATGTTGTCTTGAAACTGCTTTAACTGCTCGTCCCCCCATTCTTCAGCCGCTCTGACAGTGCTGGCTGCTTCCTGGGGGCCCGCCCACCAGCTCTGAGGGTCAGCAGCACACGGGGCCACTTGGCTGGGTAAAGGAAGGGGTTGGGAGATGAAGTTGGGCGGCGGTGCCACAGCAGCGACAGATGTGTGTCCAGCTGCTGTGGATACTTGCATAGAGTCTACGAGAGCAGAGGAAGGTTGGTGCGTTTGATTCTCATCTGGTGGGTAGACGAGGGATATAGGGATGTAGGGAATATTAGGGGGAACGAGCTGGGAGTCTGTCATCCCTAGACTTTGGAGAGCAGACATATCTATGGTTTCAAAGGCTGCTGGTTGAGAGGTGGGAGCTGTGTTTACTTCCAGCTCCTCTGTCTGAGTCCACATGTCTTTTTCACTCTCTGACGACGTCTCTTTCCACAGAAACGTGCTCCCCTCTCTCACTTCTCTCCTCCACCTGCCCCGTCTCCCTTCATTCACCTCAGGCATCAATGGCTCCGTCTGCACTCCTACCTCCGCATGCTGCCCTTCCTCTTTTCTGTCCTTACGATCACCTTTTGTGACCTCCACCAGCCCGTGGATGCCCAGCTTGGCTGCAGCAGAAATAGCATCTTGCTTCTCCTTCTCCCCCTCCCCTGCCATCTCCCCACAGTACAGCAGTCTGACCATGTGGAGCAGGGTGCAGGTGCCGAGAGCATTAAACTCCAAGAGATGGCTCTGTCCTGCAGGGGGTGGCGGTGCGGACGACAGAGCGGAGGAAATGTGGGGGCTGATGGCTGAGAGAATACAGCTGTGTGCTGGGACTGATATACCTGGAGGAGACAAACAGTGTCAGTAATGATGATGGCTTCCACAACTACATGAAACTAGAACTCCAAATTGTCTGTATGCAAACCTCCTACACAGTGAAATGGACTCACACAGCAAAAGACGATGAATAAATGGCGACAGTGTGTGTGTACTTGTAGCTGTTTTTATACCTTCTGTTTTAAGCAGAGTGTCACAGAACTGGCTGCATTGCTGCTGTCTCTGCAGCTCAGCGAGGACGAGGGCTTCAAACCCCGGTTTCTGGTAGCACCACATCTCCCCATCCACTTCAGAGGAGGAGCAGAGAGGAGAGTGAGGGTGGATTAATAAAGGTGATTTGCATTTGGTGCAAATATGTCTTTCTACACGACTGTAACTGCAATAAAGCACAGGTGTTTGTGTTAGTGACACACTTTGCTTCATGTTCATCAGGCTCATGAAAAGGCACAGCACACCAAGAGCTCACATGAGAGATTTAATAATATTTCATACACACTTATACTGGTACCCACTGGGGAAAAGACTCAACTGCAAACAAACAAACAGTAATCAATACAAACATCATCAGTCCATCTCTGTATGAAAAAAACATTTCAATCAGCACATTTCTGACTCCTGTTGTGTGTTGTATTGATCACATCTATTATGATTCAATCAATTCCTTGATGTTCTTATTAACAGCCTTAAGTGTTATTTCTGAACCTAATTGTTAAGAACCTTTCGCTCACCACAAATTATATCAAAGCTGTTTTTAGTATATGAGCAGGTCTTTAGGTGTTTAAATCAGTAATGTGTGCACTAGAAGTTAGTGATAATTTGGAGATTTTGGGCCAATTTACTTCCACAATCTGACTTCTTTCAGACTGGTAGAAAGAGAGTGTGCAAAATACACATTAAGGTGTTTATTTAAGTTCAGATTTCTGTTTTGGAAATGAATGCAAAAAGGACATATCTAATTAGATTTGTATACTTAAACTTGTAATAGGCAAAAATAATTATCTTAAAGTGAGTAATCAACTAAAGACGTTTAATGACGTTCAATAACATTGTGAACATTTTATCAGGTGGAGCCAAATTCATTTTTCTTGCCAAAAAATGTATATAAAAACATGAACAAATTAAAGTGAAGTGAACTAAAAGCAGGATAAGAATGTTTTTTTTTTTTTTTTTATGGCTGTTGACAGTATTGTCTGGTTTATGGAGTGATAATAAGAAATATCCAAAATTCCCTCAGTGACAGATATTGACTCTAACATGTGAAACAGGATCTTTGAACCTGATTTAATCAGATATTCAGATTTTTGTTGAAATATATGCAAATCGGTGCATACTTAATGAGATGCTACATATTAACATGAACATCCAGAAAACATATGATATAAAAAATGACTTCAGCTGTTTGACTTGAGTGTCACGGTGGTAGGTTAAGTGTTAGTTACAGATAACACCGTGTTCACCTGCAGTGTCTCCTTTAATGCTAATCTGCACACCTGCATGTTAGCATCGCTGCAGACAGATAGCAGCAAGCTAACGTTAGCCGCGCTCCACACAAGCGGAGCACCGGAGTAAGGAGGAGTAAACTAGTCATAACACGCGTCCTGTTAGTTAACATGTCATGAACATCGCGTCACGGACTACAGCTAAACTTCTGACATCAACCTGAGCAGTTTGCACAACTTTCTCCCAGCTGGCTGTGCTGGTGTTACACAAAAACGCGGGCGGGGGACGAACATCTGTGTCACTCACCGTGTCAGTGCTGCCGATCAATCCGGTCCCACGTCAAAGAAATATCATGAGTTGGTTTTATAAAATTTAAATGCATGAATGAGATTATCGCACAGTATTTTGTTTGTTTTCTGTTTTCCCCCGTCCATTAGTGGAGGGTCATCCGCGGGTCAGCGTGGTCTTCAAAGGCGTAACGGTCGCTCACTGTCGTGTGTCGCTCCGCCAGCAGGGGGCGGGAGAGAGCGCGAGGTACAATCAAAGAGTACAGACACAACATCAAACACAAGACAGTTCACTTCCTTTACTTCCCCTCATCGCCTCAAAAAGATGAGCCTCGGAGAGTTTCTTTTGATACCTGATTTGTAACTTTGTGATTTGTAACTTTTGTGTTTTATTTCTTCTGTTTTATATTTGCCTCTGTACACACCATTTGTCTTAGCTCTTCAATTAAAAAAAAGTATTTTCATGCACTTTGTGAGCACTCTCTTGCTTTGTTTAGATAATGCTATAGAAAAAACACATTATTATTACTATTACTTTTGTATTCATATTACTATTATCATGTACTTTTCTGATGGTAACTAAATACATTTACTCAAGTAAAAAGCTACTTGCAGTACTACAGTATTTCCATTTTATGCTAGTTAATACTTCTACTCCACCAATTCAGAGGAAAATATTGCTGGGTGAGATGGAGAAGACGCCCTCCTTTAGAAAAAAGTAAATTTACTGTAAATTTGAAAAATAATATTTGGATATGATTTTAGCATATGCACAATGACGATGCATAAACCAACACAAAAAAATAAAATGGAAAGGTTGCCAGTGTTGTTATTACAAAACTACAGTACTGTACCACTACTATATGTAGCTATGAACTAAATAAGTCACACATGAATACATAAAGATAGTTTAACTAAATAATATTTTGAGGCAGGAAGTGTATTTCCCCAAAAGGTCTAACTTCACAATTTTACTTTAAAGGAGAAAATCTTTTTTTTTTTTTTAATCTTTCTGAATAAATTGAATAACTCTCCCCACAAATCCCCCATAAACATATCAAAGCTTTTTTATGTACAGCTTAATATAAATACAGTACATGATACAACAAGATGATAACACATAGATTATGATATTTTGTTACAGGCTAAGATACCCAGCAGTATATAAAGTCTTAAAGCCCCACATTAACCAGCTGCAACATTCAGTGTGCACATTAGTCAGGTCGTACTGGAAAATGAGAATGTTTACTTTTATTAGTTTCAGTATATTCTGATGCTTATACTTTTGTAATTTTACAACATAGTTTATATCGCTGTTAAGTTGTATTATATTATCCTGCTGAGCTCTGAGCTATTGTTTGGTATGCATTTTTAATTTCTCCGAGTTATTTTAGAGTATAAAGATTAAGCTTTGTCTTTAAACAGTTAGTAGCTTTTGAAAAAATTATGTCCTTAAATGAGGACAATGGGTTTATTCTTAAAAGTCACAAGTGTCTAATAAAGTATAAAACAGTTTATATCAATGCCTAAACACTGTTGTACAAAAACAAAATATGTAACAATGCAACATATGCTCAATATTGTGTAACTCTTAGGGTTAGGGTAACTGTTCAAATCCAAAAGTAATACAACTGTTCATTTTGATGCCTGAATATGGCGTGCAAAAACAAAATTGCAAATAAAGCAACATTTCTCTAACTCTCTAAACTGTCCTTGTCCATACTCCAATCAGAAATGTCTTTTTTCGTGTAGGAACAGTCTGTCACATCTAACCAGCCTGTATGAAATGCCCAAGTCCCAGTGTCTCCAAATGAGTACTTCCTAAATAATGGTGTCTTAACTTGTTACTGTTGCTAAAATGGGTCATCTTTGTATATCATATCAAACTACAAACATATCAAGCATTAATAGACAAGTTTTAACTATAGCAGTCAATCAGGTACCTTGTCTACTTTTGTAACATTGGCTGTAAACTGAATTGACAGAGATGACTGAGATGGATTAGTGTATTGTGCTCTTGCTACCACTAGATGGCACATAAAAGTGTCCATGAATGAGGACAGCAGGTCTAAATTAAGCAGCATGAAGTATAAGGTGCAGCAATACCAAAATGTAATGTCCTCATATGAGGATGCAGGGTCTGGTGTACTTAAAGTGAAACGTTAGACATTTGATGGAAGAAATAACACATCATTCTCTTGAAAAATGAAAATGTTTAATTCAAAAGCGATAAAACACACCCTTGCTTTGATCTTTATACTCAGGCTTTGCTGCTACAACCTTATTTGGTCTGGTATGACTTACAGTGGCTGATGTTAGCAAAGTTTTGGTATATATTTCTGTGTAACAGTTCAGTGGTTTGGTGTCTTCTCTCCTTATGCTACTGTCACAGCACCATTTACCAGCAGCTGTTCACCAAAAGTTAAGAAAAATGTTAAAATTAAAAAAAAAAAAAATTCTGTGATGACTTTTTAACTGTATATCCATTTGTATCTATGGTGCAGTGTGGTGAAACCCTATAAATGGCACATTACTGTGGCTGTGAACACTTCATACTCTGTCACACAATATAACATCCCGTGTTAATTGTTCCCACCCATCTCTGCCACAGTCCAGCTGAGATCTTATTTGGGGAAACAATTTTAATGACCGACCTTGGATACACTGTCCCCGTGTAGCACGAATAAACAAATTAACAAGGTGTTATTTTTATCCAGCTATATGTTGTCCTGTACTCAGCTACCAGTCTGCCTGTCAGCCCCTGCCTCACTGTTTGTGCATTAGTGTAAACATATAGGATGATACCGTGTTGCAGGCATCTTAATGAGTTTTATGATTTGTAGTCTGCATGTGCACATGTGAGAGATGACAGGTAGTAGTGCATCAAATTAATCATGTCTTTATGGTAGCTTACAGGGGACAAAGCCACAGGTTTTGCTTTGTGAAACCTCTGAATTTCATCTGATGCAAAAATGAGTCTGAATTAGTCAAATTAAGTTGTAAGTTGTGGTCTTTATTGTACCATATTCCCTCTTGGATTGCTTACTGAGCGTTGGTGGAGGGATTGTAACACAATGTGGGAAAGAAATTTGATTTGTCAAACTCAGACTGCTGAAACCTCACATTATCTTCAGAAAAATAGTGCTTAGGCGTTAACATCCACTGCTACAGACAGAAATACAGCCCAAACATATGATGCAACTGGTGCTTTACTGTGTCAGGCAGCAACATATGCTAATAAAACCATAATTAATATGTCTTTTTACAACTTTTATGGCAGTTTAAGCATCCTCAATGTTCACAAAATTCCTGTCCAAAAAAGTTACTACAGAGACAAACTGCAGCTCTGTCGAATTGAAAAGGTTGTTACACAATCATGGCCCAGTGTTACATGTTTCATAAGGAGTATGAAGCAACACTTTGACTGTTTAAAGTTTGTTGTCCTTGATCTGAGAAGCACCTGACGTAGCTGCAAATTGCTGGAAGATGATTTCACCCGCCAACCAGTGCTGGGGAAGCTACATTAAAACTGAAGTTTACCAAACTAAAAGCTATTTCCCAATGAACTCTAGTTGAACTACATCTAGCAACTCTCAAAACATGTTAGCTTGTCAAAGTAAAACTAGTTTCAAAAAGTAGTCCAACTACACGATGGGGGATGATCACAGTCTGAATCTGGAATCTCATGTTGTCACACAGAGCTACAACTGACATGATGTAGGTGTGTTTGATTTCCGAGGTGGCCTGAGGATGTTTAAGGAGAGGACAGGGAGCAATTGCTGGAGAGGAATCAGAAAAATGCTAAACTTCTAAGGAATTTCATAGTGTTTGATCACAGACATCTTGGCTGCAAATCAGAAACAGGCGATTGTCATAATCGTGGCCAATGAGCTGCAGCACTGTACGGCAAAAAACATCTTGAGAATACTATGAATATGTAGTTTGTTATTAACAACATGACCCAAACTAGTTAAATACTGAAAAAGCTACTGAGATTGAATGTACGTAACCACTCCCTGACATTCCCCGTCACATAACTGTACATAAAAGGACTGTTAGCATATCAAATACAACCAATAATAAATTACTCATAAACATAGTCACAGTATCAGTCTGCGTGCTTTTAATAGCACTGAGAGCTGGTGAAATCCTTGGTGAGTCCTTGTTGCTCATATCCACAGAGAAAAGAAACATTTCCTCCAGTTTCTGTAATCAAATAGTTCACATTGTTGGAGCACATTGGGTAGGCGAGTGGTTACACCGCATGCCACATTACTGCAACATCCTGGGATCAAATCCAGGCTTGGGGCCCTGGTGTCATACCTCTTCCTCTCCCCATGTTCCCACTCTGTGTCTGCTCTGTCAGATAAAGGTGAAAATCCAGTTCACATTGTCTCATTTTCTCCGTGCAGTTCAACGAGGAATTGCTCAAAGGACGAGGACGGAACCGGACTGAAAAACTTGGTAGGTGCTGGAGAGTCCTGTTGGTCTGGAGGAGGCCGGGGCCAACGCTCGTTGAACTTGACAAAGAAGTGCGGGTCTTTGAAGGGTCCCCCGAAGATGATGGCCTGCATCAGGTAGACGAGGGCCACAACCATGAAGCTGATGAGGAAGAAGGGGATGAAGGGCCTGAGGTGGTGCCAAGCCACAGCGACCCCGTAGCCCAAGCCGCTGAGCCCGCTCTGCTTACCAGTGTGGGACGTGTGGCGAGAGGAATCCGGGACCGGAGTGCGATCGGGGGACTCGTCATCTGAGTTCGAAGAGGACGGACTGGGGACAGTGTGTGAACCCATGAGTTACAAGTCAAGACCGAGCAGCTCCTTTGCTCTTAAACTGATCTGTTTGTGCTCACTTCCCTCCACAAATTAGCTCCAGGGCTCATGAAGAAGGAAGCATTAGGCCTCACATAATCTCCCAGTGGTGTGGTTTCCCAACAGCGTCCCAAAAGTGGACTCTGGCTCCCTGTGATGAATCCAGTGCTAAATTCCTCCCAACAGTCATTCCTCTTTGAACATGTGTTATGTTCCCTTGGTCGTATCGTCCCGGCAGATTTCCCCTCAGATCTCGGGTGCTGGAGTTAAATGTTGCTGCTTCTATTTGAGCTTGAGAGAGAAATCGAGAGGAAATGAGGAGCAGCGGGGGAGCCCTAAATAGATATGACACCGAATGACAGGACACAGGGAGGGAGGGAGAATCTGCTGCGTTTGGTGGTCTCAAATTTAAGGAAGGGTGTGTGTGTGTTACAAACATTACACACATTCACTGACTAACACAGACATATGCACACACTTGTCACTCAGATTCATGGTTGTAGCAGCTAGAGGACAAAACCATTTATGTTTCTTTGCAGCTCTAATAATACTCCACTGTGGCAGGTGTAGCTATAGGATTTTTATTATCCTAGTATATATGGTATACACTATATATATGCCCCCCCAACTGAAGGTCCAAATGCTGTTTCAGACCAGTCTACACACTGCAAGGAAACTTTATAAGGAAACTTTATACTTTACAGAGCTGAGTATTAAACCTTAAAGAGACAGTTCACCCCAAAATCAAAAATACATATTTTTCTTTATACCTGCAGTGCTACTTATCAGTCTAGATCAGTGGTTTCCAACTGATCCAGTCACGGGGTCCAGATTTCTCCTCAGTCATTAGTTCAATTTCCATGTATTTTAATATATTCAGCATCATATTCAGCGTCTCTGTTAAGTAGCTGTCCATTATTGACTCACTACAGCAGAAAACGTGCTTAAAAATAAAAGCTCTATGCCGGAAATTTACTGTACTTCTAAATAAAGTGTGTTTTTTTACAAACTTGACACATTCGCGAGTCATCGCAGTCCATCCAGAATGGACCAGTAACCCACTTTTGGGCTGCGAGCCACCAGTTGGGAACCACTGATCTAAATTGTTTTGGTGTGAGTTGCCAAATGTTGGAGATATCGGCCATAAAGACGTCTGTTTTCTCTCCAATATAATAAAACAAGATGGCACTCAGCTTGTGGTGCTCAAAGCACTTAAAAATACACTTGAATAACTCAACAGCAATGTCTCTTTCCAGAAATCAAGACCAGCTTACCCAAGATAATAAAGGATGCCATTTATGTTTACATCTCACGATTTCACAAACCTCTCGTCCATGAGTAGATGCACACTTCCTTCTGTGCAGTGATACAGTCAGTGGGTGTAGTTGGGTAAACAGAAAATAGTTCCTACATGAAGCTGCTCACAGCAAGGTCTGTGGGTTATCTTGAGTAACCCAGTCATGATTTCTGGAAAGAGACATTGTGGTAGAGTTTTTCAAATGTATTTTTGGCACTTAGAGCACCACAAGCTGAGTGCCATCCAGTTCCATTATATTATAGAGAAGGAAGATATGTCTACGGCTGACATCTCCAACACTTGGCAACTCACACTAAAACAATCTAGACTGATAAACAGCACTACAGGTAAGAGGAAATATATATGTATTGTATTATTATTGTATTTTTGATTTGGGGGTGAACTGTCCCTTTGAAGGATAGGTTCACTTTATTTTCACTTTGAACAATTCTCACATGCCCACATGTACATTTTAGGAGGTATTTGTCACTGTAGTTGTTTCTCCTCTTCATACTAGACATGAAGAAAGTCCTTAACATGATTCTAATATGATTAAAAGGTTTTTTGACTCCTCTGCTGCAGCTCAGCAAGGAAACATCCTCTAGAGAAACAAAGACTGTGAATTTTGTAAATATACCATATGATAATATCGTATAAATAACCCAGTGACTCTTGAAGCATTTGTTTCTTTCCGTTTTCACTTTGTCTTTGTTGTTTGCCATATTTTGTCACAATTTATTGACATTTCATAGACTAAAATATTTATTAATTACTCGGGAAAATATCAGCAGAATAATTAGTAGTTTTGAGTTGTGTATCTACTGGGTCAGCCTCTAAAATACTTTCATGTGAACGTTCATAATTGCGGAGTACAAAATAAAACTCCCAGGACATGGTCTAAGAGAGTGTGTGACTTTGTATGGGTCACAGTCTGACACACACACACACACACACACACACACACACACACACACACACACACACACACAATAAACCTGACTAATATCAAACTTTCACACTCTGACATGCACTTAGAGTCCTCGTGATTCAGCAGCTGCTTCTCCATCTGTGTGGGATGAATTTCAGGCGTGTTGCATACTGGAAACGCTGAGACACTTTCACGTCCTCGTACAACCTTCATGTGTTCCTTGGACATGTCAGGAGTCTAACAACACACACGCGCACACACATACATACACGCAGCAGCTATCTCTTGTCAGCATGTGTAACTGGAGACGACAGCAAAGCTGAGAACGTCAACACTTAACAGTCTTTAAGTATGCTGAGCTGTACGTCGTGTTTGAAAGTTAATCGGCTTCACGCAGACATGGATACAAAACCCCACCACAGTTTGGAGTCTCAGACTGGGAGATGAATGTGTCTGTAGTGAGTTTAAAAAAAAGGCGTGGTGACACGCATGACTTCACACATGATGAGCCTTGACAGTTAAGAGCATCCAAAACGGAGCACATTGATGTTAGAGAGTGAATATCTGACATAGTGTTGAGTTTGTGTGCTTGCCATTTGCCTTAACAAGAGCGTGGGGATGAAATTACTGCGGCAGACAGACTGCCTCTCTTTAATTAGACGTGTTTATCTACATGATACAGCAGTCCTTCCTCACCTCACCACACAGCCACATCAATCACACGTTGCCAAATCTTGTCTAAGAAAAGATCTTTATTTATAAAAACAACAGTATTACCAGTTACATACTTTACTGAAAAAAGCAACTTCTCAGAGCCAAGGCAGGTATGAATGGTACATCATAATTTTACATGGATAGGCAACATTACAAATATACTGTGTGTGGAGAGTAAAAAAAAAAGAACAAAACGAAGATGATTGGTCTCTTTTACCTTAAAAACAACTCAGGAGTAAAACTGGGGACTAAAAAGTTGAACAAATTGCATAATGCTCTCACCCACCGCTCCCATACATACAAAACCCGAAATAAAATACAAACAAACCTGACACAAAGTGGAAAAAACACAACAAAAATGGTAGAAACAAATGGAACACAGACGAAAATGTGCTTTATGTCCACCTAGCGAATTAAATTAAAAGTCAGCATCTCTCCCAAATCTGTCCGAGTCTCCTCTGAGTGTAGAAGCCTCACATATTAAAGTGTTTCTTATAGTAAATCGGCACGTCAAGGCTGCCAACATGAGCATTTATATTGCAAAAACACACAGCAAGTAGTGATTTCTTAAAGAATAGATGATAATTATGTCAAAGAGACCCTCCTAAAGTGTTCTTTAATGTCTAAATGAAGCATAGACTGTTTCTATAGCGTGAATGTTTTACTGTAGAACAGCTTAAGAAGCAGGAAATGTTTTAGTGGTTTGGTAGTGTACGATGCTCCCAGCTTGATAAATATATTTCAGTGCCAAATTTGATTTGCTGCACTGATGTCGTTGGTGAAATCCAGACAGAAATGTAAAAAAACAGCAGCTCAGTTTTTTATTTTTCACTCAGGAGCAAGAAAAAAGTTAGCGAATAATGGTATGAAACACAAAAAGAGGCGGTTGGTCCGTAAAAGCTAACGAAACAAAACAAAGCTTTGTCACAGGAGTAGGAGCACACTATAAAAACAGAGAACATGAACGGATGAAATAATCAACATGTGGTCTTAGGGGTCTGATCCGTGCACGCACACACACACACACGCACGCACACACACAAACACACTCACTCCGAGGTCCATTTTCCACACACTCACGGCCACAGGCTTTCTGTATGACAAATATACACACACCTGCCCTTTTCTTGTCTACACCTGTGCTCATCCCAACTGAGAGAAAATAACTCTAGACAGGAAAATAACTCCTATATAAACAACATTCTCAATCTACACGGTGGCCGTCGCTCTGTCGGCCCGTCCCGAACCTCCCAACGATCCCTGTAAAGGGACGATTTAAATTAATGAGCCAAAACTAATGCAGTCATCCCCATTTTCTTTTTATATACAGTATATACCCTACATAGAAGTCTACGTACAAATTCGTCATTAGGATGCGGGCGTTGGCATGACAAAAATTTACCAAAATGTTGACAATAGCAAGAAGAGAGAGAGAGAGAAAAAAAAGCAGGATGACAACACCAGAATTAAATGATTGTCAACAAAGGTGATTGCCTTTACAGGAAAGTTATAATTTAAAAACTGAATATATTTCTGCTGCTACAATTGAATGAAGTTGTAAAAAGTAGGTGTGTATGTATCTGTAAGTGTGTGTGTTGCATGAAACGTTTTGCCTGCAACATGGCCACTTTCTTTGGATGCCAACCCTCATCTTGTAATCCCATCTGTGTGGTGATAGAGAGGGAGAGGAGAGGAGAGGAGGGGAGGGGAGACGAGAGGGGGAGAGAGTCTGTGCATCTGGATCTTCTCTCCTCAGTAGCAGTGGTAGGGCAGGGACGGCCCAGTCTGGGTGATGCACACTATCAGTTTTTCTGGAGGAACAGAGCAAAATTACGTTGATTAAAACCGAGTCAAAATGTGAACGCAACAACACAAAACGTGGGTAATCTGCATGGTAAACATGGAGGCAACACAGAGACTCACTATGTGGTATAAGTATGGCACACTGCACAGTAGTGCCGTCACAATAACCAGACGTTTAAGGGGAACACCATCTAAAGTAAGAACTCCAATATGTCATTTCCATGGCCTCAATCAATATCTGTAAACATGAGTTACTCTCTCTCAAAGCCAGAAACCAGAGAAGTCTCAAACTTGTGATGTCATAGCGTATAAAGTCTGGAGCGGCTCCTCAGACAATGAAAGGGAGACTAATTTGGGGATCCTCAGACACAGTTTTTATACTCAAATGAGCTTTATTCTGTTGTAGTGTTCTCAGTCCTGAAACAGAAATGTACAATACACTCACAACATTCCTCTGGGTGCTTTCAGTATCATCTATACCATCTTTCACAATTCATCGTCTTCGGAGCAACTCCAGACTTTATACCCTATTACATCACAAATTTGAATTTTGGCACTCTAGTTTTTGGATTTGGGAGAGAGATGTTCATGTTAACTAATATGTTTGAACAGTCTTGGACCATAGGAACAACATGTGTAACAACATCTAAAATTAAACTTTATATAGTTTGAATTGGGTCCCTAAGGGAAGATTGGAAAAAAGGAAGCTGTATCTATTGCATGTCCTACTATTAGTAGCCAGGAAGATGATAACTCTATCACGGCTTAAACCACTTCCTCCTACTATACCTCAGTGGCATGAGAGAGCGAAGAAGGTATATGTAATGGAGAAGATAACAGCACACCTTCATCTTAAGATGGACACTTTCAGAACAAGATGGGCTCCCATAAGTGCATACTTAAATCTGCCAATGTGAAACACTGTTCAACTGTGCTGTCTTAGGAGAACTGTCCAAGTGTATTTGTGATTTGTGCAGAGGAATAGCAGAAACAATCCAACGAGACTGAGTTGTTTGCCGAATGGTTATTGGTTCAACTGTTTAGTTTATACATTTCTTCTATGACTTTGGTTTCTTGTACGTATATGAAAAAGAAGAATCAGATGTAAGCAAAAATATGTGTGTAAATACATACGAATGCAGATAAATTCTTGGTTCACCAAAAAAAAAAAAAAAAAAAAAAAAAAAGTTCGAATTAGGCATTGAATTTTATTGTAACCTTTAAAATAAATAGTTCAGAGACTGACATAAATTTAATTAGATTTCCCTGTAAGACATTAGTAAATCACACTGGCATTAATGGACAGTAACTAAGATTACAGGCAGGCTACTATTACAGTCTTGCTTGATTAAAAACTGTGCCACATACTGAATTCTCATATTGTATCCTTTGACACGCTGAATTAAAATGTGTACTAATATTAGGGGTGGTGGAAATAAAATCAATACAGCATAGTAGCGCGATATTTTGGCTGGTAATACTATATCAGCACATGACACCAATTATTGATTTTTAATGTTGCAAATACAAATAAAACCTTTGGTAGTCTATTTGAATAAAAAACAAATTGCTTTTCAGTCCACTAGATACATTTTTGCTGCAATAAAAGCTATTCTTACTGGGGTCCACAAAACGGATTTTACATAGTGACAATGTAACTGTCCTAAGTTACACTACCATCATGTCACAGAATAAGCAGAACAAGACTAAAACACACACGCAGGCAAGACAAGCTCTTGACAATTGAGTAACTGAAATATATGAAATAGTCTGTTACACTTCAGTTTCCCCAACACACTGGAAATCATAATGTGGCCCATAATACTGCAGCATTCAATACAATAATAAAAATACACCAAAACAGTCGGTTTCACTCCAGTACTCCCCTCCACAGCCACAAGAGACATCAAAAATAACCACACTCACAACTGTAATTTGTTCAAAACTTAGCCAGACTGATTTCTACAGCTTTTCAACATTTCTTGTCAAAAGATGAAGTTTTAATAAAATTTGAATTTAATATCACTGTTTTTTTCTTGTGTGATTTTTAGTGAATAAAGTCCATTCATACATACAGTAGCTCAGTATACGACCATTCGTTTGACTGCAATTGTCCTTGCTTTCAGTGATGTAAAATTTCCTTCTATAGCATGTCTGATAGAGTCCTAAGTCGCAAGTACATTTGTGATCCACCTTCCTGACCAAGTGAAATTTTGTTGTTAATAAAATTAACAAGTACCAATAATAGATTATTATTTCTTCTCCAAATAAAAGCATCTACATTCACTTATTTTCCCCAAATCTCATTTAATCATTCTTCTGACAAGTTTCTTTTATTCCATAACAATAATTCTCACACTACTATAAAGTAACTAAATGGCAGGCAGGCCATTAAAAAAATCCAATTCATTAAATATGTGTTATATATGGGCACATATGCGGCTGTAATACCCTGCAAAGCCACAAGAGTGCACTGACACGCAATCATTAGACTACTGGCAACAGGTGACAAAGGACAGAGCAGCTGAAACTTGGATCCAGGATGAGTCCAAAAGTTAGTCAAACATTTCACAACATGTCAACACTATCAAACACTACAACACATTCCTAAAGTGAGTGCAAGTCCACTCTGGCTTTTGCCACTATAAAAAGACACGCACAACTATTTGAGAGGTCAAAGATCACACTAAGTGTCATGTTAAAAACCCTTTGGCAAAAGTTACAAAGCTGATTAAGAAAAGTTTTAAGGACTAGCTTTACAACACAACATCGAATGCATAGTGTAGTCTTACAGACTACACTATGCATTCGATGTTGTGTTGAAGTAATTATGATCATTTTTATACTAAAATTAGCACAGGGATTAAAGTCAAAGCTCTGGTATTGTGACGACACTGCTGCACATACAACAGTTATTATTCTGAGGATTAAAATCTATCAACTTTAGGTTTATCTCTACACTGACAGACTGCATGGACGACAATGTACGAGGAGCACCTTGCAGCATACTATACCAGCATGTACACATCACAGCAGGGTATCGTATAGTTAAATATCAGTACAGCAGGACTCAAGTGTTTTAGTACGCCACCAGGGTCTGAGGTTATATAAGGCAAAGGAACAGCGCTCATAGAGTCCATGCAGGACAAGAGGTGAGTTGGACATACCATGCTGTTACATGCAGAGGGGGGTAGAGGGGAGGGGGGGAGGGCTAACCATCGTAGGAGTCCAACAGGGGCAAGGAGCCCTTTCTGCCCCCATACACCCCTCGCTGAGAGACAACCAGAGAAAGAGAGAGAGAGAGAGAGAGAAGAGGGAGAGGATGTGAGTGTGTGAAAAGAAAAATGTCAGTAATTGTGAAGTTTTAAAGGCTGCCAAAGGAAAAGGTTTAAGTCAGGAAATATTCACAGTGGTGCAGGAGATTAGGGGTTAGTGTCGTTATGTGAGCAGTCCAACATGACATTACAGGTATGAGCGTGAGAAAGATTTAAAGTACCGGTAAAGTGTCTGTGGTTTCGTCCAGAGTGTGTCTTCTCTCCCTCTGGTCCAGTGTAGAGTAGGCCTCTGAGGAAATGAGACGACAGCAATGAGGATTAAATCAGACCACATCTCATTATGACTTTGATGAATTAGTATTGATATAAAGCAGTGATGATAAATGTACTAACCAGGGCCAAGGTCATTTAGTGGAATCATGTCCCTCTTCTCCCCTGAGATGAAGCAAAACACAGTCACAAGTTAGATTAAACAGTCTAAGCTTTTTTTTAAACAAGTTTTTTTTAAAAAATATCTCTAAACACTGTCGAAATGTTTTTAAAGCTGGAGTGCGTGACTTTTGTCTGGTTGTGACAGTAATTGCACAAACACTGTCAACAAGTGCTTATGACTTATGCCTGCAGGTGAGCTCGGCACATCTCCCCACCTCAAACAGCGCTCTGTTCAAGTCCTTTTTGGCATTAATCCTTCCTCTGAACGTCAAATCTACTTCTCTTTACTGCTCTACTGCTATCGTCTCTCCCCTCTTCCTGTTTTACAAAAATATCTTTATGTCAAACTGTCAACATGCACAGTGTCAGAAGAAAATATTAGAATCACAAATATGCAGATGACGCACTGAGAAAACAAAACAAAAAGCAGTGTCAAACAGAAAAAGACAACACAAAAAGAAACAAATAAATTAGTCTACTCTCCTCCTGCTCTGACTGGTTGATGTAAAATGATTTCTGGTGCGCCTTCACAGTTAAGTCGCCCCAGACGCCCAACACCACATCCCTCTGCGTGAACTCATTTGGCGAGGCATTTACATGTACAAGTCCCGCACTCCAGCTTTAATTATAAACTGTTTCTTGTTCACTGACCTCTGTCTAGCAGTGGTGTGGTGCTGTCTTCATAGGTGCCGTTGGCTCGGGTGCTCGGACCGTTGGTGGTGTTGAGGTTGACCATGAAGTCCGTCTTCTTCCAGCCGTCTTTCTCAAGTGGCTTGCGCAGCTCTTTGTGGGCCCAGATGAGCTGCAGCACCTGGCCGGCCCCCCGAACCTCACGCTCTGAGCGCTTGCTGTAAGATACACACAGATACTGTATGGTCACACATTTACCAGAGGTGTAGTTTTTGCTTTATATTTTGGCACAGTTGTCTTTGAAAGCCAGTTTAGGGCCTGTCACAAAGGGTCAGACACTTGACTTCTCAACATCTCAGAGCCATTTAACATAAAAAATGGGTGATTAACTAATTATTTAAAGCAAATCAATCTTGCTTCTGAGTGAATAGTGTTTACCCATTTGACAGTATCTCATTTTTCACAAAGCCTCAATAATCTTCAATAGACTGTTTTCATAAATATTACATGCATGTATTCATAGGTGGCTCCATAACAGAAAGAATATCTTCATTATAAACTGCTAAAGAATCTGTTTTACATGTCTTACTATAATAAAAAGCATTGTCGTATATGCAACACTGTTTGCAACAAGCTGCATTCATAGCTTTTAAATTATGAAAGCATTGAAAGCACTTCCTTTCACAGTGTTCTTAGCTCACTTTACAGAACACACTTACCCGTCCTTGTTGATGAGCACCAGCCTCTCAATGCCCTGCGAGGCTCTGAGGGTCTTTGCTGCCTCCACACTGTTGCCTAGCACCTCAGCGAGCGTGCTCAGTACAGAAACCACTGTCTCCTCCGATAGAGTGCGCCCAGATTGACTCTGGCCTCCAGGCAGGTTGGCCACAAGGTGAGGCACTGCATGCAAACCTGCAGGAGACACACAGTGAGGTAAGAAAAATGATCTTGAGTGATACAAATGCAAACATTAAAAATCCAAGTCCAAATAATTGCACACACTTTCCAAGATGCATCAAATATTGCATTTAGAAGAAATGTAAATATACACCAAGAGAGGAGTATTTTGTAGCTCATCTCATTGCATAACACAACATCCTTACCGAGCAGTTGGCAGTTACGGTTGTCGATGGAGAGGTTCCTCAAGGCTCCAGACATCGCTCTAACAACACGGTCGTTGCCATGAGCCAGTAGCTCTGCCATCATGGGAAGGCCCTTCTCGAGACGCACTGTAGCCCGGATATACCGACCATACTGAACAACAAGCGAAGAGAGAGATAGCAATGAATATTATTCTACATTGACAGCATTTTCATTAGAGTAACTTCACGAGACAGGCAGTGTCATGGACTTTATCACAACTGACTAATTAGATTAAATTTACTTACTTTACAAAACTCTCATTTAGACAACACCTGAAAAACTACTAATAATTTCCCATTTTTTCAACAGCAGTATTCAAGTTTGTTAAGAAATGGTACTTACAGTCCATCTGCCAGCACAGAGGTTCTGAATTGCACCGGCAGCAGCCTCCAGCACCGAGGGGTTCTTGCTTTCTTTGAGCAGCGATGTGTAAACACGGACCACCTCTGGTTGGAACAACAGCTCGTAACCTGAAGTCGGCAGAGAGAGATGGGTGTTAGTTTAAGTTGTAGACTGTATATAAAGATGGACCACACCTCTCTGCTTCTTCCCACTGCATAGAAGTGCCAAAATATCCCAGAAATGGGTACTGCCATCGTGCGCTGGTGATGTCATTTTGGGCCAGAGTCTGCCTGATCGGAAGTGGAGCTGCTGTTTCGAACTTCTACCCACACATATGCGTACAGCACCTTTGATCGCAAGCACACTGGCTGACACACACAGCTGTCAATCATGACATCACACCCCCTTTTTAAAGCTTCAAATAACAAACACATGAACGTACATATGCGTGACAAGAACCACCTAAAAAGACAGCAACCATCTTTGGGAAAAATTGATTTGACGTGTGCTTTGATCATTTGGTTTTGCCCACGTCTCATCTGCTGACGTGGAGGGGGCAGAGTTTATGACCTAAAATGCAGCCAGCCATCAGAGAGCCATCAAGATATTTTGGCTTCACTTTTTAAAAGCTGTCATGTCGTACGTTTTTAGATTTACAGAGTTTGACAAACCTCAACATTTACACTGGACACAGATAAATCAGATACCAAAAACTACTTCTACTAGCTGACCTCATACTTTGATAATGTCCAAACTTAACCTGAACCGTTTATCCCGTTTAGCTGATATTTTAAGCATGAAATTCAGGAACAAATGATTTAAGTAAACATTAACATTTTCAGCTGGCTTCCCAGAAAGCCTTTTCCCAGACTTATGCGAAAGTTAATGCAGATATCGGGTGACAAAGGTCCTTAGTTCAGAGCTCTATTTTTATCTTATCTTGTTTGTGTTTAGCAAATAAAGTTACAAACTGTTCTAAATGGGACATAAGGTAATTTGTAATTTAGCATTTAAGCATGCTACTTTTGGGACTGATCAATTATTCATCTGATCAATTATAAATGATATGAAGGGAAAAGGGACACACATACCTTTGGCAGGTGTTGTCCTCTTTGGAATGTCGATCTGCTCTGCAGACCCTTCCTCTCCATCTTTCTTTCCTGCAGCAAGAGATGAAATAAAAAGGAGAGAGAACATGAAAGATTGAGCTGAACATGTAACACGGATTATGTGAAGCTGGTTGAGATGAGCAGTCAGACATCCTCAGTCCTCTATTCTGGCACAATGTTATGTGAAATGCGACCATGCAACCAGTGGAACAGGCACTGTGAACATGCAGTATCGTCTGCGTGACATCGGGTGATCATGCTCATGAGCTGGATGTAAATTCAGCATTATTCTTGTTTCTTTAGCCAAGTAGTGTTCTGCGTTAGTTAAATGAGAAATGACAGAGTGGTCAATACTTTCAAAAGTTCACCAACACTAATGAGGAGATCTTACCTTTTGAAAACCACTCATCTAAACACAGCAGAGAGAGAGGAGGATGTGAAGGAGGGTGGGAAGAAAGATGGAAGGGGAAAGGTAAGAGGAAGGAGAAGAGGAAAAGGAGGGAAACAGTGGTAGAGTGTGAAAAACAGCGACAGGTGCTTCCACCACCAACAAGCTTAAAGCCACCAGCAGCTGCCCATCTTTCAACAGCAAATTGCACGGACACAGTGGAACTCAAAGCTGTAATAGCCGTCTGACACTCACCTTTGCCCTTTCGAGAGCCGAAGCAGCCACCTTTGTTGGCAGGGGCCGGTCCCTGGTTGAGGGGTGTGGCCTCTACATAGCGCTCGCAACCGGGGACTTCACGGTGAACGTGATAGGACAGATTCCTCAGGAGGCAGACACAGTTCTCCACCAACTGCAGGAGGAGGAGAAAAAGGGTTGAGATGATCAAAGTTGGAGACTAAGTAAGAGAGGTGCTTTGGTTTCATGAGGTTAAGTGTGACTTAAACAGGTACCTTGTTATCCACATCTTTGCGGTTGATCTGTGATTGAACAATGTACATGAGTGAATCCACCAGTCCTGTGCATTCTCTCAGCTTTCGCCTGGCCTCGCTGCGCTCTGAGCTCACATTCCTGTTAGACAGAGGAAGACGTATAAGCACATAATTGCACGTTTCCTTCTCAAAATAGTCTCTCTTTCTCCTTGTCCGACTTTCTCCGCTTTCAGTCCATCAGTCCCTTTGCGTACCTAAGGCAGCCAGCAGTGTTGGTCAAGGCGGTCTCCCACTCCAGATGGCGTGGTTTGCAGCTCTCTTCTCCTCCGTTGCTTCCTCGCTCCCAGCCGGAGCGGGGAACGACCACCTCATCAGCTAGGGCATGCAGGGCGTGGTCCACAATCTCCATCTTTACGGAGTCGTGGGATGAAAGGTTCCACAAGGTGCCTGGGACAATATAATACATAATGTTACTATCACTGCAATAAAAACAAAAGTTGTGTTTGTTGATTTGACTTTCTTCTCTTTTGTTTTGTCAATACTTGAACATATTAGCATGTTATATGACGGTTGTTATGACCAAAACACTTGTGTCTGTATTTGAATGCTTAAGTAATAAGCTAGAACAAAGGGCTGCAGCTTATGGCAACAGTAAACTCATACAGACATTACAAAACGAAATTCAAGGACTTTCAAGTACTTTTTCAAGCACTGTTTTGTCATTTTCAAGGACTTTACTCAAAGTAAACAATTCATGTCATTATATATATTTATAAAACATAAATACATGATGTGATCAATGTCTCTCTTTTCATTCTTATCACACTCTTTTTAGGCATTACTGTAAAAAATCCTCACAAAACCTGAATGGCATGAGAGCTATTGTGCTTTCACTATAAGTGACCACTTTCTGGCACTTCAAAAAGCTTCAATCCAGAGGAAGTTTCAGAGCGAGAGCATCCAAATAACCACAGAAAATCACAACAACTGAACTCCAACTGGGCGAGCAGTGTCCTCATGCCTGCCCTACACCTAATGACTAACTGCACATGGTGAGAAAAGGAGAGAGACCCTGCTGCACCTGCCTTATATCAGACAGAACTGTCAACTTGTTGCAAAAAGCTGGCTCATTAAATTAAGTCATGTTAAGTTTAACCATGCCAACATAGCCCTACTGGTTTTGTTGGGGCCTTAAGAGTAAAGCAAAGTAAAAATGAACTATGATGACAGGCGGGACATCATCAAGGCGAGGAAGAAAGAAGAGGCAGAGCGCACTGCTGGTGACGCATTAGATTTTGAAAAAAGAGCAGAGTGATTTATGATTCTGTGCAATTAATTATAATGACGTGATGGAGAAAAGTATAAGACAGAGTTACACAGTTCGTTTGAACTTTTAAGGATTTTTCAAGCACTTTGTTAAAAAAGGGGCTATTTTCTAGGCATGCAGTACTCGATTTCCCCCATTAAAATTCACATTATATATGCGTGCGTACACGCGCGCACACACACACACACACACACACACACACACACACACACACACACACAAATGATCTCTGAGTATCACATGATGTTGATACCTGTGATAGTGTCAGTAAGGTCCTGATCGTGGGTTTTTCTCAGTAACCTGATCAGAGCAGGCACTCCATCGCAGTTCTTGATGGCGATCTTGTTGTCTTGGTCTCGCCCATATGAAATATTCTTTAGTGCTCCACAGGCCGAGTGGTGCACCTCCTTGCTGGGGTGGTCCAGCATTGACACCAAGGCTGGGATGCCCTTTAGGCGACGCACCTCCGACTTCACCTAGACACAAATAATCAAGCTCACATGAAGGAATCGCCAAATCGCTACAATACAAAAAGATAAATATCCATTAAACACTTTAATTCTGCATTCTATTGTGTCCAGTGTTTCACCTTATCGTTTTTGAACGTGAGATGCTGGAGGAAGGCGGCGGCGTTGGTCTTGACGGGGTCCAGACGGTAGTTCAACATGGCGATGACCTCTGGCAGCTCAGGCTGTCTCCATGAAGAGGGAGGAGGCTTCCTCAGTGTGCTGTCCAGTGAAGCCATGCTCCCCCTCTCCATCGTCATGGGAACACCCCAGGCATAAGGGTCAACTCCTCCGACATCACCATCCAAAGTGTCCTCACAGCTCCTGCATGTCGCAAAAGGAGATGAATACAGAAACATTTGTTAGGTGCTGTTCAAGAACCAAATTTAAATGTTTCAAATTAGCTTAGCAGGGAACGTTGTGACATAGTGCTGATATAAATTATCAGTGTTGTTTTACCTGAGTCTTCGTCTATCCATACCAGCAGGGCCAGGCCCTAGGCGGGGCATGGTACCGTAGCCCCCAGGGTGAATGGGTGGAGGCCCCATGCCATAGTCATCATATCCCACACTGCGCTGGTCATCCTCCAGAGCGTAGTGACCTTGGCCATACCGCATCTCCAAAGCTGAGCCCAACGCCCTCATCCCCCGGCTCACCTGGGGCTGTGCTGCATACGGGTCAAGCTGCTGACGGCTTGGGGCCCGGTAGCCAGAGTCCAGGGTCCTGTAGCCGTCAACTGGCCTGTGGGAAAAGGGAACAAGGGAAGTGGACAGAGTTGTTAAAGTGAGATGAGATCCCATTACATTAACTTTTTCCATAAAAAGAAAACACAGAAGAAGGACATCAAAGTTAAACCACTTTGTCCACAATGTTTTATGGAGGAAATATTCTTGTGACCACGTTTAAAGGAACTGAAACATCAATAAATCTGTCTAGCAAATATACAGTGCTTTGAGTTCTGTGTATGAATTGCAGTTGTAGTTACAAATCTTGTTTAAACAACGATGATCGGAGGTTTAACTGTGGCGGCTCAAACTCTGGTTTAAATGATCCAAACATGGTTGGAGCATGTATTCATAAACTCATAAAACAGTTTGTGTGCAACAGATGTACCAATGTGATACATTACACTTTTGTGTCCACTCATTAAAACCCAAAAAACTACAGTGACAGTTTGGCTTATGGGGATGTCACAAGAACCTTTACTTTGGTACCAAGTTAAGGCTCAAATGCTGAAAATCTGACGGTATTCACCATTTTCCAGTATGATAGGGACTGTATTCTTCAGGGCCCGACGGGGCAGCATTAACGCCTACAAGTGTTCTAGTCTGCCTTTAAATGCCAAAGGAAGTAAAACAGCAACCCGCGGAGGACTGAGACAAGTGAGACTGCAGCGGAGACTCTTCCTTTTTTTTGCCTGTCTTTTCAATGGGTACTAAATATTTACACAGTAATACAAACACGAGCAGTTTGACAAGACACTGAGTGTCAACTCTGCACGTCTCAGTTTTTCTCACATAACCCACATAAACTAGCACTTCACATTCGAGAAAGGATTTATAATAAAATTTAAATTAAATATTTTCAATAAAGGAGTATCTGTTTAAGTACACAGGATATTGCTTTTTTTTCTAATTGTGGAATTTCACTGGTATTGATATCTACTACGAAATTTCTGCTACTGTCATATGCCTGGTGGCATAAAGACAACATATTCAGATAGTTTTAACAACAATCACAGGAAAACATTCACAGCACTCCTTTGTGCAGGGGTCTTGTACCTGTAGCGTTCGTCCATGTGCGAGCCCCTGCTCAGGCTAGTGTATGCCTCTGATGGTGGGCCACCCCGGTAGTCATCATAGCCCACCGGACCATAGTGGTAGTTTCTGGGCACTGTGGCGGTGGGGTAGTCTGCTGGTGCAGCCTGCCTGTAAGGACGGTCCAGTGTGGCGCTATAGCCACCCATACCAGGCACCGACAAGCCCCCATCGATGGACATCGAGTCAGGAGGCAGGACTGTGCGCGAGATTGGTTTCTTCATCTGAGGCAGAGCGAGATGAGAATGATGTATTAAAATATATTATGGTAAAGAATAATGCAGTGTTTTAAAATCCTTGGATGTGTAGCTAAATGAATCCATCTGTACCACTAAAATTTTAACTGTCAACTTGATTCTTTAGACAAGCCTTTGCGGAAAAGTCTCATGACATCACGTGTCATAATCACTTACGCCATTGTCTGACCGCCGTGCAGTTCCCTCGTCAGAGAAGACTGAGTGCACTTCCTGGGAGTCGTCCTCTGGTGTGTAGCTCTCATCAAGAGCACCGTGAGCAGGATCCACCATTCTGTACTGTAGCACAGATACATCACACATTAATATTCTTAAATCACTAACACTTACTGCTATCAATACAAAAAAACCCCATTTACTTAATAAACAACATACCTGTGTGCCGTTTATATATGAGTCAGTCAGTTTCAGCCGTTCTATGTCTGCATCCCCTAAACGCCCGTTCTGACATAAAAGAGAAAGACCCAAATGTGAACTTTGTATTGTAGAAATTTTAAATGTCTTACACTTTTGCTTTACCAGTACATAAAAGTTAGGCTGAAGGCATGATCCCCAGTAACCAGTGCTGTCTCCTTTCTTACAACCTCCCAGATGATATTACTGCTGCTGAAGCACATTCACTGCTGACCAAACTGTCCCTGCATGTTTATGGTCTGTGAATCACTGCCAGACATGAGGGAGGACATTTTGGAGTGCAGCCACTCATCCTCACACCCTACTTCCTCCTGCTGTATTCTGTTACATAACCAATGACTGTCACACTGTATAACTTGGACACTTTCTACCTAACCCTGAGTAACACTCAGTTTTAAGCAACATAACCACCTCAGTTATCAGCAATACTCTCAAGCTGAATCACTGTGTAATTGAGATACTGGAACTCTTTCCCAGGAACCATTTCAGCACACTGGGTTACTATCAGTTTCAGTATTTCTTTGACACTACTGACTAATACAAGAAAAACAATGTCATGAACCTTATCAAACACTGACTCCCACTCAATTTGCAGTAGTATGTTGTACTGCACTTGATATAACGTCCACAAGGAGGCAGGGCTGTTATTAAAAAGCAATAGGGAAGTGTAAGTGGTGCTCTACAACAAGGAGGGCACACTTCCTCTGCAGCTGGTCCTTCCTATAATACCACCTCATTTACCAACAACTCTGTCACGGTCCTGGAAAAATGCTCATACGGTGAGGTTGGCAAAGCATAAGAATCTTCATCAGCATGATTATTTTTAGAAATAAAGCATGCACAGTTAGCACAAGGCCAAGCACAAATATTCTTGCCTTCTTAACCTTCATCATCCAGCTGCCACACACATTATCAGATAAGTCACCTCCAAGGATTCAAAGAGACAAAACATAATGTCTAATCTATGTCAGTGAGCCCTAATGGAAGGAAAATATTGAGGAATAGATTTCAAATGCGGTCAGTGTACAATGCCAAAGGCTTGAAGACATGCTTAAATGTCAACCTGTGATTACGACACAGAATACGACCTTTTGTCTTAATGATAATGGCTCTGTTGTTAATTACTGCAGCCTTCAGGCACCTAAGCAAAGTTTACCAGTCTCTGATTGTCAAGTCATTTGGTAGAGACAACAAAATGGGACAAGAAGGCAAGAGTGGGACCACGTCCAAGAAAATAACTCAGCTGTAAACTAAAAAGCTAAGTGAGCCTCTCACCCTCAATCAAAACCATGTTGTCCATTTATTTATTCAGATATTTAGGAACAGTACTGTGAGCTCACTTCACAGCAAAATAGCAGTTCAGGACAGGTGATTCACTTGTTGCCTAGCAACAATTAAATAAAAGACACGGCAATCTGCAAAACACACTGTCTGATGGGAACCTGAGAGCATTAAAACCCCCGAGACAGGGAAGCTGACCTTTATCTGCAGAACAGATCTAAATCATAATACAGTAAATTTAATGGAGAATCAATTAAGAAACTGTGGATAAAATAATGAGTTATGAATGCCTGTCCTTAGTTCACTCAGCAAATTTAATACCTTAGACACTGAAACTGTTTGTCTGTTGATAATAAGTCAGTTGACAGGAAATCAATCTGCTACCTTTATGATAATTGATTGATCATTTAAATTATTTTTTAAGCAAAAGTGCCAAAAATTTAACAGCTCTGACAGCTCAAATTTAAACATCTGTGTTTTTCTTATGTCCTCTGTGACAAAAAATAAACTTACAAAATAATCAACACATTAATCAATAACTAAAGTGAACTGAATGCATCTTTGAAGGTATGCCAACACATCTGATGGTAGACACAACAACACAGCCTGCAGGTGTAAATCATCTTACCGCCCAACCCTAACACAGGCTACTAGGCTGATATAATGTAGCACAGGACGCAACAGATACCAGTGATTTTAATACACATTTTTGTCAAATAGGTTGCAATACCATGGATGTTCAACACACAAAAAGATAATTGCATGCAAAAAGGGTCTTGATAAATGATTTAAATAAAGAAAACACAAAGACAAAATTCTTCATGGTGAACAAGAAACCACAATGGATGCAGGAGTACGTGACATGCATGACAGATGACCGCACTCTGTACCACGACATGCTGGAACAGAGAGGGAAATAGCTAAGATGCCACAGTGGGGGCTGACAAAAGGTGTATATGTGTGTGTCAGTGTGTATCCTGTAAGTGACAGTAAAGGCATGCAGAAAATGTGTGATGACCATCTCAGGCATGTTAAAAGTTGTGGATCTACATGCAGGCGCGAACTGATGTGTTTGCAGATGAAGGTCGAATGGCAGAAGGACTTCAGAGACACAGAGTCAGTGAAGAAAGACTTTTCATGATGATGCAAACAAACGTAGAGGGACACAAACTGGCCGAGTGCTGGTGGAGAGGAGGCGGGCGGAGGCAGAGAAGGGATGGATGGATGGATGGAGAGAATCATGATCCATGGATTGGACGTCAAGTGAATGTCAACGAGAGACACTGGATGGGGAGGTCTTTGTTGGGGAGTGTTACCTGTGTGTGAGGGAGGGGGCGACCCAGGGCCGAGGGGCTCGTTGCGGGGAGGCCCACTCTCCTCCTCTCCTCCTCCAGCGCCCGGGTCAGCTGTTCAAACTGCACCTCCTGCTCCCTGACCGACTCCAGCAGAGCCGCTGCGCTCTCACACTGCTCCATACACACTACACGGCCCCAAGGGGAGAGAGGGGGGCGTTACACACATCCATACAGCCTCGTTCACACTACAGCACAGGGGGAGGGTGTCTAACAAAAAGACAGACACACCTCTCCATGTAAAGTAAGCAAGTTCCGGTGGTCGCAGATTTTTGTGGGCTAGGGGTTACCTTATCCTCTCTGAGTCACCTGCTTTGCTTTGGTAACTGACACTGAGATGCCCTCTTGAAACTGACACCGTTGGGATTGCACAACACTTCCTTTGAACTCAATAATGATTATACAGCAGTGGCAACTGTAAGGACATGTTTGTGTCTGAAAATCAGACAAAAAAAAAATTTCCCCAACTTACACAGGATTCTTATGTGTAACATCTATTCCTTTGAAAACATGTCATGGTATAATGACTCATTCGTTCAAGTTTTTTTTCTCGCACAGAGACTTTAAAAGTGGCTGACTTGCTCCAATTTCATGCCTCCTTTAGGAATACCCGGAGAATGTCAGCACTGAAGAAACCTGCATCACAAGAAATGTGCTGAATGCATCACTTTTAACTGTAAGTGCAACTGTGAAATCATTCTAGGGCAGCACTACGTAAAAAGAAAATGCAGCAGTATATTAAACTACTTCATTAGTGTCATTAAAGGCGTAATTCACATGACACAATACTATAAATTTCAGGTCTGACAGTAGACACAATATGAGCAAAACACTGTGTGAGGATAGTGGTGATAATGGAGGGGAGAGTCTTTACCATCAGGGTTTTTGCAGTGAGCATTAATACTGCAACATATTGATCCCGATGATGTGGAGATTATTGCAACATAACATTGTTCAAGACCACCATCCCCTCCATGCAGATCAGTGAAGTTATTACCACTTAAGGCATGCATGGAATAGCTTTCTGGGCTTTTTCACCCTCTGAGACACCACATCAGAAAAAAACATTCTTACATACAGAAGGCAGACAAAGAGATTTTTGAAAATAAATGCTCTGCAGTGTGAAGTCTTTGCAAAGCAAACAGCACTGATGCATTGCCAGAATGCTACAAGCAAACTTCCTTTTAAAGGAAACATTGCATTTGTTTCTCCACATTTGAGAAGAATATGGGTTGTCTCGCTTGCATAAACATGTTTATTTCATGGATATACAATTAATGTGGTTTACAAAGTCATGGGGGAAATGTTTAGTTGGATTTTCCATACTTATACATCACAAATTGAAACTTAAACCACCAATTTTAAAGCCCAAAAGTCTGATGTCATGACTGTTTTATCCGCACAGGCTGCATCTGCAGCATAATTTAGGGTGATACAGAGATCTGCAGTGTACAACAAACTGTAAGAACAAAGAGGATGAGATAAGGCTGGGTGTTTTATTTTCGATTTCGATTTTTGCTTCAAAAGATTATGACAAGATAACTGAGATAAAATGATTATAGTGGCACATTCCGTTTCGAAATGATGCTTTTGTTTTGTCTTGTGTTATAAATCCAGCCCACACTGCCAAACCCTGTCCATCACAGCAATGCATTAGTGTTGCCAACTTGGTGACTTTACCACTAGATTTTGTGACTTTTTTTAGACAATTTAGACACTATATTTCCAAAAAATAACCCACTGCAAGTTTTTTTTTAAGTTCAATTAAAGCATGTTAAGTAAATGAATAAATAATCGTGAGCTAATTCGAGCAGCCCTAGGATCTGGCCTATCACCTGAAGAGAAGCACCTTTCATACTTTCTGGGGGATCTTAACATCACAACACACCACATTCAATCCAAGGAGAGCTGCATACTTGTCTTTGTGAATAAAACACAAACACAATCCCAAAGAATCTCAATTTCAGAGGAAATCAGAGATACACACCTTCACCTGTGGGCGTGGTTTGGTAGTAGAGGTGAGAGATCACACCAAGGTCAGAGGTTGAGCTCTAGTTGCTCATGGGTAGAATGTCACTGAACCACCAAGCCCAGAAACAGGGAGGAATGGACTGCAGAGAGAGAAAGACAGAGAGGTGGAGGGAGGAAAATAATAAGCAGACAGAGGGGGGAAAATATTTTAGTGAAGAATGAAGACACCTCGGTTTGAAAAACAGCAACATAGTGAGAATACCGTACGAGTGTGTTAACAGGGTTGTGTTTGCTTTGCGAGCAAGAAAAAAAAAAAACACAGCGAGAGACAGAGACATACAGTAGCTTCAGCCTTTCGACACACCCTGTATTTACACAACATTTGGCCTGCGCACGGCAGCAAGCTGTGGGAAGTTGACCAACCTGCAGCTCTTTCTGGGCCAAAAACCATTGACCGTCAGCAAAAAGAGAAAGAGGGCTTTAGAGATAGTAACATTCTTCATGAACCATATGTTCTCATATCAGCTCATTCTTTTCTTCTCCTTAACCTGGCTTTTTTTTTCAGTTTTTCTTCCAGCCGTTCCTCTCTAATCAGTCTTCATCTACCTCTGGCCTATCTCCGTAAGTCCGCTACTCATGTTCTTTCAACTTAACTGCCTCTTTATCCCTCCCCCTACGTCTCTTTGTTATCTTGGCTGTGCTCTGAGAGAAAGACATTGTTGTGGCAGAGCCAAACAAGTGGAGACTCGGATCCTCTTATCTGTTGATACACCCCTCCGCTACAGCTACCCGGCTCCTCTTCGGCCCTGGTTTGAAAGGTGAATAAACACAGGCATTACCACCCACACACACGCGCACGCACACCTGTGTAACTGGTTGGACAAGGTAGAGGAGGGGCGACCCGATTTCAGTTTCTCAAAGCCTCTCTGTGTCTCGCCAACATGCACAGACATACTCCTCTGACAATCCAGAGTGTAAGTCCACAGCAATTTGGGCAACAAACAGGGACCTGCATTTATATTTCAGGCAGCAGGTGTTTTTGTGCACGACAGGTAGGGTGTTAACAAGGATAGGATTTCAAGTTGAGAGAGGGTGACGAATGACGCAGATTTTCACCTGCATCAGATTGTGTCAACAGGAAAAGAAAGACAGACATGGTGATATGACTGTGTGATAGATAGACTATTACAACACCCTTTAACTAGTAAAATGAAGCCTGCAACCGCTGTGTCGATTCTTGTACGTCTGCCAATGACTAACACACATTCACACACACAAATATGACCTGTGGCTTATTTAAAAAAAAAAAAAAAAAAGCCCCAGTTCGGGGTGTGCTCAGTGTGGGAAAAAAGGGAGGAAAGTGGGATGTCCTGATGAGAAAACAAGGAGTGGCTGAGGCTCATTTCACAAGACAAAGGAATTTGTCATAACCAAAAGCAGGATTTGCATGCGGGATAAGGCTGGCTGACAGGAAGACATGATGTCACATAGACACACTCACACTCACACTATCCTTTGCTTAATGGCTGTGGCGCCCCAGAGCTATAACCTCCCACCTGAGCAAATCACACACTGCTGTCCTGTACCACTCATGCCTTTATATGGTCATAGCCAGGACAGGGCTGGTATTACCCACTACAGACAGACGGAGATGAACAGGACTGCAAACAAATAAAACGAGGAGAAAAACAGACAGTGAAAAACTCAGAGACAGAGTAAGAGGGTAAGCCGGAGCGTAAGATGGGGGGGTTGAGATAAGGAAAGGAGTGCTGAATAAAAGATAAAAGCCAATCTTGCATTCCTAGCATTGTCTCTTGCCAATTCAGCACAGCAGCCCACCCACTCATCCACTGTAGAACGACCTTAACAGGACACTGGCTAATAATCTTTTAGAGATGTGTGTTTACTGTACTGTTGCAGTATTTTAAGGCAAGTTCATAATTGCAATAACCCAAACACAAACTGTTTATCTTACCCTCTTTTCATCTGGCATCATTCCATAATTTTAAGCCACATGTAAAAACTGCCTCGCTCCTCATGTTATCTCCAACGAAGCAAATTATCATCACTGACATGTTACATACTATCCTGTTTCACTAATGAGTGCAACTGTCATTCATACAAGATAAATTATAAACTGTGATTGATATTTCTTGGCAAGTGTACTTGGGAATGTGATTCTAAGTGTGTTTCTCTGTGTGTGTCTGTGTTTTAACCACAGTCAGAGGAGGGAATTTGCAGCTGTCAGTCCGGGAGGTTGGTGAAACAATAAGAAGTTTGTGAAACCGAGAGCATGAACGCAAGTGTAAGAAGAGCTGGAGAGCAAGGAGGACATTATTGGACATGTTTGAGTGCGAGTGCATCTGTGTTTGTCTGTGTCTAGGGGGGGTCAAGTTAAAATTGCCCTTAACCCACTCGTGACTTCTGTTCTCTATCCGTCTTTCCCTTTCACAGCTGTTAGTTTTGGCCTTGAAAGTCAGCGGTGAGTTTCGCTGAACAATGAAAACAATCGGTGCTGTCCAATTGCCTCTCCCCTCCCCCTTCCCCTCTTTCCCACTTCCTGAGAAACAGGATGTTATGGATTCGACATCAGAGATGAGTAAAGGGATGCAGCGGCTAGCTGAACTCAACGAAAACCATTTTCCTCAACAGTACTGCTGGTACACAAAACCGCGAGAGCCTATTGAATGGACACTTTAATAAACCACCTGATGGTCGGAGGAAGTTTTTGTGGTGAAAATCCCCAATGGTCAATATGCTGATCACACGACCACTAACAACTTCCTGTTTTGCTAATACTGTTCTCCATCTGCTGTTTTTTTGTTCTGCTTTCATGACCTATCAGAAGCAATATTTGGGAACCTACGTGGCCACATCATCACATCTTTTTAATGATAAATTACCACATTTTGTTTTGTTCCTGTAGTTTAACCACTCTTAGTTTTTAAGGAGCTAAAACAATGGAGTCGATTGACACGTCAAAGCTAGTGCCACAATTAATTGGTTTCAATTTTTTAAAATGTTAATATATGTTGTTTTTTTATACTCCTATATTGATTATCTTTAGTTTTGACTGTTTATTTAGACAAAACAAGCAAGGCATTGCCTCAGGCTCTGGGAAGTTGTTTCACTATTTCCTGACATCTGATCAAGAACATAATCTGCACAATGATCGACAATGACAATAATCTTTAGCTGCTACACTAGTTTTTTTTCCCCTAAGATGACAAATTATGTCCAGGTAAACCACTTCAAGAAAAGAAGAAGAAAAACAGCAAAATGCTGAACCATTTTTGTCATACATGCTGATTCTAAGACCTAATCCACTAAACATTAAGACATGTAAAGGTTACTGGAAGCAGCCAAGCACAATGTTTTTAAAAAGCTTTCAAAGGTGAAAGAACAAAAGTGCACAGATGGGGATTTATGTTCGGCTTTCCCAAACACACGGCCAACAAATGGTCAAGGGGTCAAGCACAGTGCCTTAAAGTCAACAACATACACACACCCCTCAAACATCTGATGGTGCCCTGACACACCACGAGTCACATATCTCCATCTGATTCTGCAGCCATCAGTCAGCATGACTCACTCAACCCCGTCAGAAGACACCTGCAATCATACACAGACGAAACCAACAATACAGCCTTTGTCGACTTAATGAAACTCTGGTTAACGCAATAAGCGCCTACACCTGCCATCGGCGGCAAAAATTCCCACTGAAACAACACACTCACTGTCAAAAAGCACATGTGTTCACACATCTCGAAGTAAGGGACACTGCAATTAACTGTTAAGTTACTGTGATGTTACCAGCGCTGGTTTAAGCTGAGCGTGGCTTGTAATGGGATTGAAGCTTTAGCCTGCTAATCCACTTACTGCCTAACACATACACACATGATGTTAACATGCACGCAAGTACGTAGACAAACACACACAGGTTAGGCCCTCTGTGGATTAACCTGCACACCTTAAGAAGGCAGACACAATTGCAGTCGCCGTTGGAAGCATGCATCAACAATCAAACACTGTCTAGGAGACAAGTGGACAGGAAAGGCTGATACCTTGGTGTTCACAGTCACACACGGTGTTATTAAAGGTGGCACTTCAGGCACATTAAACAAGCCCTGACCCAGTGATACCTATACCTATACTGTGTAAACTTAAACCAAGATAGTCCCGAGGCCCACAGGGAGGACAATTACCTACACAACAATTAATGTGCCTGCATAAAACCAATGTTTACGAGAAGAGAACTAACTAGTTTATTTGTTCACAGTCAAGCTGACAGTTATCCCCACCCAGGCATTTTCCTACCACAACAAGTTCACACAGGACCCACCCAACAGGTTCACAGGCGGACTAACTTTGACTCCCAGCCCATGTGACAGACTGCAACTGGGGGACCACCACCCTTTGGACGGACTCAAATACACAAAACTGACTCAATGTATACACGTGTTGTCAAACAAGTTGCCTGGTTTGCATTACCATAACCTGAACTGTCCTCTCCGGGGATCCTTACAAATGATAACCGTCGCAGTGTGAAAATCTACTTATCTGCTTAGCTGATAAAACTGTCTGCTACCGACTTTTTTTTTTTTTTACCCAAACATTTCCCTCTGGAGCCGCCACCAGCTAGCATCTCCCTTATCTAACAAAACCCCACAGACTGTCGTGAATTGATTTGCTAACGTCATACAGCAATCTAGGGCAGGAGCGACGAGCAGGGCTGGCAGCGTTAGCTAAAGCACAGAGGCAGTAACAATAAGACGCTGGTTTAAAATGACTCTCACGAACAAAGACTCGCGTATTTCAGCACTGAGTTACTCGGTGCTTGTGCTAACGCCACTGCCCAGATAAATGACAATGCTGGAGATCAAATCAGCCCAGTTGGCCATAATGCTCGCTCAGCACCCGCATGACCTGGTTTGGCTGTCTTGCTACGTTAGCATCACAATAACCCACATAGCCGACCGAGAGCGGTGCCAACAGCCAGGCTAACGTTAGCATAGCAAACACAGATTAGCCGCAAGTTAGCTTGTGTTTAGCTTAGCGGCATTTTAAGCTAATTTAGACGGCGTTCTCGGTTTAAACCTTTGGTATCAACAGCGCTTTTTCACCTGTTGTAACAATGTGCACGGTAGACAGCAGGCCCGAGGGTCACGGTATGAACTTTTAACGTTAGCATCGCCAGCTAACGTTAGCCTTGGGGAGTCGTGTTGCTGATCTGTCGATGATGTGACCACTCCTTGCCAACGCTGCAGTGCACCCACTATCTGAGGAAAAAAACCCGCGGCCCCCGCTGTATGAGCCATATTGTAACATTTATGAATTAACTCACCTTGCTCGTGGAAAGCCTGTCCCGACCCCTTTCAGACTATTCCGTTTTTTTAGTGTTTTCTCCCCTCTTTTCCCCTCCTTCCCTGGGTTCTGGGTCAAGCTCGTTAAAGACGAAGCGACATCACCGAGTTTTCTATCACACAGAGGGCGGGATCAACAAGCGGCTTTACCGTAAAGCCGGCGCACGCAGAATTCCTTCTCTCATACAGGTGTTTGTCAGAAGTTTCTAGACTGGCACAGGTACTCAGCAGCCAGTGGCCGGATTGGCAATATAAATAAAACACACAGGGGCCGATGTGAGCGAGCCTATGATTAAAAAACGAGTAAGGGGATTTAAATTCTGCTGCAGAATAAATAGGCTACCACCCACCGCCTCCTCTCTCCTCCCATTTATTTCCGTCTGTCGCTCCCTCTCCCTCACATATACACACACTGATGTCATTTCATTGATTGCCCAAGAACAATGGCCTGAGAGGAAGCTGCATTTCTTGGGGAAGTATAACAACAGCATTCCTCACCAGCACGACAAAACTATTGGCACATCAAACCACTACCAGTGACCATCACATCCTCCGCATGTAAATAGATTGATGGCAAACAGCCTCTGCAATCACTTGATTTATATGAATCATGCTTCACCACTGGACTATTTGGGGATGACTGCATGACTGCAACACAGCAGCACTTCTGAAGTGCCAAACTTCAAGTTTTCCCTTTCATATTACAGTAAATATTATACATTTACTCCTTCTGTATATTAGTATCTCATTTGTATGACTTTACAGATCTTTGGGTGAAACCAAATCCAAACATGTAGGATCTTGATAAAAATACTTTAGTGTGGGCAGGGTGGAAAGAGGAACAATGCAAGGAATTTCCCCCAGTTTCCTTAAGAGTCCCCCCACGGTGCTACAGTATAAGTAAACCTGAGTCACAATAATCACTGGGAGCAAAAACAATGCTGCACCCTAGAGGTGTAAAATGATAAGAGACTTGTCCTACATTAAAAACTGTTAAAAAAAAACACTCCGTATTTATTCATATTTGCAAATCCAGATTACAAATCCACAGACAGAATCCACACTACATTGATTATTGCCCAGTCTGAAACTATCAGGAAGTACAAAAGAGAGGAAAAGAGAGCGGCAACAGAGATAACAGAGGTAGTTTGCCTTGTAAATGAAACACGCACATATGAAAATGTAAGACAGGTAAATGCCAGGTATGCCACATAGTTTTCTCATAATTTTTAATGTTTAGATTTATAAATCCACACTTAAAATTTAGCCAGTGTATCTGAGAATTTTTGTCCACTGTGTGATCTGAAAAACTTTCAACAGTTGAAAACACTTATACAGCATTTAATTGTTACAAGAGTTGGGCACTAAGGCAATACGTACCACCACATGGTTTCCTCCTGTTACAGTTTACAGGCGTTCCTGCTGTCAGACAAGTCAAGATAACAACTGTGAGGGTCTGTAATAATGAGCGTAATGTATAAACTGAATGATTACACTGAGCTACACGTGATAACAGAGTTCGTCATGTCTGGGTAAAGAAGATTTAAGCAATTTGTCAAATTTATCTTAAAGCAGGGGTAGGCAGGTTAATTTTGGCATCATTAGGCAAAAACTTCATCATTAACTTTGAGCATATTGTAATTCAAGTGGTCTGTGAGAACACTAAACTTTAGCACAGTCCTGACTGGAGACTTTTGACCAATCACAGATCATTTCAGATAGAGAAGGCCTTCCTACTGGCTGTTCTACAAATGCGCATGCAGTCCCTTTGGTGAAGGCCTGACTCAATGGCAGAGAGTCCTATAGAGAAAGTTGCAACTCCAGCATTTGCAAAAACTGCCGACACTGCAAAGCAACCCAAAAAAGGAAGACAGACTTTTCAAAAAGAAAACCTCAAAGAGAGAGTGACTGTTAACTAAATAAAACATGTCAATATAAGCAAAGGGTTTCAGAGATGGAGAGAAAATGTTGCTGAAGTTTAGCCTTCTGCTGACTGGAACAAAATGCTTATGGCTGCAGCTTCAAGTTCATGTTCATGTAGTTATTGTTGTTTAGAGCAGTTGTTCCCAACGCTCCAGAAATGGGTCCATTCTGAATGGACCAAAAGTGACTCGTGAATGTATCGTGTTTGTACAAAACACACTTTATTTAGAAGTACACTGAATTTCTGACACAGAGCTTTTATTTTGAAGCACGGTTTCCTGCTGTAGAGTGATTGGGTGATACTACTTGACAGAGACAGCAAACTAGCTCAACAACATGGCCAAACGCAAGTATGACGCTGAATATATTAAACTGTGTGGACCTTGAATTCATGACTGAGGAGAAATCTGGACCCCATGGCCGGACCAGTTGGGGACCACTGAGCAAGAGCCTGAAATCCCAGCATGTCCTTTGCCTCACTTCCCACAGCTACAACCCACCAAGAACCAAGAGGAGAGTCTGCAGCAGCTCTGTAGACAGACCCCCAGTTAGCAGCTGCAGCAACCTAAATCCAGCCAGTGCAAACCCCTGGTCCAGGGGACTGGACAGCCCCAACTCCCTTTCTGTTGTTAGACCCGGGCGCTGCTGCTAGCCAACAGCGGTGGGTCGTGAGGCGAAGGGATGCTGGGGTGGCTAACTTAAGCTTGCTAATTCTTGTCTCATACGTCGTCTGATAAACGGAGAGGGACTGGGGCAAGAAGGGGGTGTGAGAAAGCGCTGTGTTTAATGTTACAGTAGAATTAATAAATTAAATAAATCAATGTATGGGAAACACTGGGTTACTGAATAAAGCGCGTGCATATGCCCATGGTTGTCTGGTGGGAGGGGCTTAAGACAGAGCTGCAAGCGGAGGGTCTATTTTCAAATTATGCATTTTTTTTTCTTGCTATTTCAAGATTTCTGCCTACCCCTGCTTTAAATTAAGGTACTGTATATTTTCCTCGAATGATGGATAAGGCATACGTTCGTCTGCTTTTCAAGCAGTAAAAAAACCCATTAGCCAGGAAAGATAAATAAAAAGGCATTTTAGTGTTGAAGCTTGTTTTCCTATTGCTGGTTTTTCTAGAACTAAAAGAATGCAAGTCTTTTTATACTGAACAGAGGTGATGCTTGTTTGTGAACTTATTTGAACCTCAACAGTCCACTGATTTAAATGAGAAGTTGTTAAAAATATACATTGGTGTACTTGTAGTTCATTAAGTACTTTTGACACCTGACAAGTTGTGCTGTGGCTATATAGACAAAAGGACCATAAGATGAGATGCTGCCACAGGAAACACATATTCCCCAAATACACACAAGTGTCAGTAAAAGTAACATGCTGAAGAAATGTAAAATTCCGTGTTAAGTTTTTAAATCTATGTGTCGTTCATGGTCAGAGCACTCCGTTAGAGTTGTGTGTGATCATGTGCCTGCGCAGGTTGCTGGGGTTGTTGAAGCTGGCAGTGCACTGATTGCAGGTGTACGGCTTCTCCCCAGAGTGAGTCCTCAGGTGGATCTTCAGGCTGCCGTTCTGCGTGAAGCGCTTCCCACACTGCGTACAAGCATATGGCTTCTCCCCGGTGTGAATGCGCATGTGGATGCTCAGTGTGGTCTTGTTGACGAACGACTTGCCACAAAAGGTGCAAAGAGCGGGCGACTCCCCGGTGTGACTTGCCCTGTGCACAATCAGGTCTTCACGGTTGAGGAAGCGCTCGCCGCAGAAGCTGCAGTCCAGAGATTTGTTGATGCCATGAGGGAAGACGTTCTGCGGCTGGGTGAACTGGCTGACATGACTCGGGTGCCCCACTTGATTATCACCTCCTACTACTTGTGTTTTTAATGCAGGATTCAATGCTCCTGCTGAGGCCATTTGGGTGGAATGATTTCTTTCCAGCTGGCTGTTTCTGTTATCCTGCATCCCTCTCATCGGGGCTCTGTCACCGGCACCAGTGGTGAAATTCAAGAGACTGTCATGGGTGACGTTGTGGTCGGGAGACAAAGAGCTAAAAGCCTGGAGTTCAGAGGCAGTGAAGAGGGTGTCGCTCTCATCCTGCAGAGGCCCTTCCCCTCGTCCGTGAACACTCACGATTCTCAGGTCCTCATTATCACCTGTCAGGCAGGAGGACTCTAAATTCTGAGTCTGTGTAGAAACTCCACCCTGTGTACTGTGGTTTCCAAAGTCATCCTGACCTAAAAAGATAAATTACACAATGATATTATGAATCAGTGTTTGTGTATGAAACTTTTAGACTGTGACTTATGAGTCACAAAATTATTTGTGGGCATAAATTATATTAAGAAGCTGAAAGACAATCTACATGTGATTGTAAAGTGTTGACTCTAAGTTTTATTTCATTTATTAGGCATATCATACACTGCAAAAACAATAGCAAAACATGTCACAGATGACAAAGGTACCCTTTACCATCACATAGGTTTGTGTTAAAAACAATACATCCTTCCATATACAACTATAGAACAACGAAAAAATAACTTAACATGGCATCCAAACTTTTTTCGAATTGAAGTTGTACAGGCTATACTTATAGAGCGCACACTACCTACAAGTTCACGATGCATACCCACAAACTAACACACATAGTTAAAAATAATGAGCACATTGACATCTATCCAAACTGCCCTTCCTCTACTGTGGAATCAGCCAGTGCTGGACTTTCAACAGTTATGTGTCATGGATGAATCATGCAACTCATCTAGTTTCACTGCACACTGTGATGTAAAAAATCACCCTGAAAGCCTACTCATTTACCCAACCTGACATATGTTTCAATACACTGAAGTATGCATAAAAAGTTTGTTTGATAAGATATTTAACTATAAAAATAACAACACCAGGGATGTAATTTGGGATGTTTTGTCAGCGTACAGTGTTTAGACTTAAACAAATATTAAAATGTTTCTTGTTTAATAGTTGAGAGTCCAGGTTTTGACCTCAAAATGGAAATGCTTTCTATAAAACTTCTGGTGCAGGATACATCTTCTGTCAGCTGTGACACACACATACATTAAATAAGTCTATTTTCTGCTATTATTTTTCCTCATTCATTAATTATGTCAACAAATCTCCCAAAAAGGCTAAACCACCAATTAATCTGTACAACTATCAACCCTAAGACCGATCTGTTTAGTTTCTGCCTGTGAGTCATGCTGTTGCATCTGTTGACTGCTCACCTACAACTGGCCCACATCCTCCGACGTCATCCTCATCTTTGATCAGGATGACATCTGGGCTCTCTCCATCTGCACACTAACCAATAAAGACACACATGCATGATGAGCAAACAAAATGTCAAACAATACTATCAGTATCTCAAAGTACTTGTATTGTGTTCACCTGCACTTGAGTGGCAGCGGAGGAAGTCTTGTTCTCCGGTTGGAGAGAAATAGAAGCAGCTTCCCCAACTGTCTTTTGAGCCACTGGTGGCTTAATGACAACTGGAGGAAAGAAAAAGACAGAATTTCAGGACCACTGATAGTGATATAAGGGTAGGAGGGGTGAAGAGGTGTGGACTGTCACTGTCCACAAAACCAGAATTGTGAATTAAAGACACATAAACAACAAAATGACAAAGCTACATTTTCCAACAGCTCATTTACAGTCTGAATTTCGAATCTGTTGCACTGACTCAATGAATTAATTAATTGACAGCTACTTCTTATAAAGAGTTAAATCACAACCCCAATTCCAATAAACTTGGGATGCTGTGTCAAACATAAATAAAAATAGAATGCAATGATTTGCAAATCCGTTTTGACCCATATTCAGTTGAATGCAATCCAACAACAAGATTTTTGATGTTTCAACTAATAAGCTTCATTGGTTTTTGTATTAATACACTTATTCTGAATTTCATGCCTTCAACACATTCCTAATACGTTGACGGGGGCAACAAAACACTGGGAATGCTACAAAAAAAAAGCACCTGTGTGGATCAATACACTGGTGAACAGGTTAATTATTAACAGAATTAAGTATCATAGAGGGATATCCTCCAAAGGCTCAGTAGTTTACAAGCAAGGATGGTGCAAGGTTCACCACTCTGCAAAAAACTTTGTGAGCCAACAGTCCGTTTCTTAGAAATCTTAATCTAGAGAAATCTAAGGGGTAAGGCTGACAGCCAACACATCATGTCTGTGAACTTCAATCCCTCAGTTGCCCCTGCCTTAAAAACCAACATCATTATACAAAGCATATCACTACATGGGTTTGGGAACAGTTAGGCAAACCATTGGCTGTAAAAACAGTTTGTTGCTGCATATACAAATGCAAGTCAAGACTCTACCGTGCAAAGTGAAAGCCATATAACAACAACATCCAGAAACGCCACGGACTTCTCTGAGCCCGAGCTCATCTGTGCTGTGCTGTGGTCTGATGAGTCCACATTTCGAACTGTTTTTAGAAATAAATAATGAACGTCAAGTCCTCTGGGATAAAGACGAAAAGGACCATTACCAGTGCAAAGTTCAAAGCCAGCATCTGTGATGGAAGAGAGGTGTGTTAGAGCCCATGGTATCACGGGTAACTTGCACATCTTTGAAGGCACTATGGATGTTGAAAGGTACATGTAGGCTTTGGAGCAACATGTTGCTATTCAACCAATGTCTTTATCAAGTACGCCCCTACTTAGTGCAGCAAGACAATGCAGAGCCTCCATTCTGCACGTGGTACGACAGTGTGGCTCTGTAGTAAAAGAGTGCAGGTGCTAAACTGGCCTGACTGCAGTCCAGACCTGTCTCGCACTGAATATGTGTGGTAAAAATTTCACTTTTTAAAACTTTAACGATAGTGTTCTCAGTTCCTGAATGCTTCCTGAGTGTTGTTAAAAGAAAAGGTGACGTAACACAGAGGTACACTGTCCCAACTTTTTTAATAACTTGATGAGGATGAAGACAATAAAATCTTTAAATCTGAAAGTTAACTGAATATAGGTCGACAGGGATTTGCAAATCATTCAATCCTGTTTTCATTGATGTTTTATACAGTGTCCCAACTTTTTTAGTAGTTTTAATTGAAACACAAACAGAACTGTACACACACTTTATACACACTTGTAACTCTGATTATAATTGAAGATGTTTTGACAGTCAGTGTTTGATTAGATGTTGAATTACCCATATATTATCTTTACTAATCTTACTAACTTTAGTACACTAGTCATAAACATGTGATAAACAGGTGAGACGAGATAAAGGGCAGTCGAGATTTATTAGTAGTTTACAGACATTTTGTTTTTGCAGGAGAATCATTCAAGAAACTTTTACAGCACGTTGTTACTAAAATAAAAGCGACTGGTTGGAATCTGTGGGTCTTTAAAAAGAGGGTCTGCAGGAGGAGGGGGGGGGCGTTACTTGTTACTCGAGTATAAAGTATTTCTTAAAGTGAAATTACTCCGTTACCTTGTGATCTTGCCCGTGGTTTGGGGATATTCCCTCTGATCGGGGAGAAGCGGCTGGCCGGCCGGTTGCTCCTGGTCTGCAGCCTGAGGGAGAAGAGCTCACTCCTCATCACCTTCATCCTCATCCTCAGGGCTTCGTTTTCCTTCAGGCTCTGGGTTAAATGCAGGCGGAGAGACGACGAGCTCTCCGAGAACAGCTGACTGATTTCCGTCACCGCCGCTTTCACCAGCACGTCCATTATGGACAAAAGCTGCGACTCCAGGTTCAGATTGGCCGGCGGCATGTTTGTGGACATGTTTCTCTTTGCTGCCGCCGAGAAATATGCTGGAAAACAGCGCTACACAACCGCGGGGCTAGCTCACAAAAGGGACAACACAATGGCCTTTCCGGTAGCATGACGCTCGTTACCGTAATCCCTATAAAGCAGGGGCAGCTTTAGTTCACGTTTTCCTGGTTCACGGCCTCATATTCTGTAAGGTCAGTGTTCATATTTGATATACAATAAAACCTGATCAATACATCTGGCTGTAATATCGGCTGGCAATAACAATTATTATTACAGGCACAACTAATTATATTTGACCTATAGCCTAATTAATAGATATTAATAGTGGTGGAAAGTAAATAGGTACTCAAGCACTGTACCCAGGGGCGTAAATATAGACAGTGGAGACAGTGAGGTTGCTTTGGGGCCCCTGAGGTGGGGGGCCCACAGAGAGAGACGGTCCTCCGACCATGTATTGGGTGGAGGATGGGCCCTTATGAGTGATTGCCACCTTGAAAATATGCCTGTGTCCAAAGAACTCTCATTAAAAACAGTGTCATTTGCTATGTGTCCAATCCATCATCCATCCTTTTTCATCTGATTATCTGGGGCCAAGTTGCAGGGGCAGCAGGCCAAGCAAAGCACCCCAGATGCCCTTCTTCCCAGCAACGCTTTCCAGCCCCTCCTGGGGAACCTCAAGGCATTCCCAGGCCAGATGGGATATGTAGTCCCTCCAGTGTGTTCTGGGTCTGCGAAAAAGGCAAACTCATCTCTGTCATATTTATTTTTTCTTTTTTTAATAGTCAACGGCATCTTTAACAAAACCATATCCTTAATCTATTACTATAAATCAGCTGTTGTATAAATAAACTATCCTATTACTATAAATAATCTTTAGAGTTGTTAAACTATTAATTTCTGAATTTCTTACTTTCTTTGGTATTTTTTGTTGCACAGATATGCAATGATGATTGCTGGTTAATATGTATGTTGATGTCATACATTGTCAAGTCTCTGATCATGTGAGGAGACGATGTGTGCAGTAGAGTCTATTGTCACTACCTTACGCCACTTACTGTACCTAAGTACAATTGTGAGGTACTTGTACTTTACTCGAGTGTTTCCTTTTTTTTTTTTTTTTTTTTATTTTGCTACTTTATACTTCTACTCCCCTACATACGGGGGGCAAATATTGTACTTTTTACTCCACTACATTTATTTGATAGCTTCACTCAGTAACTTTGCAGATTTATGTTGTTAAACTAATACATTATGATATATGTTTACAGGTTAAGGTGACCAGTAGTATATAAAGTAGTAAAATGAGCTCCCCCTTTACAAGCTGCAATAGAAAAGTGATGAACACTTCAATGCATTGATAATTAATAGTATTATTACCATTATTGTGAAATGGGCCATTCTGCATTGACAGTAATTTGACTTTTGGTACTTTAAGTATATTCTGATGCTAATACTAAAGTTTGAATGCAGGAATTGTACTCATAGGGGAGTATTTCTACTCGGTGGTATTACTACTTTTATTTCAATAAAAGGCCTGAGTACTACCTCCACCTAGAGGTAAAGAGTCAGTAGTAAAATACAGAGATAACTACATTAAAAAGGCTTGTATTACTCATGTAGACTTTTTTATTTATTTATTTATTTTGATCAGAAATTTTTCAAAATGATGTTCAGTGAGGTATTAATATCACGTTCTGTCTGTATTTTTAGTTTTTTTGTGAGTGTGTTAGTCTTTATTTTGAAAGACCTGTCACCCAGTCTTTGTTTTTGCTGGTTATCCATTGCTATTTATTTTGATTGTGGGGCAATCCTGTTCTTAACAGACCTCTGATTCACCCTTGAACAACATAAAACAACAAAAGTTTTACTACTGATAGGCTATACAAGAAAGAGTAGAAACCTTAATTGGCTTAAACTCCGTTCATAAAAATATTTTCAGGCAAAACGTCTTGTGTACACAATAAATTATAACCTTATAATTTTGATTTCTTTTACTTCCATTGTAATACTTTAGACTTCTCTTTAAAGTGTAATATAGGCTAATTTGTGTAGACCTACTACTAATATAATTGTACTTTTACCGGGTTTGTGATTTCACATTTATCTGTAAGTCACTTCTTAATTTTTATTTTATTGATACTTATATTCTATTTGGCTTTATTTAACTTGTTTTACTTTTTCATACGTAGCATCTTTTGCACTTGTCCAACATACTATAACTTTTTTGTAAAGCACGATAACTGTGATTATTATTATTATTATTACAAAAATTGTCTCTTTGGCAAAAAGACAACCCATTGCCATTGTTAATTGTGAATACACAACATCCACCATACCAAAGATTTGCTTGTTGCAGAAATAACTTTCCGATTCACAAGGTCATTGTTTAATTCATTTTTTCTATAAATACACGGCAAATGGTGGAACTGAATATTTCTGCTTTATGTGCTCAAAACAAACATATGCAACAACAAAAACACACAAACATAAAGATGACTAACATCACATTGCCTGTGGACAATCCAACACCAGACTAAGACTTCAGCTACTCATTAAAGTACCACAACCATCAGCAATACTTTTGGTCTTTTCAGTCTTTCTGTTTGCCGTCAGTATTTTTCTAGGACTCTGCCTTGACTAACATTCCTCCATCTCCCTCCGTCTCACAGCTGTCTGGTGCATTTTCTTCCTCGCCAGCTGCCTCTTCAACATCTTCCTGTTTCTCCTCTTGGCTCTCTGTCGTCTCGATCTCAGCAGACTCTCCCTCCTCCTTCTCCGGTGACGCCTCTCCTGCTGCATCCTCTCCCTTCTCTTCTCCCTCATCACTAGCTTTTTTGTCTTTCTCTGCTGTTTCTTTGTCCTTCCTCTCTTTCTCTATTTTGGAGAGACTTTGGCAGAGCGACTGGACGTATGTGAACACACACATGGGGTCAGGGTTGTTGCCCATCATGAGCATGTCCTTCACTTCCAGCAGAGGGTAGCAGTCGGCCAGGGACCTGAGAGTGGGAGAGAGCGTGAGGTGACGAGGGGACAGAGGAAAGGAGAGAACTGAGGTGAGACAAAGCAGTGACATAGAGGAACTACTTACATGTTTAGAGAGTCCTGACCTTCTTACTGATTTACCGGTACAGTCATTTTAAATATGCAAAACAGGAATAAATGGGGCAACACTGTCAAGGTAGTGAGTAAAATAGCCAATTTAAACTATCCTCTCCAAGGAATTTGACATCCTTCGCACCAGTCAGACACAGATTTGAGAAAACTAGGTGCCAGAGGTTTGAGGTGTCACTTATGTGCAATAACCACCAACATTTTTGGCAACATGGGGGAAGCGGAGACAAGTTATGAACACTTAAATATTATCACCCTTTATGTTGAAATGGCAAACATGGTAGCAATCAGTTGCTTATTTACACATCCAGCAGTTATGTGCAACATTATCATTTATTTGGAGCCGTGTTTGTGCCCCCCTGGTGAATTTAAGTCCAATATGCACTCTCTTTTAGCTGTCTTTGGTCTCTACCAAATCCTGAGGGAAATGTTGGTCTCTTTAGTTTCTAAATTCTCCACTATGTTCACCAGCCAGTTGCTCATTGTGTCTGTCTGCTGTTCGGTGCTGAGCAGGTATGTTCTGATTTCCATTTGTAGTCCAATGGATATTGACCAATCATATGCAGATAACTTTTTAAATGGATTAGCTGGAATGAGATGCACACAGAAGATGAAGTCTTGACGCATATATAGTATATGCTTGCTTCACTGGATCTCCTGAATATGCTTGACGTCATCAGACTGATAACTGATGGGTTTTGAGATTGCTGAACAATTAATGTACAACCTATACTTTCCCCCTGACTGCTCCGTGACAGCAGTGACAGTGAACTTAAGTAGTGGCACTGTGGCCTGGGCAGCTCCAACCTACAGTAACAATGAGGTGAAACTCAGGATAAAGCCTTGTAAAGCTTTGTACACATCCCATGTAATTGTGAGCAAATGATTTGTGCATAACCAACATATTTTGGAAGGCTGCGAGCATTTGACCAATGTGCTTACGGGAGTGCACAAGGAAGCGGTCCTGAGGAGTTCATAAGGAGGCAGGTTGGGGTGATGGATAGGTCACAAAACACAGGACTTTCCCCTGGAGACCTAACCTCCATAACGTTATGTCAATTATGTAACTTTACATTAAGGACATAACGTCATTCATGGGGCACTAATTCATAGAAAAAAAGAATTCATAGGACATCATAAGAATGTTGTGTTATGATAAAAAACAGATAAAAGCTGCTTTAATTCTAATACACTAAAAACTGCTGTTGGTTCACTGCAGAGCATAGTGCTTCCCTCATTCTTAATGTTGTTATTGTATTATATATTTTGTGTACAGTACCAGAACTTTAATCGTCTGAATGTGTTGCTATAGTGTTAATGTTTTATGCTGTTATGCTGCAAGACAAACTTCTTCTTGTGGGACAATAACAATCAGAACTGAACCGAGAAAAGAAACAAAGGGGAGAAAATAAAATACTCCATACTCTGCGGTTTGGAAGGCCAGAGTGAAGTTTTTCTCCCTCTCCTTCGAATTCAGGGAGCTGAAGTCAAAAGCATCAGGAAAGTAACGATGGATCAGAGCACAGAACGCCATCCCGTCACTCCAGGATGATGAGAAGTTTTCTATCTCGACACCCTAAAATGTCAAAGGTCACATGCGTACATGACAGTAAAAAGGCAGACAGAGCAAAGCACATCTACACCAAGGCTCAGTTATATTGTTTTGTAAGTTCCAAATCCAGACAACAAATTTGGTGATGAAAACTGTTGTGTTGGACTCACCTCATACCGGCGAGTCTTGTTTTGACACCAGTGAAGAATCTTCTGTTTGATAGTAGCTCCTGTAGCTGCAGCCGATGCCGACTTCTGAATTTTGAAGTTGCGGGCTATTGGTGTCCTAAAACATCACAACATTGCACAATTTCTAATGAAACCTTTATCAGACTATATTTACTGTAACTTATTTGCAGTACTGGGTGTCGTACAATGACTTACTCTGGTGCACCTTTTTGGAATTTGGCAATGATGTCATTTCTAGCGGCTGCTCTAATAGAGCGTGCAGATTGTCTCGGTCGTGAGAGAGCAGAGGAGGGAGGACCACTCTTTCTTTTGGGCTTTGCTTGCTTTTCTGCCTCTGCTGGCTTCCCTTTGTCTTTTGTTTCTACCTTCACCTCCTCGACTTGCTTTTTCTTTTCTGCCCCTTTTGCTGCTTTTTCACTCACATCTTTTTCTGCTTCCTCTGCCTTTTCCTCTGTTTTACTCTTCTTTTTCTCTTTGTTTTTGTCCGTCATGTCCTCTCCTTCACCCCCAGTCTCGCAGCTCTTGACCTCTTCCACCTGCTCGCCTTTCTTGTCTTCATTTTTCTCTCCCTCTCCATCTTTTTCTTTGATTTTTGGTTCAATATCTTTCACGTCGACATCAGATGAGGCTTTGTCTTTATCTTGTCCAGCTTCTGTGGCGTCACCTTCAACATGCTTTGATGGAGTAGCCTGGGCCTTGTCTGTGTCTCCAGCACTGGCCTCCTCTTCTCCTCCCTGCTCCGGTACTGAATCCTCCTTCACCTTCTCCTCCTTCTCCCCCTCCTCCTTCACTCCCTGACCTTCTGGTGTCTTCTCTGCTGGAGGCTCTCTCCTTTGGTCCTTACTCTGCTCCAGCTCTGGTTCATCTGTCTGGAGGACACGCAGTGTAAAACAGAGTTTAGTTATGTGACAAATCCATCTGCAGATACTCCCTGATAAACAAGTTGCATGTTTGTGCATTTACAGCCCAGTCACCATAATAAAATGTTGGCATCATCCATTTCTGCAAACGGAGAGACCACATTTGTACATTTCACACGTATCATATTAACATTTCTAGAGTGACTTAGTTCAGATTACATGTGTATGAGCCTAGTTTCTCATTAAGGAGGATGATGGTATGGTGGACGGTGTGACCCCTGAGTCAGACAGCTAAGCAACAGAGCTAAGCAACAGAGGCATTTGCAGCCATGTTTGTGGTGTCAAAACTGGGTATTTTAAGCCTAAACATGAGGTATCCTAACCTTGACCAAGTGTTTTTGTGCCTAAACCTGACCACTCAGTGGTCACAGCACTGTCACAAAATGAAATTGAAATAACAGCTACATATAAACTGTAAAATTTAACACATCTGTGGTTGTTAAAAATCAGTTTGGCCTCTTGGACTCTCACTTCTTAACACATGCCCAATTATCTTCTATTCTAAATAAGAAATGTGAAGAGAGAACAGTTCTTGTCTCCTGTCCAGAGAAGGATCAGCTTCTAAAGAAGGCAACCCTGGCAAGAGATGCGGTCTCAGATATCTATAACTTAATGTCTATAGCTGCCCCTAATGCATATTCTGTCCAGCTGTCTTGGAGGCATGACCTAAATACATTTCTGACTGCTTCCCGGTGGAACATAATTTGGGGTTTGAGATCTTCTAAAATGTGAGATTTAGGATTATTCCATGTAAAATTCTGTGCAGTGCATATATTATCAAGATTATCCAGATTATCCAAGATGAATGGCAAACATCAAAATTTATGCAGGCATTACTGTGGCAACTGAGGTTCTTTATTCCACTTACTCTGTGACTGCCCATCTGTTAAAACACTCTGGTTAGAAATGATACATCTTATGTTAGAGTTTTTCTGTGTCAATTTCCCAGTGTGCCCCAAAGTTTGCTTGCTAGGCCTGAAGTTGGACAATAATGTTGGAGACAATTCATCTAATCTGGAAGGCGCGTGAAGCAGCCTACTTCTCAAGGGACTCCTGGCAGAAGGAATACTTGGACTTACTAAACATGGAATGGGCAGCCTGCCTGTTGAAAGACTTCGATAAGGGGCTAGAAGACCACTGGGACACTGTCTATACACTTTTAAAACAGTAGCCCCCACTTTATTAGGGCTGGAAAACAATGGAAGTATGAAATCTAATGCATGTTACATGAATGTCACCCTTGCATCCTTACCCATCCCTTTTTTATTACTGTAAAATTTCAAAAATGTCCTTAAATTTAGCTTGTACCACATGACTGAAATTCCACACTCATCATAACACATCACAACAAATCAAACCATATCTGTGATAAATGAGCAGCATCATCTGTTGAGGAAAGATATGATATGTGGTTTAAAGGTTTAAAGTTGTTTTTTTTCCAAGATACTTGTGAATGCTCATGGATCATCTTCAGTAGATATGTATTCATGGGATTGGGCCAAAATATCTAGAAAATATATTGATGTATCACACATCTATCAGTTATTATTGTTTTTGTTTTTTTTTACAGTTTATTCTCATTCGACCAAGAGGGGCTTTACATCACCTGTCCACTCATAAATATGTCACATGGAGATCATCTAAAATAAGCCTGACTGGGCCACAGGAGGGTATGGAATTAGTTAAATGTGCCTGTGGGCACACGCCCAAAGGGCCAGGAGGCCCCATGGACCATAGCCTCTGTCCGAAGTTTCTAACACTTGTTGTTGGAAAGTCAATCAAACAGCTCCAGAGAAATGCAAAGTAACCACAAGGAGACACGACCACAATGAGAGGAAAAAGGGTTGAAAAGACACACAATCAGCTACAAAAAGTTGCAAAAAATTACAAAGTGAGGTAAAATGACTACAAAGAGATTCAAAACAACCTCAAAGGGACACAAAATAACCACAAAGAGATGCAACATGACCACAAAAAGACTCAAAAGGGAGTACAAAGAGACAACAAATGACCATTATCAAGAGAGGTGGGAGGCCCTTTACATATCAACGCCCAGGGGCCCATTGTCTGATAATCTGTCCATTAGTACAGCTGTAGCTAAAACCAATATAAAAGACCATTTGCGTAGAGCATGACCTCTATTTCACTTCATTTATTTATAATGGACATGGTTACTGTTGATTTTGTTCATTAGTCTGGGCGCTAATGAAGTGTCCAGCCATGTCCAGCAAACAACTAATAATCGTTTATCACTTGAATAGTTTGAGATATTTACTATTCCCACATAATACTGACATAAATAATCTAAGGCAAAATGTATTGATATCAATGAAGGACACACACAACTAGAAGCCTGATCCTGCTTCTGTTTCACTATGGTTATAAATAAAACACTGACAACAAACAAACAAACACAGTCTAATTTTAATCAATCTGGTGACAGTCTTGTTTGAGCTAGTAAGAGCACGATTTATGATTGTGAGTTAACATTATGTAAGATGTACTAAAATTAGTGTCTACACTTCACTCTAGGGATAACGTGGTCCTCGAACCAAAGAGCATAATGTAATGTGAGACCTGAAGCTCTACGCTGGGATTTGATGAGCATCAGTTATCTGAATACAACTAAGAGGTTGAACTTTCAGATAGTAAATATGCCTTTTGTAGTTTTTAAATTGAACCTGACAGATCAGCTTTATCTCAAAGGAAAGTTTTGAGCCAGAACTAATCAATGAGCAAACCCCCTCTGGCTCTCGACATTTAGATACGATATACAGTGTGATCTTAAGTGTCTTCATGAGTGTCCTGGGTAAATTTTAGAATGAAAAGGTGTCATCACTTCATCAGTCAGTGAAAATTTTGGCTTTAGAAATGTAATCATGTTTGACATTATGTATATCTGGTAAAATGTCACTGCAGGAAAAGTCACACCAGGTCAGGCCTTGCACTGGTGACTCATCAGAAGGAATAGGAAACTCCACAGTGTGTGTGCATGCGCATTACTTTGCATGACTTGTGTGTCTCTGTGTGTGCTCTACAGGAGTATGAACAGGTGTAGCACAGAGAATTCAACCCAAACCACTTCAACTGTCCTGCTGTCCGAACACAACACCTGCCACAGCCACAAATACACTCACTGCCTGTTCCTGGAACACATAGTCACACCGGTCATTGAGGATTTTACAAATGTAAATCGCGTTTACGGTGCAATTTAATGTATCAAGCAAAAAAAAAAACAAAAAAAAAAAAACCACAGACCTGATTGTTGTTGTTGTTGGTGTCAGTCTGAGTGGTCGTCTCTGCGGACACAGATGCCTCCTTATTGGACGATTCTCCATCCATGATGTCCAGAAATGTCTCTTTATCCACTGGATCAAAGGTCAAATCAGACTTTCCTTAAAAACTAACACCCCAGGACTCTTTCTTTTCTACCTTCCCTAGAAAGTTTTCATTCGGTCAGAGGTGAGTCCTCCTCACAGGCAGCCTGCTCAGTGTCTCACTCTCTGCTTCTCACTACTCTACTTTGCTTCCCTGTCTCCCATGTCTCCCCCTCTCTGTCAGCACTGCCCCCCCTGTTTGTGATGTGTGTGTTGGTTTGTGGATATCCGCCTTCACCCTTCTTCACCCGACACCTCCACCCTCTGCTTTGTGAGGATGCCTATGCTTCTTTATCTGACCTTTGGAACAACACAGGGTCCCGAAATAGAGTCACAGTGACATAGGCACAGTCCAACAGGCCAGACAGCTGCGTCTGCTGTGGAAACCGCGGCTGTACACACACGCATCTTAAACACATGGGTGCATGCATACAGTCCTTTAAACATGCTCACAGACACACTTCCTTTTTTCCTAATACAAAATGTTCTTTTGGATATATATTTGCACCTCTTCGCTTTATTGCCAAGAGTTAGAAAAGAAGCTCGATATCACTCTCATGTTGTTGGTAAATATGAGGCTACAACTAGGAAATGGTGAGCTTAGCTTAGCATAAACAAAATCTGCCTATCAGCACCTTTAAAGCTTACTAACTGATCAGTTATATCTAGCTTGTTGAATCTGTGCCAGGATAGTTCTTGCTCCGCACATAACTCCCCAAAGACACTAAAGAAAATGAACTTTTTCATTAAGAGTAGTAGCCTACATGATATCCAATGAATACCTTCCCCCTCTGTCTGCCTTACCTTCAGTGCAGCATCAACTGAGACCTTCACCTTCTTCTCCCATTTGACTCCCCTGTCTACCATGATCTAGCTTCTCCACAAATGATTTTCTCTTCTCTCTTTTTTTGTCCTCCCTCTTTACAGTCCCTTAGCTCATATCATGAAACATTCAAGTGGCACATACATATAAAGTTGATTGGCGACATGGTTAACTAAGACTCGTACAGCTTCTCAACTAAGCATCCTAGCCAAACAGTGTATCTCCTCATTCAACACAAAACAGATGGATTTAAAAATAAATGTCTATCTTTATTCCCACTCTGTCTGTCATTATCTTCTCTTACCCCCCACATCCTTCTCCTCCGCCTCCCTTAAGTCCTGGGGGGCTATAAATATGTCAACGCCTTCTTGTGTATCTGTCCCACTCCCTCCTGCTCAAGCACGACCATGCATCTGTTGCTCTTTGTATGTTTGATACTGTTAAAGGGAACAGGGAAAACAAAGGAGATATTGAGAGAGTTATGTGTAGGTGCTTTTGAGGACAATTGTAATGGATGGTAATACAATGTGTGTGTGTGTGTGTGTGTGTGTGTGTGTGTGTGTGTGTGTGTGTCTGTCCATGGGTGGAGTCAAATGATGGTGTGATTGCCCTTGTCGTTATTTTTTGCCGTCGTTCAGGGATCATCTCGAATTGTTGTCTTTACTTTAAGTGAAGTGCCTCATACCAGTCACTCTACTCACTTATCTCAGTGTGTGTGTGTGTGTGTGTGTGTGTGTGTGCATGTCCACATCAGAGGCTGACTTGCATGCCTCGGTTTATAATGTGCTGTGGTGAACCACTCTTCCTGTTGTGCTCTACTTCTTGGACTAGATGCATCAAAGTGGCAGCTTCCTGGTATGAGGTCATTGTTTTTCACTGTCTCACACTGCAGAACACACAGTTTAAAACTTTTAGACAGTTCAAACAAAGATGGGAGACATCAACTCAATTTGTTGTCAGTGTTCTTTATGAATCATTAATAACTATGACCTCATCATGTGCGGTGAAACACTGATCACAAAGCTGCAGGAGGATGCAACTGTTTGACCTTGATGTGAATCACTTTAATGGTGGTGATTGTATTTTAGAGGGATTATTCAAGATCCAAACTTCTTATATGCCACAGAACATAGAAAGGATGGTTTTTCATTTAATTTGTCACATAAATCAATCCATCATTCATTCATCACATGGAATTATTCAAGGTACTACTCCAGTAAAATGTGAACCCATCTGCTCGTTTAACATGTGCACTGTAATTTAGTCTGTCTGTGCGTCTTCTTACATTGATGGCTGCTGCTTTGTAATTGTCCATGTCTGTGGATGGTTCTGGTAATGGTTTTTGGTTGTGTAATGATTTAACTGTACACACATCCTGACCTCCACAAGACAGCTACATGGTTGCTTCTCCCGAGCATTCCCACTGTCACACCAGTCCTTAATCATTATTGAAAACTGGTGCAGTATGGAGGTCATCCAGTTTATTTTCCAATGCCTGTACAATGGCTAACAGGATGCTAGTTCAGCTGGTGCCCATCTTCTCCATCTGTTCCTCGATGCTCACTGATGTTTATATTTGAAAACATTGACCAAGCTAGCCAGCAGGAGAGATAATGTCCATATCCTGATGAGCAACTCACAGTCACACACCACCACTGTCCAATGCCAACTACAAAATCCACCACCAAAGGTGGGATTCAGAGATTAACAGCTGTTTGACCTTGACGTGATTTGAACACGCAGCCTTCTGATCTGGAGTCAGACGCGCTACCGTTGCGCCACAAGGTCTGTTTTGAGAAGAAGAAGTGGCGCATTATAAAGATCAACTGGGCAGCAAAATCAGCCTGAAAGAATGACTTCTACTGATTATTAATGTTAATAAGAAGTGTCTTAATTATCTGTTAATTGAAAGATTGCCACAAAGGTGAGTGACCCTGACATGATTTGATCAGGCAGCCTTCTGATCTAGAGCCAGATGTATTACCATTGGACCACAGCTGCCACAGAGTCTCAGACTACAAGCTGTGGAAGCACTTCAGATGGATGGCATACAGGTCTGAAGGCTATCACTGCAGCAGGATTCAAGACTGAGCCAAGATATTTTTTACACAGAAGATATTTCCTAATATGGTATTTTGGTGATGGTGGTGGAGAGTGCTATTTAATATTTTGGGTGTGCTGGTATGCCTAAATTTACAAAGACACACTACATTAAAAAGGATTTAAGATGGTTAAAAAAAGACATTAGACAATATCACACACCTAAGTCAGCAGTGATTTCTTTGATTATTTGGAAACCTCAGCTAGGATCAAGTAAAGATGCTATAATTTTTTTATCAAACAGCACCTGTTGTAAATCTAATTCAAAGGTTGGTTGGAGGACTTGCTTGTTTTGACCTTGATGTGATTTGAACACACAACCTTCTGATCTGGAGTCAGACGCGCTACCATTGCGCCACAAGGTCTATGTCCCAAAGCAGAAGCAACATTTTTATAGAGGTCAACTGGGTCTGCTAAGCACTTTTATATATACCACAGAGTTTGGAGAGGATGTTTTTTTATATATATTTGTCACATAAATACACAACAAGGCACACAGAGAACCTGAAAACTTAATTAGACTTAAAGTTGTATATCAGGGTGGGGTCGCTTGGGTGACAGGCTGTCTGCGAGGCATAGCCACAGTCTATGTGTCATATCCACCCATCGCTCCCCCACACCTCCAGCGTCTTGTCAAGATATGGTCACTACTGACTCAAAAGAGTTTTGTAGGTGTTTAACCCTGATGTCATTTGAACACAACACTGATATGGAGTCAGATACTCTTCAAGTGTGCGACAAGGTCAGTTTTATAAGCTGTAATGGCACTGTATGAACCAATGACCACCAATGAATTCTTACTGTACATTTCTATTGTTGCATCTCCATCCTGTCTTTCCAGCCTGTAGAATGTTAAACACCCTCTGATGAATTCACAGTTAACACTTCAGGTTGAGTAAAACCTTCTGTTTTGTGGTTTGAGCTTGGTTCAAACTTTTCTGGACCAGAAGCAATTTATTTTTGGTCGAAATGCTCAGAGTAGTTCCAAATTAGGTGCAGAAACTGGATGGGAACATGAGGGGAATAATTTATTGGCAGAGCACTTGCCCTTCAGAATAATATTTATCATATACTTTGGCATTTGGAGTCTTCAGATTTCAACTTAATTTTGGGGCAACGGTGTTAAACAACACTCTTCACCACCAAAATCAAAGTAACAAAGCAGGAAATATCTCGTCTGCAAAAAACACATTGGCTCGGTCTTGGATCCTGCTGTAGTGATAGCCTTTGCATTTACATTCCATCCCTTTAAAAGTGCTATCACAGCTTATAATAGCTGACCTTCCACTGCAACGGCAGCGCATCTGACTCCAGATTAGAAGGCTGCATGTTCAAAATATGTCAGCGTTAAACGTTTTTGAGTCCAACAATCAGAACAGCTGATTCTTTTACCTCTCAGTTTGATTATACACTTTGCTGTATTTTGTGTGACAAACTGAATGAAAACATCTTCTCCATCTCTCTGTGACATTTAAAACGTGCTTAGTAGATCCAATTGACATCTATAAAGTGGCTCTTCAATTTGCACACAGCCCTCTCCCACCTGGACCAGAGGAACATATGCGAGACTACTGTTCATCAACTATAATTCAGCATTCAATACAAGTGCGCCCCAAGCTCGTCATCACACTCAGAGACTCAGTGCTGCCCTCTGCGATGGGACCCTGAGCTTCCTGACGGGCATACACCAGGCTGTGTACTCCTTGTTCATGCATGACCACCCACAATTCCAACATCGTCATTAAGTTTGCCAATAACACAAAGGAGGTGAGAGCCCTGATGTCTTGGTGCCCGGACAACAACCTCTATCTCAATGTCAGCATAATTAAGGAGTGACTGTGGGCTACAGGAAGCAACAGGGAGAGGGACACACCGCCATCTCCACCAAAAGGACTGTGGTGGCGAGTATCAGCAGCTTCAGGCTTCTCAGAGTTCACATCAGCGATCATCTGAGCTAGATTTAACACAAAGACACCATCACCAAGACTGCAAGACAACAGCTTGTCTTCCTCCGCAGGCTGACAAGGCTCAACATGTTTAGATTCCCTTTTTTAGTTGCATGATATTCTTTTAATATGTAATTAAATCAGCATGAAAGGAGCCTGAGAATTATGAGAAAACAAGCAAACAAACAACAAATGACTAATTGCTGCATTCAACATCAACTATGGGAAGCCAACTATTTTGTACCTGGCTCCTGTTGGACTAATTGCTTAGGTTGGATCCACCTGCTGAGAGTCATTCACCAGCAGCTGTCCATGGTTAACTCGTTAAGCTGTGATTGGTCAGTGCTGATCTCTGGCATCACTTATAAGCCTGCACAGTTGAAGAGATCTCCAGTGTCAGCCTCCATCATGATGACTGCACGGTTCTTGTCAGGGTAAGTTGCTGGCTTGGTGTAAGTTGACTGCTTACTGGGAAGCAGTTGTTGATGCTTGTGTTGTTTTTAAGTTTCAGGGCTTCCCTCTTTGCTCTGCTGATTGTGGACATATGCTGCCTTCCTGTCAAGAAAGGTTGGTTAAGTAACCACTCCAGTTAAACTTTAGGTCTTTCAGTTGAGTCCCCTTGTCATTTTATTCGTGTTCTCTTGTACCCAGGCTCTGGTCCCGGCGCTTCCTATGGCGGCGGTTACTCAAACACTGCTCCTAATTATGACTCCTACCGAGGAGCGTCCTCTGGCCAGTATTCACCTGGAGCTGCTGGGCATAGCTATGCTCCCTCTACAGGTGTCTCCACATCTTATCACACTGTGCCAGAGCCCAGTGTCCCTCAGCCTGCTGCTAAAGGACCAGCACCATCTGGTGGCTCTAGTTCTTCTTCAGGACCTGTTTTGCCAGCACACAGGGGCAATCCAATGAGGCTAAGCTCTGCTAGCTCTGGTCCCGGTGCTTCCTATAGTGGTGGTTACTCAAACGCTGCTCCTAGTTATGACTCTTACAGAGGAGTGTCTTCTGGCCAGTATTCACCTGGAGCTGCTGGGCATAGCTATGCTCCCTCTGCAGGTGTCTCCACATCTTATGAAGCTGCTCCAGAGCCCAGTGTCCCTCAGCCTGCTGTTCACAGAGGACCAGCACCATCTGGTGGCTCTAGTTCTTCTTCAGGACCTGCTTTGCCAGCACACAGGGGCAATCCAATGAGGCTAAACCCTGCTGGCTCTGGACATCCAGGGGCTGCTTTTCAGCTTGGCCCACAAGGTAAGAATCTACTGCTTAATGTTCTAATTGCTATCAGTTTATTGGGCGCTCTAAAGCTTTGTTTGCTGACACAACTTGTGTTGACCCATGTCTTGTGTAATATGTGACTCCTCAACATTCCTGTTCTCAGACATCAACTGGGCTGTTGCACCTCCCAGTCTCCTCTCTGGAGATGAGGAAGTGTCCGCTGGCTCACGTGCTGTTGCCTCTAGTCAACCTGAGAATGTGAGTCCACCTGAATCCATGTACCAGGCAGGAGAGTTGTCTCATTTTGAGGAAAGCTTTGAGCATGGTAATTCTGAGAGGGAGACTGAGGAACAGGGCTGGATGCCCCCTCCTCCACCACCTTTTGCAGCATCTGAAGAGTCTGCTGGAGCTGGCTTCATCAGCCAGCCTCAACCAGACTCAGGCTTCATCATCCAGCCTCAGCCAGAGCTTAACATTGGGAGAAGCTGGTTCCCTTATCCCTACTACGACTACATGTTCCTGACCGGCCAGTATCCTCCAGGCACAGTCACTCACACCAGCAGCAGCTTCGAGCAGGGGAGAGACCACTGGCAAGACGCCCACTATGAGAGATACTACGCACCCCAAAATCCTGCTCCTGCAGAACAGACCGAGACCTTCACTGACTTTGCAGCCCCCCTGACCATTGAGAAGAGGCCTGTGAAGACTCCTGTGATGGTTGGTTACAGACAAGGTGGTGCACAGTCTGCTTCTTCTGGAGGCTTCAGGCAGCCAGCTCACAGCCAAGCTGGTGGCAGCAACATGGTCAAGGTATGTTAATGTATTTGCACAAATGGCAACGTGGTATTTCTGTAACTTGTGCTAATGTTGCTCTTTTCCTGTGTTTCAGGGTGGATTCTAAGTGGCCACTCCTGCAGAGAACAGAGCTTTCTGAATTCAATAAAGAATTTAAATTAATCTGAGGTCTTGTTTTTGCAATGTTAAGGTGATTTGTATAAGAACTTGACTTAATTTGGGGATAATGTCAGTGCAAGATTTGCTAAACTTGTTTCAAGAACATGTGAGATGCTCAATGAGTTGGGATCCTATACTGAGACAATGAGTTGCTCTTTGTCCCCTGAGCCTAGTCAAACATGTACAGGTTTCAAGTGTTGGCACTTTCTTACCTAGTGGCCATTTTCCTGCTTTCGCATTAATTTCACTAGCAAAAGCTGCTTTTCAGTATTACAAACAGGATTTGCAGTTTACCTGACACTTGAAACCTTTGGTAAACAAGCTTCTACCTCCAGTTACTGGTGTTGACCAGACACATTAAAGGACCGGTCCATTGTAGGTTTATACTGTTCTGTAGCTTCCCGGCAGTGGCCCTTATGTGCTCTCACCCAAGCTTTCAAACTAAGTTATTTTCCCAAGCCCTTCTAAAGTTTTTCCTGGTGACTTGATGTGGGTCTCTGCATGATGTTACTGCATATAAACCACCTAGCCTGCCTATGCTTCTTGAATTATCAAAATGCACTATTCCTCTAACTGCTTAACTAGCACAGAAGCTGAGCAGTGGATGTAGTTTGGATCCCAAAGTCAAAATGATGCAAACTGAGCAAGAGTTTCCTTAAGTATTCTGCCAGGCAAAATTACTGCTTGTTTTCCTCCCGTCACCAGGAGTGACAACAAGCACCAGGTCGGCACCAAGCTTAGTTTAGCCTGGTGCCTTATCTGTCCATTCAGCTGTCACTGCGTTCGGAAATCGATGTGTTACCATTTCATGTGATGTACATCTTTGCCTCATTTTTGAACAAAATACATTAAGCCTACAATAAAAGACATTTAAAACATTTTTTGTCATAGCCCAAACATACTTTGACATGCACATATCTTTACCAACGATCGTTGGAATAAACATACAAGTAGGTGTATTTGGCGTTAACACAATTAGTGGTAATTAGGTTTCATAACTGTATGACCAGTGTACTTTACATCAATGAATGAAAACATGAAGATGAAACCACAATATTCTTTGACCTCATTTTATTTAAATGAAAAATACTAAAATCAGTCACTGTCTGCTTTGATCTGTGGATTAAAATCACTTCTTTCTCTAGTCCAGTCCAGTTTCCTTAAGGTTTTTCTTTTAATTTGTGAATTTGTCTTACACTGCAAGACAATCCAAAGTCAGACAGTCCACATAACACCACTGGTTGATTAATGAATGAATAAAATGATTGATTCCATGTACAGTACACAGGAATAATTTACCTTATATGAAGAGGGCAGTTTCTGTGGGTGGGACAGAGTCTGTAGCTGGACTTAGGGGAATTTGTCCAGCCTCGCTTTTCCACTTATCCTGGATTTCGAACAATGGGCCCCAGGTTGTTAAACTGACTCATGACTTGTTTTTTTAAAGATATTTTTTGGGGCATTTTAGCCTTTAATTGATAGGACAGACAAGCGTGAAGTGGGAGAGAGGGAGTGACATGCAGCAAGGTTGAACCCGGCCCACTGCGGCAACAGCCTTGTACATGAGGTGCCTGCTCTATCCAGTAAGCCACTGACGCCCTGACTCATGAGTTTGTACTGTAATTGTCAAAGATTCATACAGAACATTGTCAACAGATTGAGCGCAGCTCTCTTTTTCTGTGTCTTCTTCTTTGTTAGAACTAGCTAAGAAAGTTGCCACATCATACAGTTAATATCCTTTTAATATCCTTCATGCTCTAATATTGCTTGGCAGACTTGGCTTTCCAATTAAAATGCCATCCCTAAGTGCCATTACAGTTTACAGAGGAGGCTATCCTGTGTTGCTCTGGGCCTGGGACAGCTTGGCTTGGGGCCTATGCTTGGGTGACAGGGATCAAGATAAGATATAGGGGGCACCCAGAGTTGAACTGGGGACCTCTTGATCTGCAGTCAAATGCTCTACCACTGAGCTATACCCCCACACAACACTGCAAAAATATAACTCGCTACAGGCAAAGCACTGATTAGGCTTCACATGAGTAACATCCAGGTTGGTGCCTGATGAAAAAAGTTTCTGGCCTTCTCTTCAGTATCAAAAACTCACTGCCTGTAAAGCTGAAGGTGAGCTGAGGATAGCGGAAGCTCGTCAGCGTTACTCTGCCTTACTCTGCCACTGATTGGTTTAGCCTGACATTCTTACCTGAACCCAAACCAATGTCACTCCTCCAGCCAACAAAGGCATCAAATAATAGGCAATCCGAGGGAGACTGGGGCAGCTCATGCCTTTGCCATCCTAGCAAAAAAGTGCTTCCAGCAGGCTTGAATTTCCATCTTTGATAGCTGTGCTTTGTCACTGGTGCACTTTCAGCTTCCCCCACACGTGAAGTCAAAAATATGATTGTTATCAGCAAGTCATAAAATCCAGGTTGGTGCTTGATAAAAAAAAAAAAAGTTTTGGGCCTCTTCTTCAACTCACCTGTGAATTTTCATCTTTGATAGAGCCTGCTGTGGTCAACCTGAACTAATCTAAGTTACTGTGGATGTCATCCATGGGCAGGTTGGCAGCTTATGCTTGTGTGACAGGGACCAAGAATGAGATAATGTGGTCTATTTGGCATTGATGTAGGGGGCACCCAGAGTTGAACTGGGGACCTCTTGATCTGCAGTCAAATGCTCTACCACTGAGCTATACCCCCACATATAAAGTCACAAATATGACTTGTTTCAGTAAGTCACAAAATCCAGGTTGGTGCTTGATAAAAAAAAAGTTTTTGGCCTTTTCTTCGATATTAAGAACTAACTGCCTGTGAATTTTCATCTTTGATAGGGCACACCTGCTGTGGCCAACCTGAAATAATGTAGGTAGGTTACTGTGGATGTCATCCATGGGCAGGTTGGCAGCCTATGCTTGGGTGACAGGGACCAAGAGTAAGATGATGCTGTCTATTTGGCTTTGATGTAGGGGGCACCCAGAGTTGAACTGGGGACCTCTTGATCTGCAGTCAAATGCTCTACCACTGAGCTATACCCCCAAACTGCTGACAGAATTTATGCCAATTCACGAGCAAAGTACTGATTTGGCCTCCACCACTTGATAGAGACAGATGCTCTGATTGTATATAGGAACAAAAGTTCATATACAAAGATGTCAGTTAACAGTTTCATTGGCACAGGGGGCACCCAGAGTTGAACTGGGGACCTCTTGATCTGCAGTCAAATGCTCTACCACTGAGCTATACCCCCACAAAGAAACACTGCTCACTCACTGTCTACTATGGAGTCTAATACACAGTATATCATTTACTGATATGAATACAAACAATCAAATTGAGCAAAATGTGACCATGGGTATTGTTTTCTTCTCTTAGCCATAAACATACAATATGTTAGACAGTCTGATGGCACCAGATACAAATGCCTTCTTAATCATCCCAGTTGAAGCTCTATGCTTAACTGTATGATGTGGCAACTTTCTTAGCTAGTTCTAACAAAAAAGAAGACACAGAGAAAGAGAGCTGCGCTCAATCTGTTGACAATGTTCTCTATGAATCTTTGACAATTACAGTACAAACTCATGAGTCAGGGCGTCGGTGGCTTACTGGATAGAGCAGGCGCCCCATGTACAAGGCTGTTGCAGCAGTGGGCCGGGTTCAACCTTGCTGCATGTCACTCCCTCTCTAACCCCCTTCACGCTTGTCTGTCCTATCAATTAAAGGCTAAAATGCCCCAAAAAATATCTTTAAAAAACAAAAAAGTCATGAGTCAGTTTAACAACCTGGTCTCTCAAAGGAAGTCAGAGAACACAATTGCTTGATCCTAACATGATTCAAACATGAAATTTTCTGATCTAGAGTCAGATGAGCTGCCATTATGCAACAAGCTTAAATGAGTCTATTGATGCAACTAAGGTATCACATAGGCCTATACAATGATGTTTGTTTTCTCTTTGTGCTTTCCATTTGCACGTTGATTTTTTAAAAGTCATTCAGAAGGGTGGGTCCACAGCATTCTTTTTTAATGGAAACTCCCACTCAGGGGTTGGCGAAAAGCAGTGATGTAGGTTAAAGTGGCAAGTGCGGATAAGGATTTACCTGAAAGGGTTAGTTCTGATTTTTTGAAGTAGGGCTGTGTGAGGGTACTGGGGAACTCAAGCTGTTATATTCCTCTTTTCAAAGCCACCAGACTCCTGGTGACAGGAGGAAAACAAACAGTAATGTTGCCTGGCAGAATACATGAGTAAACTCTTGCTCAGTTTGTGTCATTTTTTGACTTTGGGATCCAAACTACTGTGGCATCCACAGCAGTCCATTGCTCAGCTTCTGTGCTAGTTAGGCAGTTAGAGGAATACAGTGCATTTTGATAATTCAAGAAGCATAGGCAGGCTAGGTGGTTTATACGCAGCAACATCATGCAGAGACCCACATCAAGTCACCAGGAAAAACTTTAGAAGGGCTTGGGAAAATAACTTAGTTTGAAAGCTTGGGTGAGAGCACATAAGGGCCACTGCCGGGAAGCTACAGAACAGTGTAAATCTACAATGGACCGGTCCTTTAATGTGTTTGCCCTTACAGGTCTTACTGTTGCCACCTGTGAAGGCATTAGGATCCTTAAAGCCCTGCCAAAGACAGCCATGCTCTAGATTCGCAATTGATAGCACTGTCCAAAATCTGGTCAACACCAGTAACTGGAGTTAGAAGCTTGTTTACCAAATAGAGATGGGATTTATGGCTCTTTGAGGGGAGCCGGATCTTGGTGAGCCGTTCAAAAAACTGGCTCATTTGACTGATTTTTATATTATTAAGTTTTAAGAAGCCAGCCTGGTGGTAACTCATTTCATCTTGGAAATAGTCACTGGGAGGTATGATGGGGTGAGATTTGGAACAAAATTAGATATCCCACCAATATGAGTTTGAATTATTCTGAAATATTGATTGTAACCTCATTTGACATGTGGACTAGATTTTAAATTCTGATTGGATTCATTGTAAATATGCCACAAGGTTGCACCATATCACTCTGCTTTGATGTCACTAATTTGGATTTACACTTTGTACAAAGTGTGTGTAAAGTTACCATGGCTTGTTATTCATGCAACGCTGTGACCTTAACACACAAACATTAAACAAAGCAGGCTACAATGAATTTGGCTCAGGGGAGGAGCACACAGATATTTATAGAAAAAAGTTTCCCATTGTTCATGTTAAATCTGTTCAATAGAACAGTTTGTTTGTGAACGTCACAACATTACTAAAGGATTCAAGTGTCAAGTAAACTGCAAATCCTGTTTTGCTAGTAAAATTAATGCAAAAGCAGGAAAATGGCCACTGGGTAAGAAAGTGCCAACACTTGAAACCTGTACATGTTTGACTAGGCTCAGGGGACAAAGAGCAACCATTGTCTCAGTATAGGATCCGAACTCAGTGAGCATCTCACATGTTCTTGAAACAAGTTTGACAAATCTTGCACTGACATTATCCCCAAATTAAGTCAAGTTCATATACAAATCACCTTAACATTGCAAAAACAAGACCTCAGGTTAATTTAAATTCTTTATTGAATTCAGAAAGCTCTGTTCACTGCAGGGATCGGCCACTTAGTATCCACCCTGAAACACAGGAAAAGAGCAACATTAGCACAAGTTACAGAAATACCACGTTGCCATTTGTGCAAATACATTAACATACCTTGACCATGTTGCTGCCACCAGCTTGGCTGTGAGCTGGCTGCCTGAAGCGTCCAGAAGGAGCAGACTGTGCGCCACCTTGTCTGTAACCAGCCATCACAGGAGTCTTCACAGGCCTCTTCTCAATGGTCAAGGGGGCTGCAAAGTCAGTGAAGGTCTCGGTCTGTTCTGCAGGAGCAGGATTTTGGGGCGCGTAGTATCTCTCATAGTGGGCGTCTTGCCAGTGGTCTCTCCCCTGCTCGAAGCTGCTGCTGGTGTGAGTGACTGTGCCTGGAGGATACTGGCCGGTCAGGAACATGTAGTCGTAGTAGGGATAAGGGAACCAGCTTCTCCCCATGTTAAGCTCTGGCTGAGGCTGGATGATGAAGCCTGAGTCTGGTTGAGGCTGGCTGATGAAGCCAGCTCCAGCAGACTCTTCAGATGCTGCAAAAGGTGGTGGAGGAGGAGGGGGCATCCAGCCCTGTTCCTCAGTCTCCCTCTCAGAATTACCATGCTCAAAGCTTTCCTCAAAATGAGACAACTCTCCTGCCTGGTACATGGATTCAGGTGGACTCACATTCTCAGGTTGACTAGAGGCAACAGCACGTGAGCCAGCGGACACTTCCTCATCTCCAGAGAGGAGACTGGGAGGTGCAACAGCCCAGTTGATGTCTGAGAACAGGAATGTTGAGAAGTCACATATTACACAAGACATGGGTCAACACAAGTTGTGTCAGCAAACAAAGCTTTAGAGTGCCCAATAAACTGATAGCAGTTAGATTAAGCAGTAGATTCTTACCTTGTGGGCCAAGCTGAAAAGCAGCCCCTGGATGTCCAGAGCTAGCAGGGCTGAACCTCATTGGATTGCCCCTGTGTGCTGGCAAAACAGGTCCTGAAGAAGAACTAGAGCCACCAGATGGTGCTGGTCCTCTGTGAACAGCAGGCTGAGGGACACTGGGCTCTGGAGCAGCTTCATAAGATGTGGAGACACCTGCAGAAGGAGCATAACTATGCCCAGCAGCTCCAGGTGAATACTGGCCAGAGGACGCTCCTCGGTAGGAGTCGTAATTAGGAGCAGTGTTTGAGTAACCGCCGCCATAGGAAGCGCCGGGACCAGAGCCTGGGTACAAGAGAACACGAATAAAATGACAAGGGGACTCAACTGAAATACCTAAAGTTTAACTGGAGTGGTTACTTAACCAACCTTTCTTGACAGGAAGGCAGCATATGTCCACAATCAGCAGAGCAAAGAGGGAAGCCCTGAAACAATTTAAAAACAACACAAAAGCATCAACAACTACTTCCCAGTAAGCAGTCAACTTACACCAATCCAGCAACTTACCCTGACAAGAACCGTGCAGTCATCATGATGGAGGCTGACACTGGAGATCTCTTCAACTGTGCAGGCTTATAAGTGATGCCAGAGATCAGCACTGACCAATCACAGCTTAACGAGTTAACCATGGACAGCTGCTGGTGAATGACTCTCAGCAAGTGGATCCAACCTAAGCAATTAGTCCAACAGGAGTCAGGTACAAAAAGCTGTTGGCTTCCCATAGTTGATGTTGAATGCAGCAATTAGTCATTTGTTGTTTGTTTGCTTATTTTCTTATAATTCAGAGGAATTTATGTGACTTTGTAGAAATGTATTGCAGTTTGATTCAGCCTTTAATCCATCCAGGTTCAAGTTATTTGTGTTCATATTCATTATAGAGGAGCAGTTGTGAAAGAAAACCTTAGATCTCAAGCTCCTTTCATGCTGATTTAATTACATATTAAAAGAATATCATGCAACTAAAAAAGGGAATCTAAACATGTTGAGCCTTGTCAGCCTGCGGAAGAAGACAAGCTGTTGTCTTGCAGTCTTGGTGATGGTGTCTTTGTGTTAAATCTAGCTCAGATGATCACTGATGTGAACTCTGAGGAGCCTGAAGCTGCTGATACTCGACACCACAGTCCTTTTGGTGGAGATGGCAGTGTGTCCCTCTCCCTGTTGCTTCCTGTAGTCCACAGTCACTCCTTAATTATGCTGACATTGAGATAGAGGTTGTTGTCCGGGCACCAAGACATCAGGGCTCTCACCTCCTTTGTGTTATTGGCAAACTTAATGACGATGTTGGAATTGTGGGTGGTCATGCATGAACAGGGAGTACACAGCCTGGCGTATGCCCGTCAGGAAGCTCAGGGTCCCATCGCAGAGGGCAGCACTGAGTCGCACGAGCTTGGGGTGCACTTGTATTGAATGCTGAATTATAGTTAATGAAAAGTGATCTCGCATATGTTCCTCTGGTCCAGGTGGGAGAGGGCTGTGTGCAAATTGAAGAGCCACTTTGTAGAGGTCAATTGGATCTGCTAAGCACGTTTTAAATGTCACAGAGAGATGGAGAGAATGTTTTCATTCAGTTTGTCACACAAAAATACAGCAAAGTGTATAATCAAACTGAGAGGTGAAAGAATCAGCTGTTCTGATTGTAAGACTAAAAATGTTTGACACTGACATGATTTGAACATGCAGCCTTCTAATCTGGAGTCAGATGCGCTGCCATTGCAGTGGAAGGTCAGCTATTATAAGCTGTGATAGCACTTTTAAAGGGATGGAACGTAAATGCAAAGGCTATCACTACAGCAGGATCCAAGACCGAGCCAATGTGTTTTTTGCAGACAAGATATTTCCTGCTTTGTTACTTTGATTTTGGTAGTGAGGAGTGTTGTTTAACACCGTTGCCCCAAAATTAAGTTGAAATCTGAAGACTCCAAAGCATCTGATAAATATTATTCCGAAGGGCAAGTGCTCTGCCAATAAGCTATTCCCCTCATGTTCCCATCCAGTTTCTGCACCTAATTTTGAACCACTCTGAGCATTTCGACCAAAAATAAATTGCATCTGAAAAGTTTGAACCAAGCTCAAACCACAAAACAGAAGGTTTTACTCAACCTGAAGTGTGAACTGTGAATTCATCAGAGGGTGTTTAACATTCTACAGGCTGGAAAGACAGGATGGAGATGCAACAATAGAGATGTACAGTAAGAATTCATCTGGGAAAAAAAGCCTGGAGTGGTCTCACTCATAGTTGGTCAAGGCTTGCTGCTGGATAAAAACTAAAATCTGTAATGACAGAACAAAGAAGGTGATTAAGAAGGCATGTGTATCTGGTGCCATCAGACTGTCTAACATATTGTATGGTTTGTATGTTTTAATCACAGTGTAGATGTTTATGGCTAAGAGAAGAAAACAATACCCATGGTCACATTTTGCTCAATTTGATTGTTTGTATTTATATCAGCAAATGATATACTGTGTATCAGACTCTATAGTAGACAGTGAGTGAGCAGTGTTCTTTTGTGGGGGTATAGCTCAGTGGTAGAGCATTTGACTGCAGATCAAGAGGTCCCCAGTTCAACTCTGGGTGCCCCCTGTGCCGATGAAACTGTTAACTGACATCTTTGTATATGAACTTTTGTTCCTATATACAATCAGAGCATCTGTCTCTGTCATGTTGTGGGGGCCGAATCAATGCTTTGCTCATGAATTGGCATACATTTTCTCAGCAGTTTGGGGGTATAGCTCAGTGGTAGAGCATTTGACTGCAGATCAAGAGGTCCCCAGTTCAAATCTGGGTGCCCCCTACATCAATGCCAAATGGACCACATTATCTCATTCTTGGTCCCTGTCACCCAAGCATAGGTTACCAACCTGCCCATGGATGACATCCACAGTAACTTACATTAATTCAGGTTGACCACAGCAGTTGTGCCCTATCAAAGATGAAAATTCACAGCCCAAAACTGTTTTTTTTTTAATTTTTTTTTTTTTTATCAAGCACCAACCTGGATTTTATGACTTGCTGATAACAAGTCATATTTTTGACTTCACGTGTGGGGGAAGCTGAAGCTGCACCAGTGACAAAGCACAGCTATCAAAGATGGAAATTCAAGCCTGCTGGAAGCACTTTTTTGCTAGGATGGCAAAGGCATAAGTTGCCCCACTCTCCCTCAGATTGCCTACTATTTGATGCCTTTGTTGGCTGGAGGAGTGACATTGGTTTGAGTTCGGGTAAGAATGTCAGGCTAAACCAATCAGTGGCAGAGTAAGGCAGAGTAACGCTGATTAGCTTCTGCTATCCACAGCTCACCTTCAGCTTTACAGGCAGTGAGTTTTTGATACTGAAGAGAAGGCCAGAAACTTTTTTCATCAGGCACCAACCTGGATGTTACTCATGTGAAAGCCTAATCAGTGCTTTACCCGTAGCGAGTTATATTTTTGCAGTGTTGTGTGGGGGTATAGCTCAGTGGTAGAGCATTTGACTGCAGATCAAGAGGTCCCCAGTTCAACTCTGGGTGCCCCCTATATCTTATCTTGATCCCTGTCACCCAAGTCAAGCTGTCCCAGGCCCAGAGAAACACAGGATAGCCTCCTCAATCCTCAGCTCACCCACAGCCTCACAGAGAGTGGATCTTTAATACTGAAGAAAAGTCCAGAAACTTTTTTCATCAGGCACCAACCTGGATTTTGGTGGTGAAAGCCTAATTAGTGATTTGCTGATAACAAGTTGTATTTTTGAGTTCATATGTGGGGGTATAGCTCAGTGGTAGAGCATTTGACTGCAGATCAAGAGGTCCCCAGTTCAAATCTGGGTGCCCCCTATATCACTGCAGGTGCAACCTAGCAAAGATGAAAATTCAAATGGATTTCAAGCCTGCATGAGGCTTTTTATTTTGGATTTCAAGCCTGCATGAGGCTTTTTTTTTGGTTGCTCGGATGGCAAAGACATGACCTGGCCCACTCTCTGATTGGCTGAGATTTGATGCCTTTGTTGTTTGGAGGAGCGACATTGGACAGTGGATTTACATTTAATTCAAGCACATTTCTTCCACTTCCATGTAAGTATTTCCCAGCTGAGTATAAACGGACAGCAATAAATGCAGGCTCCTCCAAATCAGGTTCTAGAGAGCCTATAGGCAAGGCTGTAAGAGGCTAGTGAGTGCCTAAGTGTCCATCACTGAGGGGACCCCACCTTTCAATTCAGGTATATCATGTGCAAAGAATTGTGGGTACTTCATGCCTGCTGAGGATACACATGTGCATCCTTGAAAATTCCCTGAAGGAGGGACTTTGAATTTGAAGGACTCTTGACATTACAGCAGTCAATCGATGGGAACCTTGCTTGACCTTGAGAAGCACCGAGTGTGTAATAGTTAGAGATGCTGAAAGACAGAAACACATAATCAGCTACAGTGTGCAACTAATTTGACTCACAAGGTGGTGGTAAACTAAAGGGTTGTAATTTCTTTATGAGAGCAAGCCAGCAGCTGGAATTCACATCTGTTACAAGTAAATTTTGCTGTCCATTTATATACTCAGCTGGGAAATACTTACATGGCAGTGGATGAAATGTGCTTGAATCAGATGAAAATCCAAGAATGAGATAATGTGGTCCATTTGGCATTGATGTAGGGGGCACCCAGATTTGGACTGGGGACCTCTTGATCTGCAGTCAAATGCTCTACCACTGAGCTATACCCCCACACTGCTGAGAAAATGTATGCCAATTCATGAGCAAAGCATTGATTTGGCCCCCACAACATGATAGAGACAGATGCTCTGATTGTATATAGGAACAAAAGCTCATATACAAAGATGTCGGTTGACAGTTTCATCAGTACAGGGGGCACCCAGAGTTGAACTGGGGACCTCTTGATCTGCAGTCAAATGCTCTACCACTGAGCTATACCCCCACACTTAAATGTGACTTGTTATCAGCAAAGCATTGATTAGGCCTTCACCGCATGATTAAATCCAAGTTGGTGGATGTCATCCACCTTAGCCAGTCAGAGGGAGAGTGGGCCAGGTCATGCCTTTGCCATCCTAGCAACCAAAAAAAGCTTCCTGCAGGCTTGAAATCAGTTTGAATTTTTATCTTTGCTAGGTTGCACCTGCAGTGCTGTAGGGGGCACCCAGATTTGAACTGGGGACCTCTTGATCTGCAGTCAAATGCTCTACCACTGAGCTATACCCCCATTGTAAATGAGACAAGTCATTCTTATTCATCAGCTAGCAGAAGTCCTAGAGTCTAACAAACAGCCCTGTCCAGAGTGTCACCTGGGATAGGCTCCAGCCCACCCTCGACCCTGAAAAGGACAAGTGGTTATGCTAATAAATGTGACGTAAAACAGCTTTTCTCCCTTCCTGCTGAGCAAAAGCTTCCACTCAATGATTGAGGTTGATGACCCTCTCAAAAGCACAAGTCCCTTCTTTGTATGTTCAGTATGTTCATATACTCATCTCATCATATATACAATCCAGTCACCCTAGTTAAGGACCAAATCTTGAATATGGGGATCAAATGTGGTGCTTTCAATAAGCAAATAGTTCATTTAAATTCTACTCCACCATAAAGGGGCACATAGACTGCTACTTTACTGCTGAGCTACATTCTCAAAAAACAAACAGTTGTCTTCACCAAGTTGCTGTGCAAGGAAAAGCTGCAGTATTCTAGTTTTTGCTGTTGCATGCTCACATGATCACTATTCAGTGAGCATTTAAGGAGCTTGAGATCTAAGGTTTTTATTGCTGTAATTGTTGTGCCTTGATATAAATACAGAGCTTAAACTTTAATACATTCATCATGGCTGGGTCCAACCGCAATACATTTCTACAAAGTGACATAAATCCTTCTGAATTATAAGAAAATAAGCAAACAAAATAAAACATGACTAACTTCTGCATTCAACATCAACTATGGGAAGCCAACAGCTTTTTTGTACCTGGCTCCTGTTGGACTAATTGCTTAGGTTGGATCCACCTGCTGAGAGTCATTCACCAGCAGCTGTCCATGGTTAACTCGTTAAGCTGTGATTGGTCAGTGCTGATCTCTGGCATCACTTATAAGCCTGCACAGTTGAAGAGATCTCCAGTGTCAGCCTCCATCATGATGACTGCACGGTTCTGGTCAGGGTGAGTTGCTGGATTGGTGTAAGTTGACTGCTTACTGGGAAGCAGTTGTTGATGCTTTTGTGTTGTTTTTAAATTGTTTCAGGGCTTCCCTCTTTGCTCTGCTGATTGTGGACATATGCTGCCTTCCTGTCAAGAAAGGTTGGTTAAGTAACCACTCCAGTTAAACTTTGGGTCTTTCAGTTGAGTCCTTGTCATTTTATTCGTGTTCTCTTGTACCCAGGCTCTGGTCCCGGCGCTTCCTATGGCGGCGGTTACTCAAACACTGCTCCTAATTATGACTCCTACCGAGGAGCGTCCTCTGGCCAGTATTCACCTGGAGCTGCTGGGCATAGTTATGCTCCCTCTGCAGGTGTCTCCACATCTTATCACACTGTGCCAGAGCCCAGTGTCCCTCAGCCTGCTGCTAAAGGACCAGCACCGTCTGGTGGCTCTAGTTCTTCTTCAGGACCTGTTTTGCCAGCACACAGGGGCAATCCAATGAGGCTAAGCTCTGCTAGCTCTGGTCCCGGCGCTTCCTATGGTGGCGGTTACTCAAACACTGCTCCTAATTATGATTCCTACCGAGGAGCGTCCTCTGGCCAGTATTCACCTGGAGCTGCTGGGCATAGCTTTGCTCCCTCTGCAGGTGTCTCCACATCTTATGAAGCTGCTCCAGCGCCCAGTGTCCCTCAGCCTGCTGTTCACAGAGGACCAGCACCATCTGGTGGCTCTAGTTCTTCTTCAGGACCTGTTTTGCCAGCACGCAGGGGCAATCCAATGAGGCTAAGCTCTGACTCTGGACATCCAGGGGCTGCTTTTCAGCTTGGCCCACGAGGTAAGAATCTACTGCTTGATCTAACTGCTATCAGTTTATTGGGCGCTCTAAAGCTTTGTTTGCTGACACAACTTGTGTTGACCCATGTCTTGTGTAATATGTGACTTCTTCTCAGACATCAACTGGGCTGTTGCACCTCCCAGTCTCCTCTCTGGAGATGAGGAAGTGTCCGCTGGCTCACGTGCTGTTGCCTCTAGTCAACCTGAGAATGTGAGTCCACCTGAATCCATGTACCAGGCAGGAGAGTTGTCTCATTTTGAGGAAAGCTTTGAGCATGGTAATTCTGAGAGGGAGACTGAGGAACAGGGCTGGATGCCCCCTCCTCCTCCACCACCTTTTGCAGCATCTGAAGAGTCTGCTGGAGCTGGCTTCATCAGCCAGCCTCAACCAGACTCAGGCTTCATCATCCAGCCTCAGCCAGAGCTTAACATGGGGAGAAGCTGGTTCCCTTATCCCTACTACGACTACATGTTCCTGACCGGCCAGTATCCTCCAGGCACAGTCACTCACACCAGCAGCAGCTTCGAGCAGGGGAGAGACCACTGGCAAGACGCCCACTATGAGAGATACTACGCGCCCCAAAATCCTGCTCCTGCAGAACAGACCGAGACCTTCACTGACTTTGCAGCCCCCCTGACCATTGAGAAGAGGCCTGTGAAGACTCCTGTGATGGCTGGTTACAGACAAGGTGGCGCACAGTCTGCTCCTTCTGGACGCTTCAGGCAGCCAGCTCACAGCCAAGCTGGTGGCAGCAACATGGTCAAGGTATGTTAATGGATTTGCACAAATGGCAACTCAGTATTTTTGTAACTTGTGCTAATGTTGCTCTTTTCCTGTGTTTCAGGGTGGATACTAAGTGGCCGATCCCTGCAGTGAACAAAGCTTCCTGAATTAAAGAGTATCAAATTTATCTGAAGTTGTCTTGTATTGCCTTCAGTCTTGATGCCTTAATTTGCAATTTAAATGGTTCATGTATGTAATCCTAACCTCACACTTATTTTTTTTTTTTTGGAAAATGTGGGTAACGCTTATTGACAGCCATTAGCAGGTAATTTAAACCTGGAATCTGATAACTGGCACAACAGGTTTAACTACTCATTCAACCTATGCTGAATCTGGTTTGAAGTTCAACTAAACTGAGTAGTGAATTGTTCCTGTAGCTTAACATACAGGGCCAAGGAAATGGTTGCCTTTCCCCTAAAGCTGAAATAGAAAGTGTAACCAACATGTGACTCTCATATTACAAGTGGAAGTGTCAACAGCTTGGTTCTTCCTAGTTTCAAAATAAAGGGTATGTCACATGAGCAAATGTGGACAAAAGATCATTGCCTGCCAGTGCCAGTTGTGACACAAAGCTGGCTTGCTGACACATTACTTTAGTGTTCCATGCCTGACTCAGTGCTGGCAGCAGTTTATCTCCATGCAAGTTTGATATGCCACTGTAAGTGTTCATGTAATTGCACTTGTGTGACCATAACTTAAATTGGTCAGTCTTTGCATCCAGTGGTGTGGTAGAGATGGGTGAACTACAAGGTAGATGGTCAGCTACAGAGAAGTGGGTTGACTCCTCCATATATTCCAATGTGTGAGTGTACTGTTAACAGCCAGAAAGACCTGTGTATCCTCCACTACACTAGTGTTCATATACTCCAGGCCAAATCCTGTATTTGTCTTCAAGGGGGGGCGGGGGAACTGAGGTATGTGACTGAATCCACCTATAGCCATTAAAATAACAGGGACTCTGTAGGCACTACTTGAAAGCCAAGTTACCCAACAATTGTACTTTCTTACAAAATGTGGCAGTGCTATAAAAAATTGCTTGACAAATTGAACTTATTCAGAACTACTGTATTGATCTGAAATGTTTGGAAAATCAGTCTGCAAAGTAACCTGTAACTAATATCTGTAAAATAAAGGCAGTGCAGTAAAATAAATTTTAAAAAAGTACCTCAAATCTGTACTTAAGTACTGCACTTGTAATTGCACTCAATTACTTTCATAATTACATTTCACTGTCAATCATTTTTTTAATGTATTAAAAGCAATACTGACAACTGTCACTTTTACAAGGCCATGCAGTGTTATTAATTGGTCACACGGTGGCGCCAACACATTGAACAGCTCCAGTGTCGTCGTCTTACATGCTGAATTCATTTTTATTTTTTTTTATGCTTTCATTGTATGAATTAGCTGCATTTATTGTTTTTACGTTTACATTACGTTTCTATCAGACTTGAGACATGATGAGGTGGCACAGCTGTAACCTTTAAATTAATTTAGACCTACTCTCAAGACAATTAGTTTTGACACTGTCGGTTATTGATGGGTCCAACACAGCATGAATACATATATTTGTAATTTTAATTTATTGTAAGACCATTCAGAATTTACACAAATCGGTCCATTATAAAATATATTTTATATAGATATTTCCAGCAGCAGAGGGGAATACAGGGGCATTTGGACCTGGAGGAAGCACTCAGAGCGCAGAGATGGAGCAGCAGCAGGCTCAGTGTACCCCACCCACCCCTGTCAGCAGCGGCCGCAGCGTGTAGATCCTCCCCGTGGTGTCCTCACATCTTATGGAGCGAACAATATGTGGATGGTATGGACAATGCGATCACTGTAGGAGGGCATAACATCACGTAAGTGCACATCCTGCCATGAAACACATCAGACAGCTATAGACTGAAAATAGATCAGAAGCTCTCTCCTGTGTGGCTCATGCGCGACAGTTCAGTTTCTTAGAGCGGATTACAGTAAGCTACTGTAAGATAGAGCCCACAGCGTGTCCGCAGGACTACAATGACACTGGAAATGACAGTATTATCTGCTGCATGAAGTCAGACAGAAGAGGTGATAGCTGTGAGTTTGGGTGCACTGCTTTTTACCCACCCAGGTTCAATTTAATGCCTAGTGTTTGTATAGCTCACCCTTACTCAACATGCATTAAGAGCCTGGTAACTTAAAATGAACTGCAGCTGAACTGTGTGTAGTGCTACTGTTTTGTCAGTGGCCCTTCAGTAAGGACAGTAGTTCCCACCTTTTTTTATCATCTGAACTCAAAAGTATCTGTAAGAGAGATCATTTCATTTGAGTAATATTTAGAGGCCTGAGGGGCTAAAACTAGTTTTTAGCATATTACTGAAAAAAGAATACAAAAGACACTGTCCTATTGCTTTGCAACTCTTTAACTGCTGTCATAAATAACAACATCACAGGCCATAAATGTTTAAGAAGGCATTTGTTTGAAGCATTACAGGTCCAGTGTGCAGGATTTAGGGGTATTTATTGGCAGCAGTCGTAAATAGTCTTCAAAACTGCATTTTCATTAGTTTAGAATCACCTGAATATAAGCATTGTTGTGTTTTCTTGTCTTCAGAGCGAGCCTTTTATAGCTACATACAGGGTAGGTCCTTTTTCTTTTCTGCAGTAGCCCAGAACAGACCAAGTTAACACTGGCACTAAGTTGGGCTTCAGTGTTTTTGCAATCATCATTTATGACCCAATAGCAGTGTGTAGTGGTGTCTGTATCTGCAGAGAACTTGCCCTTACCTCAATTTTCCTCTTATATTGGTTTGTTCAGAATGTTTCTAGCGTCAGCCTTTGGGTAGTGGTGTGTAGCCCCCAGCTAATAGCAGTGCAAGTTCAGGTCTCAAGAAAGGACATAACAACTAGGTTAAGGCTCATTTATACTTCCTTTACTTACGAAAAAAGATACGCTCCTTTTGAACGCTGTAACTGTCATTGCCCTCATACGTCTATGCGTCCTTTATGTTGACATAGATACATTCACTAGATTCACTAGAGCAAAGAGTTTCTGACAACAAGTCAAGTCAAATTTATTTATAAAGCACATGGCACAAATAAACACAAAGGCAACATCAGGAGGACTCAAAAGCTTTTGTAAAAAGGAACCTTTTAAGCCTGGCTTTAAAAGAGTCGATGGAGGGGGCAAGTCTGACAGAGGGGGAACACTGTTGCAGAGTCTAAAGGCTGCGACCGCAAAGGCACGGTCACCCCTGAGATTAAAATTAGTGCATGGAACAATTACGAGTCTTTAAGATTAGGGTCCTCGGCATTGTCATTGGGAATGTGTTTAAAGTGGTTTTGTCTATATACTTTATGGCTCACCAAGTATAGATGTGAACACTCTCAAACAGGAGTGTGGCTGAAACTAAGACTTCTATTTTACAGTCATTGTTTCAGGCAAAACCCAACACACTGGAGTGTACAAAATGTGTCACTGCCTGACGATGCTATGAATGGTTCACAGACTACTGTCTGTAAGGAACAGCAGTGAACTGACTGTCACTGACAGACGTTCAGTATTTTTCTGAGGCTGTCATCCATCATCAGATTGATTTCAGATTGATTTCTTATTATTTTGCTGGTGTGAGTGTGGATTCAGCGAGTTAATTCAATTAAACTCAAACTTGAGTCAGACATACATTTTGTCAGCTTCAGAAGAATTAGTAGAAAGTGCAAATATGCATATCAAAACAGTGAATTAAACAGTGTTAAAGAAAGTGTTTAATTTTGTCACCAGACGATCTTCACTCAGTTCACTTCAGTTCACTCATGTCATTTCATCTTTTCGCCCCCACCTCCCCTTTTTTTTTTTTTTTTTTTTTTTACAAAGAAGAAGTAGTGGGTGAGATGGAGAAAGAGAATCTCGTGGTTTGTTACTATTTTGGCATCATTTTCTAAAGAAACATGATCATAGATGATGACATCTGACCATTAGCTGTCCATGAAGTTGCTGATGTTGCAGTTTCCTGATTGCACGTGTGTGTGTGTTTAACTGCTGGTTATGCAAACACAGACACACACACTCTACAGTTTACGTAGCCATTACAGCTACATGGCTAACCATACCTGTACACTAACCTTGACCTCAACCAAAAGCTGTATTACCAACAGGCAAATTGTGCAACTTCCCAAGTCCCCAGACCCATCGGGCCAATAAAAGCCCCGTTGATATGTGGTAATAACTGTAGCTTTGCCTCAGCACTAAAGTGCAATATCAACTGTCAGAAAATTATGGCCCTGTCTTGAAGCACATCCTTTTGTCAGAATTTTGTTTAAAGGAAAACAAACATAAAGGAAATTACTCTTATTAGCTTTATTTCCACGAGTTAGGACTCAAAAGCGCTTAAAGTGTCTGATGCACTTCTTTTGAAGTGCACCTATTGTTTTAAATGTCTGAACATGTGCCAAAAGCGTTGTAAGGCACGTCAAATTGCTTTAACAGCCCTTCTCTGACCTTGTTTTGATTTTGGAGCATCCAATCGGTGCCAAAGACCAAAGCTGTTTTCTGCAGCTGCAGTTGTGCTGAGGTGTGCCTGCCTGCCGAGATCTACATGCACCTCATGGTAGCCTGCACAGTGTAAAGCGAAAACTACCAAACTTTTTAATGATCCCTAAAGCAAAGAACTGGTTAAGAACTATAAAATCTTCATTGTTGGGTTCATCAATGGAGATAAATGTTCTGAAGTTGCATTTAGAGTCACCAATGTTTTATTAGACTCAGTAGAAGGAGCATTTCCCTGATATGATCGGTCTGAACTTTGCAAGGCTTCCTTGATTAATCTCTCAATATTTCTAAATAGTGGTATAGCTCACAAAATCAAGACAATTGTTCAGTTTAGGATAAAAACACCAAATTTGGTACATACATAGCTTAATATTTGTAGAAGACATCTGGATATCAGGACGTCGCAGACTGGCATTCTGATGACCATGGTCATAGAATCCAATATGGCCCCCACCCAAAAACTGTTTTGGCTCTAACTCTTGAATAGTGTTGCACAGTATACCGGTACTAAAATAGTACCGCAGTACTAGAGTATTCCAAATGGTACTATACTGCATTTGGAAAATACCGGTACTTTGAAATTGATTCAATTAATTAATTTAGTTAATTTATTTTACTCATTTATGCACACAAACGCCTTTCTTGTTCCCATTGGAGCACAGATTGCACAAGTGGTGTGTATGACAACACCTGTATCAACATTCGCAGCTGGCGCACGTGAAAAAAGACAAGAGAAAGTCTGCCTCGCAAAGGGAGAAAACACGAGACAACACCAACTTGGTGAAACATTTGAGCAACCAAACCGTGACGTCTGTACTGAGGTACTTTTGAACCACGATTTTTTGGTACCGTTACACCCCTACTATTTATTGTTCTAAAGGTTTGTAGCCAAAAGGATTTTTCCTTAGGAAAAGTACCGAAAAGTATTGAAAAGTAGCAAAATTCATATTGGTATGGGTACTGAAACAAAGATTTTGGTATTGTGACAACACTACTCTTGAACCAGATGAGCTACAAATGCAAACTCTGTGTCTATTTTGTGTTTTTTTATTTTTATTTATTTATTTATTTATTTTACCATATTTATGATTATTTTTATGATTGGATGTATCAGGATCCATAATTTTCCAAGATGGTGGCTACATAAAATAAAGTTGTTGTTTTTTTAACTCTTTTGGAAAACACACATATTTTCCCACAGATTGAGTTGTAGGGATGAGCTGCCTCCATGTTGTGATTCCATGTTCAGAATAATCTTCTTTGCCCACTTTATCCACAATTAAGTTCATGTGAAGAATAAATCCTGGGTAATACTCATCTAACCACGAGCACACATTCACACACTGAAAAAAGCATAAACGTTGCCAGCCAATCAGGACATGCCTATCGGAATATGTACAGATCACACAGTATATAGGGATGCAGATTCCCGCATCTGACATCCTACATCGTCTTTAGTGAGTGGCGTAGGAGCGACAGGGCCCGTAGGTAGAGGGCTTGACCTATTCTAAAAGAATTAGGGTTACAGTATTGTAACCTTTGTTCTATCTCACACAGGCTCTGCCCTCTATTGGACTCTGTGGGTACAGTGAGTGGAGTTCGATGACTGAACGCCCTTTGTCAACATAACATTGGCCCTAGCCTCACTGAACCCAACTATGAACGGATGGGGCGTAGACCACAACACTGCTGCTACATATGTCCTTGTAATTCACTCTGCTAAACAAGGCCGTCAACATTGTCACACCTTGTGTGGAGTGTACGTCCACCATAGTGGGAGTATCCCTGCCTGTAGGATGGGAGAGGCATTTTTGCCTCCTTGTGCCCCTCGTGGGGTGGAGGACAAAAAGCATCCTAAACAAACGTCCTAAGTTCTTGGGAACAAAGATGTTTTTTGGTGCACCGATAGGGCAGTTAGTTCACACACTCACTCATTTCCTTGCACCAACATTGGAACCCTAACCATTGTGCCTTGTAACAGGCAGTGGTGAACCCCACTCTCAATGCCTGGATGGTCTGCACACCCTGCACAGACAACTCAGCCCTCCTCAGTCTTGACTCACTTTCTCCAACAGGGCAGGGATGAGACAGAGGGGCACAGAGGTGTAAAGTAGCTTTCTTGGCCATGGCACATGTGCAAACACGTTCACCCCCGGGGCAAGTTGTGGCGCCAGGGAGAAACATAGTTGACTGTCAGTGTTGCGTTGGTTGGCACACACACCCACTTCCACTTTCGAGCTAAGTCCAGATCTGCCTCACCACCTCAGGGTGAAGCATCCACTCATTCAGTAGTCAGAAGGCAAAGCTTTTGATTTTCCGGTCCATCTACGTCCCAACCCTCACCAATGGTCATAAGCTATGGATAATGACAGAAAGACTGAGGCAGCCGAAACGAGTTTTCTCAGAAGGGTGGCTGGGCTCAGCCTTAGAGATAGGGTAAGGAGCTCGGACATCTGGAGGGAGCTTGGACTAGAGCTGCTGCTCCTTCGTGTTGAAAGGGGTCAGTTGAGGTACTTTGGGCATCTGATCAGGATGCCTCCTGGGCGCTTTCCGCTAGAGGTATTCCAGGCACGTCCAACTGGTAGGAGGCCTCAGGGCAGACCCAGAACACACTGGAGGGATTACATATCTCATCTGGCCAGGGAACGCCTTGGCATCTCCCAGGAGGAGCTAGAAAGCGTTGCTAGGGAGAGGGACGTTTGGAATACTTACCTCAGCCCGCTGCCTCTGTGACCCGGCTTCAAATAATGGATGTGGGGACTAGCTTTCAGGCAGAGATTCCAGTTAGGCTACATTCAAAACATAACAGGTGTTGTAGCAAAAACACCAGTCCTCCCATTCACTTGAATGTGGGTAGTGTGTATGTGCTGATGTGATGGGGCCGCAGGGGATGCCCGCAGCATTAAGTTGAAACTTGAAATGCAACCCCATGTCGCACTGCAGTGGCCAATTATGTAACCAGCAATCAGACCAAAAGACACCAGCAGTCCACGGGAATATGTAATACAATCTCTTTCTATCATTAATTATTGATTGAGTGTGTTTGTGACTTGTGTCAGTTGAGACAGCAAAGATACTACAGTAATGATAATCAAATGGAATCCTACAGATCTTTTGAGACAACATAAATAGGGAAGTAATGGAGGTCTGTGGCACATAGGAATAAGCTGAATCAGGGCAGTGACCCGACATGTTAAAACTTCATTGTTGGTTTGGGCCTTCTCATGAAATTTATTTACAACAGTGAACCAGCATTATCCTTTGAGATATAGTGTGTCTGCATTGTGATTAGAAAGAAGTCATGTTTTTCAAGACTTTGAGAGTATCTCCACACTTCATCTATACTTATACACACAATGCATGGGGTTGATGCCTTTGATACCGTGGGGTCATCGGTTTTAGGAAGTGTGTACTACCATGTTTGCGTGTCACACTGTGTGTGTGAGTGTGCACACTTAATAAAAATATCTGTGTCTTGTGATCAGGGGATGATACTGGTAGAACATACATTCTGAGGTCTCATGAGTGGTGTTGTAGCTTTCGTTAAGACTTCCAGCAGTGATTTACATCTCTTCCCCTGTAGCTACCAGCAACCTTTCCCTTGACCCGCTGGATCCCGCTGAAGGAAAAACAGCATTGAAGTGAATGAGGCTTAAACACTGTGCAAAGTATCTGGGCCTAACACACCAAATCACAATGTTTGTTCACAATACCTTCCAAGTAGAAAACCCCTGTGACATGAAACACTACCTTATATGGTCAGTTTTTAGCAACCTGAAAATGGACCTCCTAAAAAAATCAATATCAGTTTACGTGAGTGCTATATTTTGATTTTCTTCTCAGGTTTACCTTGCCGTCAGACAGCCCTTTCAGACCCACAGAGAACTGAAGCTGTTATCTCAAAGCCACTGGACTCCTTTGACAAAAGCAGTACTTTTTCTTTGTACAACATGGGAGTTGCTGGCCTCATCCTGTTATTAAAATGATCCAGATAATTAATTCAGTTTATGTAGCCTATATACTTCCAAACACTGCTAAAACTGTATTGTCACTTGGCAAAATTGAATACACACACAGTGAAGCCGGCAGCAACCACACACTGCCAAGAGTTTGTGACACATTGGCTGTTAGAGTCTGTTAAGCAGTGATAAGACCAATCAAAGATACTTTGTACATATAGACCCAGTTATGACACACACAGGCAGTTTCCACACTGCTCTCACTGAGTTATTTTCCTCCAAAAGTCACATGACCTTTTGGGTAAACTGGTCTAGCCTGCGCTGTCTGCAAACAGCATCCAACATCTGGAGTACGTCTCACAGCTTCAGCGGCAGCTTCACTGGCTTGCAGGGAACGCAGGGAGTGTTTATTTTCTGTGGCCGGTAGCACCACACGGAGAGGGATTTTCTCTGGTGCCCAGCAGAGAGATTGAGTGAAAAATGAGAAAACATTGGGGAGGGAGGAGAGGGAGGGAACTGGTGAGGAAGAGGAAGGAAGCACTGGCCTATATAAAGAAAGAGAGTGGAGCAAGAGCAGAGAGGAGTGGTTTGTGAGAACGTTTAGGTGCCCAACAGAGCCTAAACTGTGAGTATGACAGAGCAGTAAACTGGAAACTAGAAACAGTTGAGGTGACTTTGTTAAATAGACATGTTTACACATTTTAATTTGTTTTTTTTATGAACAGTATCTCAAGAAAGGTAAGTTATCCAGCGACTGAATGTATGCAGAAGTCCGTCTTTTTTGGGAAGAGGACTGAACTAACGTCTGGAAAACAAGCAGCATATTTTGTGCAGATGTTTCCTGCTCATGTCTAGCTTGTGCATCTGTAAGATTTTCCATTCAAGTGCTTTTAATGAGTCATGCAGGTCAGGATCTTTTTATACGAAAATGTCATTGCTTTAAAGATGCAGAGCAGTCAACACATAGCCATGTTAAATGATATCATAATCACTAGATATTCTTTCCTTTTCTTTGCAGGTGCAGTGACAGGAGCCACCTGTGTGTGTATGTGTGTGTGTGCATTTGTATTCCCATGCACGTGAAAATATAGTGTTTGTGAATCATCTGTGTGTGAGCGTGTGTGTGTGTTGGAACATGCCGGGGTTTGCGAACAGCTCGAAGGTGCGACGCGGCCTCACCTTTGCTACGGGTCTGGTGGAGTGTCTGTGTTTTGCTGGAGCTGTGTTCGGATGGGCCTCACTTGTTTTTGTCCTGAAGAAGGAGGACTACTTCAGCTCTCTGTGTGTCAACACCACAGTCAACGCAACACAGGTCCTAGGTCAGTTTGATACCCTCAGCAACACTTTGAATTCACCTGGATTGCTAAAATTAGTCACAACTCTTTGTGCAGGCATCTACCTGCATATTTCACAACCTTACTTCTCTCTTCTTCTGTTTTATGTGTCTACAGATTGCAGCGGACAGGATGAGCAGTTCTCCCTTGTTTTCACCATCGCCTCATTTATGAACAACTTCCTGACGCTCCCCAGTGGTTTCCTCTTTGACCGGTTTGGTACCACAGTGGCTCGGCTCTTTGGAATGTGAGTCCAACATCATCTTAATTACTCCTAAGTTAAAAAGGATTTCCTTTCTTATTTATAAGAAAGGAAGGACTAAAAAGCCCACTGAGGATTGTCATGACAATCACTGAATAGAAGAGATCAACAACAAGAGGTTGTTGATCAGTGTGGGGTTTTTTTTTCCCCAATTGATGTGCAGATTTTTAGGCATTGTTATCTCAAATGGGCCAGACAATAGAGTTGCAGTAAATGGGGAAATAAATCTCCCTTGGAGAGCATGTCCCCAGATACCCTTAGGTTTGGTCTGAGCCCTGAATGTTTGCAACGTCTGGCTCCACCTCTGTTTTTATCTAATCTCAACACTCATGTTTTCCAACATGTGGCTTGTAACGTAGCAGTTAACAACCCACCTCTTCTGCTTGTAGTTGGACACAGGTGGACATACTGTAGCTGTGCGTGTTCAAGCATGCACATATGTACACAAACACATGCCTGTGGTTTGTGGAGTATCTTCTTTTGTGGTACGCCACTATGCGTAGTACAATGAGTGCTGCGTCCAGATGTGAAATTAAACACAAAGAAGTATGAGGATGAGGCAATTATGCACATAATGAAAGTAAGGAGGAGCTGCTGGAAGTGTTTGTGACCAGAGCTCCACTGCAGATAATGAGAGGGTGTCGTGGAGGGAGTACAGGAAGGAGCTTAGTGTTGAGTTTTCCGACTGGGCTGAAGTGTGGCAGTCCCCAGACCTTTATTTTGACTTTGAGCATGTTCAAGTAGCTCTGCAGAACAGAAAACAGAAGAAATCCAAGTCTTTGCACTAACATGTTATGTTCATTTATTATAAATCAGTTCTTCTCAGACTTTTGTATGCTTTTACACGTCTTGCACCAATGTATGACACTGCCTTTGAACAGGTTACCACAAAATAACTCATGTATCTGTAAATAAACATAAAAAGCAAGAGAGATTTTTTGCTAGATCGACTTTGCATTGAGTTTTCATACAATAAAAGTGCAATACATTTTTTTAAAAAAAGAAAAAGAAATAAAGACTGTTTGCGACAGGTTTCTTTGCCAAAACATCCGTTTTTTTTTACGCAGCCATAAAACTAAACATAACAGTGTCTTTGCAGCTTGCTGCTTTCACTAGACCTAACATTTTAACTCAAGACAGAGGGGCCTCTATCCTCTTCATCACCCTGCATGACTGACTCCCTCTGCCTGTGGTAGCAAAGCTAACACTATAACGCAAAAAGGCAGTTTGATATAATTTATAACAGTCTGTCTCTGGTATTTCCCTCCCCTCCTGTGTGGTAAAAGGGACATGTAGGACAACTCAAAGCAAGAGCGCAGACAGAATTCAGAGTAGCTCCCTTAAGGAATTTTACGTAAAGTATTTGAGGTCTCCAGACAGCAACACACACATGAATGGAGATGCTGTGCACACACTAAAGCTGGACACTTAGCAATGCAGAATATGGGGAAAATGTATTATGAGTAAGGGAGCAGTAGAGCAAACAAATCATTAAATTGCACAGAAAAGGATTAAGAAATAGAGAGGTCAGAATCATAAATCACCAGAGGATGGAGGAATGCCCTCCCTACTGCCTATCTAAATCCACAGCAACGAACTTGTACAAAAGAACATATGTTTCCACTAAAAGAGGGTGGAGGGAAAATAAAAGGAATGCAAATAGTTGGACAAGACACAGCAAGTGGAGTTGAGGGTAGATTTGTTTTGCTTGTCAAGTGCCAAGAAAAGGAAGTTGGTGTTCACCAAACTGCAGCAGTTTTACCTGGTTACTGTAAAGCCCACTGAGCCAGTAAAATGAAAATCACTGCCAATTCTTTTTCCCACCAGATGTCTTTACACCCTGGGTTCTTTGCTGGTGGCCTTCTCGAGTGCAGGTGAAAAACATTTCTCATGTCTCATTGTTTTGTGCTCTCGTAGTCCAAAGAGAAGACACAAAAAAATGTTACAGCAGACTCTCACTACTGTGGGCGCTCATTTCCCCCGTTTTTTTCTTTTCCCTTCAGCTTTGTCAAACATGCTCTTCCCTGCTCTCTCCTTCCTGGCAGTGGGCGGCATCCTGTTTCTAATGACCAACATGCAGGTACCGAAGCAGTCGTTCAGATTATTATCAGTTTTGATGCATCTAAATTAAAGGGCCAGTGTGTAGGAATAAGGGGCATCAGTTGGCAGAAATGGTTTATAATATTCACAGCTACTCTTTCATGATTTTATATAATCACCTGAATCGTTTTGTATTTGTAACCTTAGAATGAGATGTTTACATCTACATATGGAGCGGGTCCTCTTCGACGCAGTCTGCCATGTTCTACAATAGCCCAGAATGGACAAATCAAACGCTGCCTCTTAATAGGGCCATTTGCATTTTTGGATCAGCCGCCATAGTTCTCCTACATGCGTGGGGAGAAGTTTCAGTCCTGCAACCTCACCGCAAGATGCCACTTAATTTAATTTTCTATTTAATTCATTACTTTATAAAAATTGTGAAAACTGACCATCACAGTTTCTCAGCATTTAACTTGACATATTCAAATAATAATAATAATAATAAATATTTTTTTTTATTGTTTTTAATAATTGTTTGAAGTAGAGATGGAATAGGGCAGCACAGTGGTGCAAGTCTCAGGGTTTGATTCCACACAGCAGCAAGGGCCCCTCTGTGTAGGCTTTGCATGTTCTCCCTGTGTCAGCATGGGTTTTTTTTGGGTTCTGTGGCTTCTTCCCACAGTCCAAAGACATGTAGGTTAGGTTAATTGGGGACTCTTAATTGGTTGCTGGTCTCCATGTACACTGCCTCTCGTCCAGTGTCAGCTTGGATCGGCTCCAGTCCTCCTGTGACCCTGAGTAGGATGAGCGGTTATGGATAATGAATGAATGAGACAGAAGAATTCTGACAGTGTTCGGGAAAGGGAGGGTTGAGGCGTGTTGTGTTCCAACTATGCTGACACAGTGATAAAAGAGATGATTTGTAGTCTGAAGGGTTAGAGGAGGCATTCCTGATTTCGATAACTTAATTGAGGGATTTATTTGGATATTGCAAGAATAATAATGTATCATCTGTGAAGAAACTGATTTTGTGTGTTATGTTTGTTGTGATACCGATGATGACATAGTGTCGCAGTTAATAGTTCAGTGAATAAGGTGATGGTGAGAATGGACATGCTTGTTTGGTCCCTCTGCAGAGTGTGAAGCTTTGTGAACTTGATCCATTGAATAAATGAGTTTCCAAAGCCAAACTTTTCAACGGTTTCGGTGACAAAAGTCCAGTTCACTCTACGGAATGTTTTTTTTCTGCATATAAAGACAGGATAACTGTATTGATTTTGTTACTGTATTAAATCCTGTTTGATCTGGGTAAATGAGAGATGAAATAACTGGTTTAATTTGAATTGTTTAAGAGTAACAACACCCCCAAACCACTTTTTTTTTTTAAACTGAAAACCAATAGACCAATGTATATGTATTTAGTACTGTTGCTGATAGAGTCAGGTCCAAATCTTGACATTTGTGCAAAGTATTTGGATTCCACATATGGTATTATGAATATGCATAGTGCCTTCCCAATAACGGTTTATTGCAATTGAATTCTCCTACTGGCTGATCTGGTGGCAGGTGTCATACAGTATATGGCAGCTTAAGTCAAGCGCCAACCTTATCTTAAGATTCAAATAATGAGATAAACGTATGTAAAAATAATCCCTGTGAGCAAAATCCTCAGAGGGAATGTTTCAAAACCACATCCTCATGTTCAAATGTTCAAGCAGGCATTTCAACTTAGCAAGAACAAATTTTACATTAAATGACAGAAAAATAAAAGGCAAACAACGGAAAGAAAGCCCCACAGACATATCGACAAATGCAATATTTGTTTTAATAAATTTAAATTTCTCCCCTGAAGGTCGGAAACCTGTTCGGCTCACGTCGCTCCACCATCATCACTCTCTACAATGGCGCCTTTGACTCCTCATCGGCACTCTTTCTTGTCATCAAGGTGAGAAACATTCATACATTGTTCTCATATATAATGTATATTTATACCAGCTCATGTTGTCTTGATGTCTTCTCCTGCAGCTGCTACATGAGGCTGGCGTCGCTCTCCGCTCTTCCTTCCTCTTCCTGTCCGCCTGCAGCTTCATTCACCTGCTCAGGACTTTCTTCCTGCTGCCCAGAAACCACATTCCCTACCCGCTGCCTGATGACTACACATACGGGTACATATCCACAACAAACCACACACATCATCAACAACTTACACAAGTTAAAGGGATACATCAAGTGACAAAAAAAATGAGAACATTGAATTAAAAAAAAAGAAAAAAACAATAGTGCAAAATACAAATAAAAATTAGGTTTTAAAAATGCCATTTTAATGCAACTCCAGACTTGGCATGCTTGAGCTTTCTACTAGAAATGTTTGCAGTTTACAGAGCTCATTGTACTCTTACAGCAAGAAAAACTGGCTTGTTCTCATTCCCAGAGCCTCAAATACCAGGGCTTTGTCATGCCCCCCCCCACGCACCGCGCTTTCAACAAACTCCAATGTAAACTCATCCACGGCAATAGTTGACACTGAGAACAACTGACACAGTAAAAAGACTGAGAAAGTCTGTGTAGGACAGGAGGGGGGGGTAGAGGGGTCAAACAGAACCTGACCTTTGTCCACGAGTCCACAGTGGACAGTCCTCTCTGGTGGAAGGAAAAACAATTCCAAAATAGCATGCTTCTCACAGGTGGACTCAAAATGAGGATTGTTTTCCCTAACAAAATGTCTAGCTTGCATGTAACGAAAAAAATTAGAGTGAGGTAAATTATACTTAAGACTTAATTCAGGCAGAGGCAAACTTGTTGTCTCAAGAAGTTCTTTATACATTTGAGTCATTTTAGACTCCATATAGTAAATGTGTTGTCTAGCAATGCAGGGGTAAAGGCATAATTATGGCAAAGTGGTGTATGGACTGAAATACAAGGGACTTTATATGTCTGTTTGATCTGATTGAGAATCTTGAGTGAGTTTCTGACAACAAAACTATTACATACTAATTTAGTAGGAGATGTACAATTTGTAAAAAGTAGGGAAGATAGTGAAACATATGTTTTTTTAAAGACATAAATTCTAGTTTTAACCAAACGGGAGCAGGCTTGAGTGAGTCATAGTCTGGCCAAAATGCCAGTGCCCTAGCATTAGCTGCCCAATAATAATATTTAAATACTAGAAGACCCAGACCTCCATCCAGTGTAGGCCTTAATAGATGCTTTCTGGATAATCTGTGTTTTTTTATAACCCCAAATAAAATCTAGAATAACTGTTTCTAGTTTCTTAAAAAGGTCTGCCGAGATCCATATTGGCAAATTTTGAAAAATATATAAAAACTTTGGTAGTGACATCATCCTAATGGCATTTACTCTGCCGATCATGGAGAGGGGTAAAGTCCTCCAGTATTCTATACTGCGTTTTAATTCATCAGTACCTTCAAGAAAATTTAATCTAAGCAGAAATTTAGGGTTTTTTGAGATCTTAAGTCCAAAGTATGTAATATAGTCTTGTTGCACAATATTAACCAGGTGTTAGAATGTGTTTCAGCTGGGCGTCACATAGAAATGCTAAAGGACTATGAAATGCAGTTTTGGGTGTGGATTTAAAGTCTAAGTCAAAAAACTGTTCAAATGGCAGGTCCATCTGTGGTCACTGCTGAAACTCCTACACAGCTGTCAGCAAAAAGCAGTGACGCAGATTACAGTGCTGATGCCCTCCCCTCCCTTTTATAGCTGTGGACGCCACACTCATTTGCTTCCAAAAGTCACACAATAACACCCAAAGTAACCAATCAAATGCAGTGGCAGACCAGGGGGAGTGACATGCAGGAAATGACCACAGGCTGGAGTTGATCCTGGGCCCCTACAGCAACAGCCTTGTATATGAAGTGCCTGCTCTAGCACTAAGCCACCAACACCCCCAGATCTTATATTTCACTCGGTAGAATTACTGCTTCTGTCAAATGAGTCTGATGCCTGTAGATTGGGGCAGCTGCAGCAAAATGCATTTTAGCCACATAAAATAGGACTACTTAAAAAATCTAAACTGTAATTTTACCACACAGCACACAAGAGATGCTGGACTACCGCTGCCTACATTGTTTACTCTGTTCAGCCCAAATGCAGGGACTTGGACACGGTGCATGCCCACAGCAGGAGAGACTCATTCTTAGAGAAAAGAATATTTCATGTGCACATAAGATGAGAAATGTGAAAAGTCTGATCTAAAGTAACAGATCAGGGAACCCCTCCTTTGGAGTCTAGACGCTAGTGGTGGTAATTGTGGTTTTGAGATGGGATGAAGACGGAGCTGAGGATCTGGATGTGAAGAGTAGTGTTTTTTTTGATGAGCTTGTCCTGGGCTCTACATAAGGTGACTAGAGATGAATGAGGTGGAGGAGAGTGCGATGATTCCACCTAAAATGGCAGCTGACAGGAGCAGAGAGGAGAACAGATTTAAAGTTTGGCTGAAGGAGATTGTGGCAAAGTTTGACAGGCTAACTGGGAGAGGGAGTGCACATATGCAGCTAATTGGGGGAAGCGGTGGGAGTGGGATAGAGAGACATTTGTGAAAGGATATAGCATAAAGAAAGTCTCCCTGATTGAACGTAGGTTGAGCTTCATCTGTGTGACTTTTTAATGAAAAGGTAAAGGTTTTAGAAGTGCCTGTGAAATAGCATTTTAACCTAAAACTTAAATCAAATTGAAATTTTGGATTTAAATACATAAGGAACACCACAATACAAAAATCTAAAAAATAATAAATAATTCATCATACCTTGCTTATCTATCTACTGAATACAAGGCAACCACATGGAAACTCTCACCTGCACATGTACATTTCCTGTCCTCCTCAACTGCCTGTATAAACATACTCCCATGAAAAAACTAATTCAAGTTTCAATCATAAGAAGGTGTTTGCTCAACCAAAAAACCTTCAAATATTAATTTTGTATTAACATACACCATGAAATCGTTGTATTTTCTGATACGGTTATTAAAAATTAAAAATCTCATACCATTGCAACCCTTTAAACAAATCTGCTCCTTTCACAAAAATCTGCATATTTTTCTGTGGCAATTCATAAAATGAAGAAAAAGAAGATGAAAACACTGAGCTCTCCTCATTCAATAATGATAAATACACCCAGCTGCAAATTTTGAAAGACAAACCAGTTGATGAATTGAACTTTCTTGTGTAAACAGGATTTTTTGAGTCTTACCTGCACAGTTTATGTTCTCATCATCCACCCACATTCCTCGGGAATTCCCTTCATATCCTGCTGTGTTATTATAGGATGTTAAGTAAATAATTATCAAAGAACTCCCACAATGCCCTCAGTCTGTTGCTAACCCACTGTGACTTTTGACCTTTGTCAGGATAACCTGCGGTAAATCAAGGAGTCTGACCTTAGAGCAGACAGCAGCCAATAGTAACACACTGAAGATAACGGAGGAAACGCCCCTCAAAAGGGATGTGACTGCGAAACAAGGTTTGTGAACTTTACTGTGGCATAGATTAATACATAGACCGAACAAAAGAGTTATCATGCATCTGAGTGTTCATTTATGTCTGTGGTGTCCTCTCGTCTCTCAGAGAAGAGTTTCCGTGAGTGTTTGATGTCCAGGTTCTTTGTGTGGCACCTGCTCTGGTTGTCGGTGATGCAGCTCAGACATTACCTCTTCATCGGCACCCTCAACCCGATGCTGCAGCGGCTGACGGAGGGAGAGCCTTCACTGGGTAAACACACACATACATCATGTTACTGCCTATGCAAAGGTGGGGAGTATTATAAGTGCAAGAAGCTCCTGAATAGAGAGTACTTTTATCTCTAATTTGGCTGACTAGTTAAAGTGTTTAGTCTGTGACCATCTTGTCTTTTCTTGTGTGTCCCTGCAGTGAGCCAGTACACCAATGCCTTTGCTATAACGCAGCTGTGTGGCGTGCTGTGTGCTCCCTGGAACGGCCTCATCATGGACAGACACAAAGGCAAACCTCGTGCTGAAGGTAACATACTAATGAGGGCAAGTAATGAACCCAACAGGCTGCAGCCATGGCAGACGTACTATCAGTGTGTCTCTGTGTTCTCGGGGCCCAGCATGTCAGTGGGATCTTGTATGTCTGAAGAGACAATAAATATTAACTAAAAAAAGTCCAATCTCTAACTGTACAAAAGCACTAAACACCAACTACATGTTCCTTTAAATATTTAGTTATTATTATGAAACATAATTGTTTAAAAGAAACATAATACTTAAAACTACTTATTTCCAGATGTGCTTTTTGCCATCATTTTCTCTTTTCATTTGTGTGTGTGTGTTTGTAGGAGAGAGCGAACAGGAAGCAGACCTGCGGGCCTCGGTGCTTTCTCTCTTCCTGACGGCGCTGCAGTGCGTGTTGTTCTCAGTGTGTGCCTCCACCCCGTACCTGCCGCTTCAGTACCTCACTTTCATCCTGCAGGTTATCAACCGCTCCTTCCTCTACGGCGGAAATGCAGCCTTCGTCAGTGTGGCGTGAGTATCAAACACACACACGAATACACACATGTACACATCTCTTTGTTGACTACACTTGAGTATTCTCATATCTGCTCATAGCAACATTACAGTGTGTTATAAATTATATGTTTACACACTGTGGGGTTACAGTGAAGTGTTACTTTTAGTTTTGAGGAATGTTTTAAAGGCTTAAAAATGCTGATTTCCTGTTTTCTACATTCTATGTCTTCCTTCTCTTTGCCATGTCATCACTTTGTGTGTGTGTGTGTGTGTGTGTCTAGTTTCCCATCATGCCACTTTGGGAAGGTGTATGGCCTGGTCATGGCTCTGTCTGCAGTGTTTTCTCTGCTGCAGTATCCCTGCTTTGCCCTGGTGAAAGGCCCTCTGGAGGGAGACCCTTTATATGTGAGTGCAGAGTTGCCCATCCCCATCCCTTTAATAAAAGCACAATTCGTTAAAAACCTTCTGAAAAATAGTCGCACCAAGAAATGTTTAGGAGCAAATGATAACGCTTTGAGAATATTCGTACAGTAAGAAAACTTACAATGCAATGTAAATATAGAAGAAACAGATATGCGTTGTCCAAAAAAATCCCAACAAAAACCCCGATCATACTGATTCTAAAACAGATTCGTCATGACTTTTTATTCTCTCTCTTAAATCATTACAACACATACGAGCTAATAAAGTCCACCAGATTGTAAATTAAAATGAGCACCTATTCTCATAGGTGCCACGTGCACATTTAAATGGACTGCACAGAGACATTTGTATCACTTTTCTAGTCTTCCGACCACTCACAGTGCTTTTACATTATATTTCTCATTCCACTGGTCCTTGCCACTGGTGTGTGACTGTGTGTATAAATAAGTGAATAAGATAAGATAAGATAAGATAAACCTTTTCTGTTAATTGTGACAGACAATAAAGGTTTATCTTATCTTATCTTATTCACTTATTCATACGCACAGTCACACACCAGTGGCCGAGGCTACCAATCATAGTGCCACCTGCTACTCAGTAACCATTACATGGACTCACTCACACACACTGATAGAACAGCAATGGGAGCAATTTGGGGTTCAGTATCTTGCCCAAGGATACTTTGACATACGGACTAGAGGAGCTAGTGATTGGTGGACGACAAGTTCTACCTCTGAATCAGTAAATGAAAAGTAAATCATGCCGACGTGAGCAGCAGAGATAACATTAAATAAGAAATGCTGATCTTCTTCAAAAATAAAATGATGATAAAACGATGATGCATAAATGATGCATAAAACTTAACCTCCAGCTATACATGTGTCCCCCCTCAATGTGATAATGAAACCTACACCCTTGATAGTGGCCTAGGTTGTCACCTTTTATGCACCATTATGCATTTTTTCCCGCTGATCTGCTACGATTATCTACGGCTATCTATCTCTCACTGTTTCCTCCTCTCTCCTTTCTGCAGGTGAACGTCGGTCTGACGCTGCTCAGCCTGCTCGCCTTCATCCATCCCATTTCTGTCTACCTGCACTGTCGAAGACTCGCCTCCCAGCGAGCCAACAATGCCTCCTCTTAAAGTCTCATGTCATGTGAGACTCACTTAAAAATGCCCTTAATATTACTTAATGACACTATTACCTCTTTGGCTTATTTGATTGATTAATTGTGCTTGTGTGGCGGTGTTGTGTTGTCATATGTATCATCACATGTTTGTAAAGGCATTTCAGGTTGCAGTGAAGTGTGGTTTTGGGTACAATCACGGTGCATTTGCCACATTCTCAGATCATGTTCACAGCCAGACTGAATGTATTCGTAATTATTAAGAGCTTCTGCTTTACCTCTTTTAAGATTTCCAGGATATGTCATTTTATTTTCACTTTTAGATCAATTTTACAGTCTGAGTGTGTCACCTGATAGTGCTGATGAGCTTTTTGGAAACAAATCCTCAACAGCTGCCAGTTTGTCTGTTTTTACACTTAAAATTCCTTGTTGTTGCTGCTTCTGATGACTGAGACATGTTTTATGTTTCTTGTTTCATGTAAGGTCATATTTTAATTTGAATTCTGGACATTTTTTTAAAAAAATATTCTGTGTCATACTAGCCATCTATCACATCATGTTTACGGTGGTTTCACAGTACCAAAAGATAAACTGTATTGTCAAAGCTGAAGAATTTACAGGTAATGTTCATGTCAGTATTCAGTAGTTTTTTTCTCTAACTGTTTGTTTTTGTCTACCTTGAAAATAGAGCATGGGATCAAGCATGTGTGGAAGGAAAAAGCTGAATGTAGTCATATTGTTAGGGACGATTGGGGCTCAGAGTCACTAATGTCACTTTGTGTTGTTTTAATGGATCGATCAGTGAGTGATAACCCAGGCAGCCTCTCTGTCGGGACAAAGGTCCTGTTTGCTTGATGTCTCTGCACTGACTGCATGTGAATTCACTCAGATACATCAAATAGAGCAGGCGACACAGCGCTGCCATCTGCTGGCCTCTCAGTGTAGCTCTGAGCTACTGATGTCACTGTTGAACCAAACATAAACAAACAGGAGACTAAGCTCCTTTTATGTTTTTGTTGTTTCTGACATATGAAGTCTCAGGTGTTCAGTGTGTCTGTGTAGTTCAGTAGGAGGATTCTGTTTTCCATTAAAAAAAGGGAAATACATTTCTGTTTACCAGTAAGTTTATGTTTTCAGGTCGACTATACATTTTGCTGAAGTGCCAAGCCTGAAGTGGTGGTAATGTTGTTCAAATGTAATTTAAAATATGCAAATTTGTCATCATGCTGCAATTAAATGTATCTTTTGATATGAACTTTAGTATTGTCGTAAAGGAAACTATTATTTTTTACTCTTTATTCTTGAACAAATAAATGTTTTATTTTTTTTAACCATTGTGAGAAACATGGTTCACTTGCCGGGAACTGCCCACTTCAGATAGTGTAGGAAATTATTAATGTTGACATGCAAATATCAAACTAATAAATTTTGAAGGCTAAACCATGAATTCCTTTTTTGTTCCAAGTGTTCACCGACTCCGTGTTTGCAGTTGATTGACTTTTGACAGATTGGTGTATTTATAGAACGTGAGCTGCACAAGGTCACGCTTGTTGTGCTTGTGGTCATTATAGGATCCGAAAGTCATTTTCATCAAGTTATTATTTCTTAAATTTTATGTCCAATACATTTTAAAGCAGAAAATTTTTTGCGTTCACTCGCAGAAGATCCAAAATCAAGTTACAAACCAAAAAAAAAGATATAGATTGAGGTCTTTCATCACCAAAAAGTGACATTTAACGGGACACTCAGATTTTACAAACCAAGTTTAGTTAACTCCCCATTAGCAGGAGAACTGTGAATCAGCTCAATGTCTTTTGTGGCTCTGAAAGTAGTTCTCTGAAGTCGGAAAAATTAACTAATAACCAATATCACAAACTGTTCTTGTGGCATATTAGATTTATAGGCATTTACCAGACAGAGAGGCTCCATCAAAAGATGTTATTGAGTTGCATTATGGGAAATTTTGGAACTAAAATCAGGATATCTCTGCCTCTGCTGCACAGATTCTTACCAGTCTGTCTCTAGGATGTCCCCCAATGCCATGGAAGTTCAATGCTAAAACAATCCTTCGAAAACGCATTTTAGAAGTTTACGTTCTTACTGCTTTAAAAATCGTCCTGTGAATGAGGAGTTACTGTGAATGATGCAGTTTGATTTAAAAAAAACAGACTCTCAGGAGAGGGGACAACTGTTTTTGTGATGACAGCAGCTGACTGGAGCTCTACATCCCTAAACTAAATGAAAAGACATGTATTAGCCCAAACATCAAGGGATTTAACATGGGCTGACTCCTCATCAAAGGGTAATTCTACCAATTTTACACCTCAGAGTCTGTCTCGAGGTCTCATGAAGTGCTACTACATAAGCTGCCTCACTTGATGTCAACCTGCAGGACTCACAGCAGCCTCAGGGGACAGTCTGTCATCTCCTGTCCACGCTACTCAGTCTGGGTAGGAGTTGCTATGATGTTCCTGATAGTGGTGCAGAGGTTTCACACAAGGCAGATTCATCTCTGGCAGGGTTAACCTGAAATAGCAGGAACACAACAGCCTGTGTGACGCATGCATGTGCCACAGTGGTTAATGAACTTAATGGTCTAGTGTGCAGGATTTAGTGGCATCTAGTGGTGAGCTTGCAAACTGCCTCATCATATAATCGAGCAACAATCTTAGTTTCCACACACAGTGATGCGTTTCTTTTTTGGGGAACACCACTGTGAAGACAGCAACAAAACCACATTACACATATTACATACATTACATAACACATTACAGTAACACATCACATTTTAGCAGTAACAAAGTAATATAATGCCTTGCCAATAGAATACTGGGTTACATTATTACATTTTCAATGTCATGTAATGCATTACCACCCAAAATAAATACATTTTTTTATTCACCCACACCACTCCACTTCCGCCAGTGTGCTACCAGAAAAAAACATCCATCCCTAAAGGTTACAGTGACTTGTCATGTCACTACAGATTACATCATAGAAGGATGCTGGTGATCGGCACATCTGGGTCATGCTGCACTGTGTGTTATCATGTTCATACAGTGTGTTTCCATTAACATGACAACATATCCCACTCTGCTTTTGCGTCCAAAGGCTGCCTGAAAGCAGCGGGGATAAGGAGCTGGCCTCAGGTTTGCTTTTTCCTCCGGTGCTGCAGTAGCGAACAGTAGTTACCCCCAATAGGAAGCTTCCCCTGGCCACGGGAGCGTGCATGCATTCAGCGCAGCAGCACTGTGCTTGATTTCACTCATGTAAATGAAAACTACCAACAATTGCATTGTTTAATTCATTGTTTTAGCGTTGTAATTTATCAACAAGGTTTTGCAAAGTAGTAGCACATGGCTCACCCATCAAAATAAATGCTTTTATTTTTCTGTACGTCATAACGTCGTATTACACACTGCACTGAACTGAAAAAACAAGGTAATCATGAATTTTCCTCCTGTAATTTGACATATAATGCGCTGTAATTTAAGCTTTTGTGAGGAATTTGTTGAATTAAATAAACTTCAATACTCAAAATCAAGATCACTGTAATTGTTTGCTGGCCTCGATTAAGTCTACATTTATTTCACTCGAAATGTACTGTAATGGGCAGATGAAGCCCGACCATCAAATGATTTATATTGTGTGTACCTCAGATAATACTCTAACACCTCTGTGAATATTAACAGGTTTCCGCTCTTCCAGCCAATGTTACAGGGGGAAACGCATTATTCCAGACTGCTTTTCCAGTCTGCCAGAATTTGTATCCCCCCACACATAATGGGCAGATGAAGCCCGACCATCAAATGATTTATTTTGTGTGTACTTCAGATAATACTCTATAACCTCTGTGAATATGAACAAGTTTCCTCTCTTCCAGCCAATGGAAGAGAGGAAACTTACAGGACAAATTACAGGAGGAAAATTCATGATTGCCTTGTTTTTTTCAGTTCAGTGCAGTGTGTAATACGACGTTAAGACGTACAGAAAAATAAAAGTATTTCTTTTGATGGGTGAGCCATGTGCTACTTTGCAAAACCTCATTGATAAATTACAACGCTAAAACGATCATCCTCCCTGTCTCCCAGACTTTTTGTTACATCAAAAATGTTAATGTTATTTCATTGTTCTTTATCATTTTTCTCATTTTAACATGAAGTGATAACCACTGTATGTGAATGCATGAATGGGTCAGACCCGTGCAGCATTGGATTTGAAATAAACTGTAATAAACTGGAGCTTCTGTGCTTTGATTACCTGCTGTGAAACAACACGACCCTCATCCATTTAAAATATTCATTCCTCCTCTTTTGGTGAAAGTAATGCAAAAGTAGTGTATTAAGTAACTTATTACTAGGAGTGAGGACACGAAGGAGCACAAAATCGGGAAGTGGAAGAAGGCCCTCAATTTCCTCACAGCGCTCTCCTTGTGAAAGTCACACAACCTTTTGGCTAAAACAGTGTAGCCAGCATTCTCAGCATCCCCATCTGGAGTATGTCTCACCGCTTCAGTGGCAGCTTCACTGCAGTTTGGCTTGCCAGGCTTGTAGGGAGGGTTATCCTCTTCAGCTACGAGCACTGCAAGAGGTGAGGGACTTTCTTCGCTGCACAGCAGAGAGATTGATGGAAAGATAAAAAAAAAGTAGGGGAGGGAGGAGAGGGAGGGAGCAGGTGAGGAGGGAAGAGCTGGCCTATATAAGGAAAGAAAATGGAGCAGGAGCAGAGAGGTGTGGTTCGTGAAAACATTAGAGGGGACCAACAGAGGCTGGATTGTGAGTATTGCAGACTGCTATTTATTCATTTATTGTATCTTCACAGGAGGTTACTTTGTTAAAAAGTCATGTTTACACATTTCAATTGATTGTCTTTGTTGTTACAAAGGAAGTTTTATGAAATACCAGTAGGTTAACTTTCTGTCCTTCAATTCAGAAGCCAATCCAATGCAGAAGCTCATGATTTTTGTAAGAGGACTGAACTAACAGCCTGAACACAAGCAGCACATTTTGTGCACAGATGTTTTAGTTCATGTCGTACTTGTTGAACTTTAAGATTTTCCATTTAAGTCCTTTTTGATGTGTGATGCAGGTCAGGTTCCTTTCATGTGAAAAGGTAACTGCTTTAAAGGTGCAGGAGGGTCAACACATAGTCCTCTATAGATATATCAGGATTACATTTTTCATTCTCATTTCTTTTGATTGACAGGTGCAGTGACAGGAGCCATCTCTGTGATTTGCCTGCCTGTGTGTGATTGTGTTTGGGACCATGCCACGATTTGTAAACAGCTTGACTGTGCGACGTGGTCTCACCTTCGTTACGGGTCTGTTTGAGTGTCTGGTTTTCATTGGAGCTGTGTTTGGATGGGTTTCACTTGTTTTCGTCCTGAAGACGGAGGGTTACTTCAGCTCTCTGTGCATCAACACAACTGGAGTCAATTCAACGCATGACTTAGGTCAGTTTTAATTACAACATGATCAATTTTTCTTTCACCATATATATTTATATTATAGTATAATATTGTTCCTTTTGATTATGGCTGTAAAGTGTATTTTATGCTGATGATACTGTGATTTATTCATCTGCTTTTACACTGGTAAGAGTGTAATCTGTTTGCAGACAGCTTGTAATTCGATCCAGTGCTCACCTCTGGAGCTTGTACTTGTACTACTTAAATGGAAAATAAGAAAAATAATTGGAATTCTCTGGATGCTCATATTTAAAGGAAATTTACTTTAATATTTGCACATTGGTTGAGTCTGAAATTGACAGGATGTCCTCACAGAGGTAATTCAAGAGACCATCAAAATGAATGCCTTAGCCCCTTTCGACAAGCTCAAAGATTTGTCTATTTAAGTTGATGTTGAGATCTGTTAATGTTTGATTGTATTATTATTATTGATATTTTATAATTGATTATTCATAGTTGGTGTTTTCGTATTGTTTTATTTTAAAACACTGTATGTATGATCTAATTATTTATTGATCTATGATGTTTTCTTCTGTATATTTTATGTAATTTTAGAATTATTGTATGTATGATTTGTAACCAGTCCATGTGTAATGCTTCATCAGTCTGGATCAAAATATTGATTCAGTGATCACTGATCCAATATTACTGATGCAAAGAGAAAACATTAATACATATTGTCATCTTTGAGATGTTCCCTTGTTTTGAAATTCTCATGGCATGTCTGTATCAGCATTTCCACCCAGGCACATCTCTTTCTAAACATGAAAACAATGCTTGCAGCTTTGTGCCACACAGCCAATGGCAAGCAGCCAAGAAAAAGACAATTGGGATAATTATTAATATTGTCTCATATCGATCACAGACCCCTGAATTGAATCAAATTGATATTGTATAGTGACAGACTTTGTGATATCAGCATGTATTGTATTGTTGTCCATAGACTCAATATATTATTGCATTGTGATGAAACTTTTGATTTACACCCCTGGGAACCAGGGCACCATCGAAAATGAGACCTCAGTCTCAGTGGCTCTCCCCTGACTAAATAAAGGTTATATAAATACATATATAACTTAACTTTAATTACTACTCTCTATGCAGCCTTCTCTTGCTTAAACTCTCGGTGCTTAAACATGTAACAGATGAACTTAAGGCCAGAGGCCTAAATGAAGTGTTGTATTTGATGACAACTTTTTATGCAGGTGTCTTTGAACCACAGTGATCAGCTGCTTTATTACAGGTGACAATAATGGTCCTGCATGAACAGGTGTTTTATTGGTATCTACTTTTTATGCAGGACTCTCTGTTCTTGGTTGTCTTGTTTGTGTTCTCAGCCCAGGTGTTTTCTCTCTTTTTGTTTTATGTGTCTACAGATTGCAGTGGACAGGATGAGCAGTTCTCTCTTGTTTTCACCATCGCCTCTTGTATGTTCACTTTCCTAACGCTGCCCAATGGTTTCCTCTTTGATTGGTTTGGTACCACAGTTACTCGGCTTGTTGGAATGTGAGTCCAGCAACACAATTACTCAAGAGTTAAATGTCCATGGATTGAAAATATTGCCATTTCTCATCAACACAGTTACTAAGTAGAGGACTACAAGCCCACCAGCCGAGTAGTTAGAAGGGATAACTTAACGAACATTGTTACATAAGGTAGCTAAGATCTCCAGGCAGCAACAGACACATAAATGGAGATGCAGCGTTAATGCCAAAGCCTGACACTTACTGTTTAGGCAAGGATCCACATTAGAAGCACATGAATTTGCCTCTAGTTTTCCTGGGGTCCTGCACATTTAAAAACAGTACAGACTTAGAAATAATTAGACAACTTAAGATATAATAACAATTGGCATGCTAGACATATACCGGAATGAAAGACATGAAAAAGGATGAAGTAGTCACTGACATAGCAGACCAATTAAACATAACAACAGAGAGAGGAAGACACTTACAGAAATAAGATGGGCACTGAGGAAAGCAGATCAAACAGATACAGTTATGAAAGAATTTGAGGATATAAAATAACAGATAGCAAAGAACATAAAATACATACAAATAGCACTATGTTCCTATCTTGTTATTTGGCAAGATATTTGTTTGTAATTTTTTTAGAAGTTATTTTATCATTGATGGTAGATATAATATCATTGGGCAAAAAATTCCAGAATGCTGTTGACTTGTACATGAAGGTAGATTTATGAAAATTTGTTATTGGTGCCAGGAGCATTATGTGACCAAAGGCTGCGCCTCTTGTGCTGTAACCATGCTCAGAGGCCGTGTGTATCTGGTAAGCCAATCTGAACAGGTTCGTGGTAGAAATGATGCTCTGCAGTACAAAAGAAAACATAAAGAAACTTTCTTTTCAACCATCAGCCAAGCTAGATATGCATGCTTATAGCTGACACGTGTCCTGTATGAGCAGCCTAGTGCCAGAGGAGCAGCTTAATAATTGATTCGATTACTGAGGGACGGACAAAAGCAGAACATTTCCTAGTCATACTGATTCCTCTCCCCAAAAATATTGTTTATATTTTTAGACCAGGATCTTGAGCTGTCCAAAGTTACGCCTCTGAAGTTTTACTGTGTTAACTTGTTTCAATATTTGTGGTACCAGCTACCACCTTACCAGCTACCTTAGTTGAGTTTTTGGCTAACATTGTCTGTATCAGATCACATAGACTTTGTCTGGGGAAATATTTGCGCATTTAAACTTACTGCTTGCTTGGATATGACAGCACTGTGCAGGGTGGTGTCATTTTTTACACACAACGGCAACTCATTAGTAAAGATGGAGTGTAACAAAGGCCCTAAATGACTGCCTTGTAGTACTCCAGTCTGTGAAATCCCAGTTTGAATAGCTGCCATTAAAGACTCTCTGTTTCTTCCTGAGAGATAATGACTGAACCACGGGATTGTATTTGGAGTGAAACCATTACACTGCTAATAAGCAAGGTATGATCATTTACATCGAAAGTTGTGCTGAAATCCTACATGATTGCGGCCACTAATTTCTTCTTGCTTATGAGCCACTCATTGGTCATAAGTGCAGGGCCCGTTTAATGTTCTTTTCTGTATGCGTGCTGAAAGATGGACAGTATATTGCTGCTTAAATACTTTAAAAAAAAAAAAATCATATGCTTAATAATGGTAAAATACTTATAGGTTGTACGTTATATTGTTTTTGTTTTATGGACGTAAAATGTTTTTGGCAGAGTCATAGGGGTCACATGAGCTCTTAGTTTCAAAGTCGTTAACGGTCACAATGTGTGTTGTGTGATAAACCTGTTACACAACCTGCCCAGGTTTGTCTAAATCCACAATAACAAACAGGAACAGAGAGCCAATGTTTCCATTAAGAAGGTGGAGGGAAAACAAAAGGCAAATCTTTGCAAGTGAAGATGAGGGTACATCCTGAAAAGGGAAGTCAACCCAAAGTTCTTCAGACAGCAGCAGAAGCTGCATTTAAAAGTTTGACATGAAAACTCTGGAATTTCTTTTTTCTACCAGATTTCTTTACACAGCAGGGACCCTGATGGTGGCCTTCTCAACTGCAGGTGAAAAACATTTCTCCCTGTCTTTGTTTTGTCTTTTCTTGGGATCCTTATTGTCTAAAGGAATCCTGACAAGAGCTAACATTGACTCACTTGTTAATGCTCATTTTTTACCCCATCAGCTTTGTCCAACCTGATGTTCCCAGCCCTCTCCCTCATCGCAGCAGGTGGCATCATTTTTCTAATCACCAACATTCAGGTACTGAAGCAGATCTAAAAGCTTATCCTCAATTCTGTTGAATGTGATAATCTTTTTTTAATTATTCAGTTGATTGATCTATGAAATGTCAGAAAATTGTGAAAGTCAGCAAATTCAAATTGGGTTTTTTTAATCAAATAAGAGTACAAAACCCCAAATTGTTCAATTTACCATGAGAAAAACCAGAGAAAAGCAGCAAGTCCGTAAACTTTGAATCATGTCCTATCATACTGTCAAATTTGCAAGAACAATTATTACATTAAATGATGGGAAAGTAGAGGCAAAAAAGGGGAAAAAACAATTCTATTAGTTTAAGTTTCTCTCCCAAAGGTAGGAAACCTGTTTGGCTCACATCGCTCCACCGTCATCACCCTCTACAACGGAGCCATCGACTCTTCAGCGGCACTCTTTCTTGTCATCAAGGTGAGAAACATTCACACACTGCTGTCATATATGCAGTATGTTTATACTACCTCACGTCTCAATGATGATCTTGTTGTCTTCTCCTGCAGCTGCTACATGAGGCTGGAGTCTCTCTCCTCCACTCCTTCATCTTCCTGTCTGCCTGCAGCGTCTTTCACCTGCTCAGGACTTTCTTCCTGCTGCCCAGAGGCCACATTCCCTACCCGCTGCCTGATGACTACACATACGGGTACATATCCACAACAAACCACACAAAATCTCATTATCAAGGAACTCCCACAATGCCCTCAGTCTGTTGCTAACCCACTGTGACCTTTGCCTTTTGTCAGGATAACCTGTGGTACATCAAGGACTCTGAGCTTAGAGCACATAACAGCGGATGGTAACGCACAGACGACGACAGAGGAAGTTGAGGACGTCCCTGTGAAACAAGGTTTGTTCTCTTTACTGTGGCGTGGTAAGATATGACAAAATAAAGAAATCATATGTTTATTTTTCTTAATTTTTCTTCTGTCCTTTTCATTCATCTATCGCTGTGTCAGAGAGGAGTTTCCGTGAGTGTTTGATGTCCAGGTTTTTTGTGTGGCATGTGATTTGGTTTTCGGTGATGCAGCTCAGACATTACCTCTTCATCGGCACCCTCAACCCGATGCTGCAGCGGCTGACGGGGGGAGAGCCCTCACTGGGTAAACACACACACAAACACACACACACACACACACACACACACACACACACACACACACACACACACACATATTACATCATGTTAGGAGAGAGTGTGTGCAAACCTTTCATATTATGTCAATACAATACAATGCTGCATATGATGATAGAAAGTACTTTCATCTCATATTCTGGCAGACTTGTTGAACTGTTGTTTGACTCCTTAGTCTGTGACCATCTTGTCTTTGCTTGTGGGTCCCTGCAGTGAGCCAGTACACCAATGCCTTTGCTATAACGCAGCTGTGTGGCGTGCTGTGTGCTCCCTGGAACGGCCTCATCATGGACAGACACAAGGGCAAACCTCGTGCTGAAGGTAACATACTAATGAGGGCAAGTAATGAACCCAACAGGCTGCAGCCATGGCAGACGTACTATCAGCGTGTCTCTTGTGTGCTCTCAGGGGCCCAGCATGTCAGTGGGCTCTTGCATGTCTAAAAAGACAATAAATATTAACTGGAAAAAGTCCTAATTAGTGCTGGCCAACGATTAAAATTTTTAATCTTAATTAATCCATGATTTCTGTAATTAACTATGCGATTAATCTCAAAATCGTTTTTTTCTAAAAATTTCAAGGAAAAAGTGAAAGAAACCTGTATGCTAAGATGTAGGTAAAAAAAAGGAAAATATTTAGTAGCATCCACAGGCTTTTATTTAACAGAAAGTGCATCATCAATATTTGCAGCCTCTACAAGGGCAATAAGTAACATTGTGTCTGGTCTAGACAGTCAGAACGTAGCCTGGAACTAAAAAGACAGAAGGTCTCTGTGCCCTAGTGGGCAAGAGCATTTTGGATGTTTTAGACAGTACTTGGGCCGTCCACACCAAGAACTATAACTATAAATATAACTATAAAAATACAGTTTTAAAAATCGTTCTAAACTCAAGTGTAGCAGCGTCCACACTATAACTATATTTTTCGCCCACTGAGGGTCTTCCTCAGGGCTTACTACTATAACTATAACGACAACGATAGTGGTGGACGATATCGTTTGGATCACTTTCAGAGCGATTTGATGAACGATAGAAACACTGACAGCCAATCAAAATCCATCCGAAATGACAGGTCGAGACATTCATCACGTCATGTATACCCGCTAAGAAAGCTCCAGGATTTCGATACACCCACTTAAACAAGGTGCAAAGATCCGTAACAATATAGTTTTGTGACAGAACCTTAACTTCAGTGATTTTGTTTTGCAAATACCGGGTAAATAACTGCAATAAAATACATTTTGCAGGGGAATGCGTCTCCTCTTTTCCCCTCTATTCATAAAATTCAGGAGCCAGGATGAAGTTACTGAGGGGGGCAAATCTTTATTATGCAACATAGGTTCACACAGTGAGTTATAAAGAGCGCGCAGCTGTGCGTAATTGCCGCGCGTAATGACAGCTCGTCGCCGGTGAAACACAATAAACTGCACGTCTTCATTCATGTTTGTCTCATGACAGATGGAGCTGACAGACAGACAGACAGGTGGAGCAAGCGGCAAATTGGTTTTCTTTTTCTGTCTCGCAACATACAGCAATAACAGGTCATCAATATCACCTGCCGACCGCCCGAGTGGAGTTTTTTCAGCTACGGAAAAATACATTTTTGCGTTATGCGTTAAAAATTTTAATGGCGTCAATACGGCAAGGAATTAACGCTGCGTTAACTCGTTAATTTGGCCACCATTAGTCCTAATATTAACTGTAGTGGAAATCCAAAAGTGCTGAAATGCACCCTCATGCTCCTCTCAATGATTATACAAAACAAAGGCGTATAAGAAAACACATACATGGTGGGTATTATTATTTTTGTTTGGGACCAAATGCCAAAAGTACTCAGTGCCAAAAAAAAACCCGCCAAAATTTTTGTCGCTACAACACCAGACCTAACGACTCATTACTGCAGTGGGGTAACCCTTTAATGAAGGATTTAACCTTGTTTCAATTACTGCAGACCTGATGGTTCGTTATAAAGTGAGAAACTCATCACACTTTCGTTCTATCATTATCATTAAGCCATCCCATTTGCAGGTGAAGAAAAATAAACCACAGCCCAAATGAAATTTCAAAGCTTGGTTCAAATTTAATCTTTATTGATAGCCTATTACTGACCAATAAAGCTTTAATAAATGATTTATTAACTGTTATAAACTATTTGTAAAATATGCCTTTTTAGAAAGTAGTGCAAAAATGTCCAATACAGTTTGCTTTATTGTTGTTATGCACACTACCTAAGGAGATTTTACACTTTGAATAAAAAGAAAAGAAAATGAATGTATGTTAGATGTGATAATAGATATTAGTAAATATAAATAAATTACCCAGGTAGCCATTGAGATCTTAACTCAAGTGTTCAGAGTAATAATAAAAGCCTACAAACAGTGCAGTGAACAGATGCTGTTGAGTGCTCTGATCTGTCTGTGTGGACCTGCCATCACTGTCTCTCTCTAGAGAACAAGTGTGTTTAATTTGCGTGTGTGTGTTTGTAGGAGAGAGTGAAGAGGAAGCAGACCTGCGGGCCTCGGTGCTTTCTCTCTTCCTGACAGCACTGCAAGGTGTGGTGTTCTCAGTTTGTGCCACCATCCCAAACCTGCCACTTCAGTACTTCACCTTTGTCCTGCAGGTAATCAACCGCTCCTTCCTCTTCGGTGGCAATGCAGCCTTCGTCAGTGTGGCGTGAGTATCAAACACACACATACACACACGTCTTTGTGGACCACACTTGTTCCCGAGGTGGGCAGCACACAGAGACACATTTTTATAAATGCACACGCACATTTCACACCTAGCGGTCATTCAGAGTTAAAAAATAAAGTGGCAATCATAGACCATGTGGGGCCTAAGGCAAGGACAGTGCTAATGCTCACACCTCTCAGTTTATGTATGACAGTTACAGGTAGCTAGCTTACTGTCCTAACTGATGGTATCCAGCTGTCATATGACAGCTAGATGGGACCCTACTTAGGGGGGGTTTAGGGACAACTGCTGTGCACTCTGTAGTGGCTTTACTGGTGCAAATTGTGACCATTATGTGTGGCCATCGAGGGCACCTTTTACCACTGCTTTTTTGGGAGCCCAAACGTTTTCCTGGTTTGTCTCTCCCGTTGGTGCACACTTGGTCTATGAGGGGTGGAGCGAAAATTAATGGCTAAAAACTAAGCCAATGAAAATGCATGTTAATTAAAAGGGTTAGGGTTATTCACCTAAATTCAGGTGAAACATCAAGGCATCACCACTTCCTTTGCGTGTGTGTGTGTGTGTGAGTAGTATATAGGGACCGGCTTTGCGCGTGCGTGTGAGGCGCGTGCACGTGACGCGCGCGCGCGTGCACGTTATGAATTATGAAATATGAATTATGAATTATGAAATATGAATTATGAAATATAATAATAATAATAATAATAATAATGATAAATAAATGAATTAATTAATAAAGAAATAAATCCCCCCCCCCCCCTACCCTCCCCCCATGACAACCACGTCATATGAGATCCTGCTCTCAATGGTTAACCATAGCGCCTCCTTCTGTGGGCTGGTTTTGAATGAAACCGTAGCTATTGGCTAATCACAAGCCCCTCCTCCCCGCCCTCCTCCCGCAACCACGTCATATGAAATCCTGCTCTCATTGGTTAACCATAGCGCCTCCTTCCGGGGTGTGGTTTTTGAATGAAACCATAGCTATTGGCTAATCAAAACCCCTCCTTGCATGCGGATGTAGGTGTGTGTATAAATACATTGGATTTTCTTAGCAAGGCATCCTCAGCTTCTCGGACGGCGAAGCTACGGCGGGACGAACTCTGATTTTTTTTTTCTTCAACGATCGCCTGTATTCTGCAAGACGTTTCTGCAACCATGTCTTCCTGCACCAGCAGCATCGGCATCGGGTCATGCGATCCTCCTCCAGGTATGTCTGATGACCCGACGACGGATGTGGATGCTCGGGCCCCTTACAAGAAAAGGAGACGTGTAGGAAGCGGGCTCGTTACGTCGGAGAATCGTGAATTTGAGCTAGAGTTGGAGGGGGTTAATGGGTATGTTTACAATGTTAAATATCAGGACTCTGTCGTTACACTCAGTGCGGCCACCGGCCGCAGTGGGGTTCCAGGTGTTGAAACATGGACGGTCAGTTTGATGCATAGAGACTGGAAATTGTTTTGGTCTGAGGTCTGCCCTGACCTAGACCAACCCGGTTTCCCAGAGAGTATTTATGTCTCGCAGTGGGTCAGCAAAACGGGCCCCGAGATGTACCGCGTCGAGGCGGATCGCTTTAACAAACGGCGGGAGGACTTTATTTTTCTCAGTGTGTGCAAAGACCGAGAATCTGTGATCGCGAGCAGAGGCCGCGTAGCATGGGGACAACAACCCTACCCTCTTACGCTTCAAGAGCGTGATGAGTGGTTTAAAACTGTTTTCTTTATTCAGTGGTGCGACTGGAGATCTCTGCAGAAATTGTTTCACGAAGCTGACAAGGGCATCAGAAGAGACAGGATCCTCTCTTCTTATCAGAGTGTTAGAAAACGTCTTCTTTTCGATGATGCGCAGGCTAATGCGCGGGGTTGTCACCTTCCTTCCATGTGCCGGCCGAAAATCATCAGCCACGTCGACTACTGATAAAGCCTAGGTTAGCATAACTTTTGTATTTATGTCTTTTTTTTTTTAATTATGATAAACGGTGTATACAATTTTAATGTCTTTTTTCTGTTGTTTTTACAGGCAGTGCCTTTATCAGCACCTATGACGATGATACTAGAGGGTGTTGGGAAAACGATTCACCTCATATGAAGCCGCTTGAGGCGCTGCCTGTGAAGAAGAAGAAGGAGAAGAAGGAGAAGAAGGAGAAGAAGGAGGAGGAGGAGGAGGAGGAGGGACATGTCTCGACACGGTCCCTGACAAAAGACGACGTGGACACGATCAAAGACTTTCTATCACGCTGCCACCATCACGCAGGGCGGGAAAAAACAGTAGCTCTCTGCTACGGGTGTAAAATCAGCCACCCGAGTCAGCTTCAACACTCCTGCTTGTTTGATTTTGATCAGATCAGATGTATGTATTTTGACCAGATTCTGGACTCTGTATTCAAGCCACCTCTAGGAAAAGCTCTACATTACCTGTTTGCGCAGATATCACCGGGGGCTTTCTCACAAGACAAGCTTTTAGGAGCGGCCGAGACTCTGAGACAGTATCTCAGACCCGAAGATGAAATGGAGACGGAGGAGGAGTGCCACAAGCACGAGACCGCTTTACGCAACGCCTTCACCATGTGGAGCAAGTGCTGCATATCGACAGATGTGTAATATTTTACCGCAGAAAATGATGGAGCGTTTGCAACAGGCCTTGTTATTTGTCTTTGTGCATTTCTTTGTGATGCGTGTGTTTTGATGATTAAAAATGGTGTACCATTAGATGTTTGTGATGCAGTTCAGCACCTAGTGCAACACAAGATAGACAGAGATGTGACGGTGTGTGTGTGTGTGTGTGTGTGTGTGTGTGTGTAAAATACCTAAACATGTTGAAAAACCATAAATAAATAAAAGACGGTGTGTCGACCTCATCTTGGCCACTTGTGTTGTCGACTGAATATGGAGCGCACGCTAGACAAGATTTACCACGACCCCACACACCCTGGGGGTCTTGGAGGTGTACAAAAACTTTGCGACGCTGTTAGAAATTGCACTGGGGAGGCTCCGGGGGTGCCTGAAGTAAAGCGTTACTTACAGGGGCAAGATGCGTATACCTTCCACGCTAAAGCAGCTGTACACTTCCCTAGAAATAGGGTGTTGGTTAGCGGTATTGACAAACAGTTCCAGGCCGATCTGGTGGACATGAGTGAATATTCGGCAGAAAATGACAATGTGCGCTACCTGCTGACATGTATCGATGTATTTTCTAAATATGCATGGGTTAGGTGTCTTAAAAACAAGACCGGTACATCTGTTGCAAAGGCGTTTGAAAACATTTTGAACGAAGGCCGCATACCTGTAAAACTCCAAACCGATCAGGGGACAGAGTTTTATAACAAACAGTTTCAACATCGTATAAAGGTGTATAAAATTAAACATTTCTCTACCTCAAACGAGACTAAGGCTAGCACGGTTGAACGCTTCAACAGAACATTTAAGACCCGCATGTGGAGATATCTAACGTCTGTTAATTCGCGTAGATATGTCGATGTCGTCCAGGACCTCGTCAACGCTTACAACAAGTCTCACCACAGATCGATAAAGATGGCCCCATCCGATGTAAACACAGACAACGAGAAGCTCGTCTTTAACACGCTGTACAAGGAGAAGAATCCGCCGAGGATTGTATCGTTCAAATATAATGTAGGGGACACAGTGAGAATATCAAAACTCCGCGGTGTGTTTAGAAAAGGTTATGAACAAACATATACAGACGAGTTTTTTACAATAACTAGGCGCATAGCCCGCGACCAGCCTGTGTATAGAATATCAGATTGCTCGGGTGAAGAGGTAAAAGGCACATTTTACGAGCCTGAGCTACAGCCGGTAATCATTGACAAAAACGAGGTGTTTAAAATAGAAAAAATAATATCCAGAAAAACTATAGGCCAGAAAAAGATGGCGTTTGTGAAATGGTTGGGATGGCCTGAGAAATTTAACTCGTGGGTCTCTGAAAAGGACATTGTTGACGTGTTATATATATATATATATATATATATATATATATATATATATATATATATATATATATATATATATATCACGGGGTGTTATCTGTTTACGCAGCCACTTTGGAATTGTCGCACATCCCAACAACATCAAGAAGAAGATGGAGAACAAGAACGGATTTTATGTCACGTTACCGAGTAATGCATCGCTACACGTGTATCCTAATAACAAGATATGGCGCTATCGAACAAAATTAGCAAAACCGATCGTGCTGAGCGAACCGTACGAGGTGGGGGTTATTGAACTTCAGTACCCTAGGGTGTGGTCAACGTTCCCTGCTTCTGACGCGGACGTGTTAATATACGATAGTAAAACCAACCAGACAGCCACTATAACACTTTTTGCAGGGTTTTACGACTCCATTCCCAGACTACTAAAAGAATTTAATGCTAAATGCATCGGTAACCCGATAACATCGCGCTTAGGTCTTCAATATAACAACATTACAAATCATATTTATTTTTCGGGAGGAGAAGGATATAAGGTGACGTTCCGCGGGAAACTGGACGAAATATTGGGTTTTAACCCCGGCGAGCCGTTTGAGATACCGATGACCCCTGTGTTTAAGAAAATCTACGCCTCTCCTCACCCCGCAGATATTTTTGGGGGAGTTTATAACATATACGTTTACAGCGATATCGTTGATTATCAGCTAGTGGGAGACAGCCACGTGCCGCTCCTCCGTTGTATAAATATAACGCCGGAGGTAGGTCGTATGCCCACTCTGACATATGACAAGCCACACTATACATCGCTCTCCAAATCTGTCATTGACGATATCGAGATTTCGCTAAAAAACGATCAAAACCAGTATATACCATTCACGTACGGAAAAGTGATTGTTAAACTACACTTTAGACCTGTGAAGCAGTATTTCTAGACCTGAGAAAAATGGCCTACACACCATATGTGCGTGACGATGCCCATATATGACATATTACATGAACCAAGCGGGTGGCGAATTACCGGGATTTATAGGTTCAAGTACACAATACGGTAACGGTTTAGGTGGCATATTTCGAAGCCTGCTTAGAATGGCTGTACCGTTATTTAAAAAAGGATTCAGCATCGCCAAGCCACATTTAAAAAACGCAGCTGTAAACATTGTAGGGGATATGGCATCCAACATTGCCAGAAGCGCTGTATCGAGACGACAGGAAGGAAACGGCTTGATGGTGATCAGAAAAAGACCGTCCAAAAGACCCCCCTCACCGAGGGGCCGCAGCTCCGGCAGGTCCAAAAAGCGTAAAACGACCGTCAAAGTGACACGACACATCAGAAAGAAGTCGGCCGCCAAGAGAAGCACAACTTCCAAAAGACGCTCGCTGATTCTGCGTAAAGACATATTCTAGTCTGAGAAGAGAAAACAGCAGCAACGGCCATGGCTCTCATACACAACCAGTCGGAAGAATGTGTGAAGACGGAGCTGGATCTGTTCACAGTGCCGTACACACAGACATCCATTGAAAAATCTACATTTGTCGAAATACCCCCGGTTTCGGCATTACGGGATGCCGGGCCTCTGGAATTTTTTATATCGGCCTGCGGCGAGGATTACATTGATCTAAACGATACCTACCTGTACATGCGCGCGAGAATCACGAACCCCGACGGTACCGATTTGGCCCAAGCCTCAGATGTGGGTTTTGTAAACTACCCCGGGTGTACGTTATTCTCGCAGGTGGATATCATGTTAGGAGACAGGCTTATAACCCAATCTTCCAACACATACCCGTACCGGGGGATAATCGAGTGTTTAATCAACTACGGAAAGGACACCTTGGATACACAGTTTAGCAGCGGCCTGTTTTGTAAAGACACAGCAGGCCACATGAATGCAGGCTCCATAACCGGAGATAACGAAGGCCTAGCCGAAAGAGGGCGCTACACTGTCAACAGTCGCACTGTGGAATTAATAGCACCGATACACTCCGATTTGTTTTTTCAGGAAAAGTTATTGCTAAACGGTATAGACATTTCCCTAAAATTTATTCGATCAAAGGACGAGTTTGCCTTAATGACTGCGCAAAATAATCAATACGCCGTGAAGATCGTATCGGCAAGCTTATTTGTGAAAAAGGTGACCGTGACACCTGCCGTTAGATTGGCGCATAGCAGGGCACTGCAGCACACTAACGCTAAATACGCTATTGACAGAGTGGCTCTGAAAACATTCTCCATACCAGCAGGAACAAGAGTGTGCAACCAGGAAAATCTTTACATGGGACAAATCCCCAAATTTGTCATCATAGGCTTTGTTGACCATGAGGCATATTCGGGGAGCTATAACAGGAACCCCTTCAATTTTCAGCATTACGATACAGAGTTTATGAGCCTGTACGCAGACGGACAGTCTCACCCTGCAAAGCCCTTTCAGCCGCTATTTCAGAGAGGCCAGTATGTGAGAGAGTATTTCCAGCTGGTACAAGCTACAGGACGTCATTTGAAAGACAGGTCTCTGGCCATATCACGTAATGATTTCGGGAACGGTTACACGTTATTCTGCTTCAATCTGGAACCGGACGACGGTCGTGCGGGAATGTATCACTGATTAAAAGCGGTAATGTGAGGTTGGAAGTCCGTTTCAGAGTACCTCTACAGCGCACCGTTAACCTCGTGTGTTATGCTGTTTACGATTCTGTTATCGAAATATCAAACAAGAGACAAGTACTTTTGGATTATTACTAAAAAGAAGAAGGTGTATCAGCCATGAACACTATAGAGCTGACCGGCATCCTCAATAAAAGAATCATTAACGGGACAAATTTTTTAGGAGTCCTGGCATGCGACCAACTGTCAAACCATAAAGGCACAGCGTTCCCTGCCATGCTGGTTGTGAATACACATCCCTCTAACATGCCCGGTGAACACTGGCTCGCTATTTATATTACGAAACAGAAGCACGGATATTTTTTCGACAGTTTTGGAAACCCTCCCGACAGCGACAAATTTCCATCTGAGATATACCGATACCTCGTTGAAAACTGTGCAGACGTGTATTATTCCCAGAGGCAGGTTCAGAACAACTAATCTACAACCTGCGGACAGCATTGTGTCTTTTTTCTGTGTCATATACAAAGAGGAATTCCTTTTACAAGAATGTTAAACATGTATAGTGCTAATCTGGCACGCAATGATGCTATGGTGTGCAAGTTTGTAAACAAAATACAGCCCTCTGTATGCCGAGGATATAATTTCACATGTGTACAGTGCAGCAACATGATGTGTAAATGTGAATAAATCTAATAAATAAAGAGAGAGAAAGCATGATCCGCAGTTCAGACATTCCATTTATTTAACACATTTGTACTAACACATTCAAGTGGTCAAGAATTAAAAACAAAAATACATTCAAGTGGTCAAGAATTTAATAATAGTAATACATTCAAATGGTCAAGAAATAAAAACAAAAATACACTCAAGTGGTCAGGAATTAAATAAAAGTAATAATGAAAAAATGAAAATACATTCAAGTGGTCTAAGAAATAAAAACAAAAAACACACTCAAGTGGTCAAGAAATAAATACAAAAATACATTCAACTGGTCAAGAATTTAATAATAGTAATAATGAAAAAATGAAAATACATTCAAGTGGTCAAGAATTAAATAATAGTAATAATGAAAAATGAAAATACATTCAAGTGGTCAAGAGTACAAAAAAATAAAAATACATTCAAGTGGTCACGAGTAAAAATACATTCAAAAGTAAATATTAAAAAGAAATCAGAACATTTGTAACAAAATTACACACACCCTTTTATTATTAAAAATCCTCCCACTGTGAAGTGTTTAGTCTGTGAGGTTGTGAACGTGTTGAAGCAGGTGTCCTTAGTGGAGTGCTAAAGTACCCCGGTGAGCCTATTACCGACCGTTTTTTCCCCTTGCTTTTATGGGATGAAAAACTAGGGGCGTCTCCGATTCTTTTATACTCTGCTATATCCCCACGCACCTGTTTGTTAGGGATGGCCATTAAAGGTATGTTTAAATGGGCTAGGGTTTTTAGGAACACGTCCCACCCCAGTGGTCTAGAAATGTCTGAAATATTGTGTGATGCAGTGACACTTTTCACCAGGTCATACAAATGAGTACCGCGGAGGGGACGACCGTTAACAACAATTTCAGCGTTGTCTGTCCAGGATAAAACATGCTTTGAGCGGGTAATTGCATCTAGAATGTATTCAGCATTTCTCTGACTTCTTTTGGGAATGTGTTTTAACACACTCTCTAAAACAGTGTCCTTTTTATGCCCATCATCATCACCATCGTCAGGTCTGCGGTCCTCTGGACTAATTTCGGTCTCAGGCATTGACAGGGTCAGTACGGTTTTTTCACGCTCACCCTGTCTCACCAATGCCAGATAACGCTGCAGTACTTGAGAGTATTTTTTGGCCTTTTCATATACGTCTGTGTCCGGTAGTTTCAATATGTCAGACATGGCTCGGTCAAGGTCGTTTTGTACTACTTGTCTTATGCTTGCAGTGTTTTGGTCCTGATACTGCTGCTGCTGTTGTTGCTGTTTTAACTTGTCAAGCTGATGCTGAGGAAGCAAAAACATCTTCTGCGCATGCTCCATATTCTCCTTCTTAACCTCTGCTTATCAGGCTTGTAATAAATGGTATAGCTGCTCCAAGTAGTGGTAGTAAAAACCCACCGCTCTGGTTAATCGTCTTTTTCTTTTTTAAATGTTTAACATTTTTGTCCGCTACCAGTCTGATGATGCCTCTCTTCTTTTTTAACTGAGCGTACTGTTTTTCTGTCAAAGGGATGTTACCTCTCAACACATTTAAAGCTATTTCACAGAGTGCATCGATAAAGTCTGCGCTAGCGCCACACACAATGACCCTTCTCATACCCGGATTTGCTTTATATAACAACTCCAACAGGGCTAGATTCCTCTGCACACGTGACAACATTATTTAGCCCTTTTGTTTTTAGGCATATAAACAACCTGCTGATCTGATAACAAAGCGGTTCTGAGCCTCAAGTGGTCTGGAGTGGCCGCTTTATAATCTATGAGGAGATACCCGTATGCAGAACCAGTGGCGTCATTAAACGCCTCTAAAAAATATTTAGTGTTTCCAGGAAACATCTGTTTGCCCAGAAGTGTAACCTGATATTTATCCCTAGGGTTTTTGAACAAGACAAGGTAGTTTGTGTTTAAACTAATGGTTCTGCTGGCCTTGCCTTGTATAAACAAATTTTGAACCAGATATATACAGCTGAGATTTCTATGGTGGACATATTTGGTGAATACATTCTGAACTTCTATATTGTTACTGGCGTCATTCATCAAATCGTCTATGACGAGTAGATTAGTCTTGTCCGGGGGTAATAACTCGTCGTCACACAGGGAATCGGGTAACCCTTTAACAAAGTTGATGTCTCTTAATTTAAGGAGTTGGTCATATAAAGGCTGCCAGCACGAGTAGACGTAAACCAAATTATCAATGTTATGTGAAATAACTGTAGATGCATTTTCAATAAGACCCTTGACAAAATACGTCTTCCCACAATTTGAGGGACCACTCACCACCAAACTAAACGGATGCTGCAGTCTTGAGTCAAAAGAGATGTTAGTAGCCATAAGGGAGCGTGCTGTAGTCTGACAGGACTCTGCGCTTGTTATATACCACCTTGACTTTTTTGTGCACTACGTCATTTTTAAGGTGAAACTTCTTTTTATCACGTCTGATGGTTTCCGCCTCTGTGATCACGTGCATCTGAGTGTTCTGATTGGTCACAAAGGACTGGACCAACCCCTTAAGCGACTCGTGGGTGAGCACTGACGCATTTTTGGCGTTAAGTGTGACACCCTTGCACTTGACCTGCGTTTTACCAAGTTTTGTGCAGTAGGCGTAACACTTTGGACCCCCAGACACAAACTCTGTGATATAATCTTCCTCTGGGAGCCCGCACACATCACCGTCATTGATCTCGTCGGTTAAGTCACCCAAGTATGAGCCTAGAGGGGGAACCCAATCACCTGGGCCAGACGTGAAAATAACGCTGTCAGTGTCACAGTACAGCACACGCTCCTGTAGCCTGTCCAACAAGTCGTACAGCATCAGCCTAGCATATGCGGTGGTCATAGCCCCTATGAACACATTCACATCATTCACTCTGGACGCCTTACCATCTGCGTGACACCACTGAACAATGGCCACGTCGTCGGATATAAACCCAAACTGACGCACGTCATAATGGTCGCTGAACATGAGCTGCGTGAATCTCTCCGGTTCTGTAATTAACTCGCAGGAGGGCATGTTACTCCGCATGCTGAATCTGCCCCACAATGAGTTCAGGAGAAGCTTGTTACAATTCCTGACCGCCTTGTTGACACAGATTTTGTCAGCATCGAGTAAAATCCCCTCCTTTTCATGGTAGTCACGTATGTACTGGTCTTTTTCTGCAGGAGTAATGACATGTCCGGGGTAGCCTGACGCCTCCTGCTTACACTTCAAAAACGTCTTGACATATTCCTTGAACAAGGTGTCTGTCTTGTTTGGGAAATGCCACACTTCATCAATGCAGACAATCAGGTACCCCTTCGACAGCTTTCTGAAGTTCAAACGAGACCCACACACCTGACAGCTGTCGCTCGGCATCAGTGTGCGCACAGACACTGGTCTGGTTTAACTCCTCAGCACACCTGCCACACAGCGGAAACATGAGTCTTTTGTGACACCTGTAGGGTAGTACGGGGTGGTACAGACCTCTGGGAGGAAGCACGGTACACTTAACAAACCCAAAATAATTTTCTACCGGGCCAAAATCTTGGTGGATAATCTGAGGGTGTCCAACCGGGTATTGTTTTTTCGACTGTACAGTAGGATACAGGCTTGTGAAATCGTAATATCTGATTTTCTCATCTGTGTTATCAGCCTTGTGATACATCTTGATGGCGTTTGTACGCCCGCCTTTTTAAAATATTAATCTTAATGTACAAGGAGTACAGTAAAATATGACAGTTCAGAGGGCTTTTATTCTGAAACGCTACATCAGATTGACCTGATATTTTCTGGGTGACACTCTGAGGTCGAGTACTGTCAGTCTGAAGTGGAATGGTTGAGTAATAACAGGTAGTTTTTTTTTAAATATTAATCTTAATGTACAAGGAGTACAGTAAAATATGACAGTTCAGAGGGCTTTTATTCTGAAACGCTACATCAGATTGACCTGATATTTTCTGGGTGACACTCTGAGGTCGTGTACTGTCAGTCTGAAGTGGAACGGTTGAGTAATAACAGGTAGTTTTTTAAAAAAAAAATATTATTCTTAATGTACAAAGAGTAAAGTAAAATATGACAGTTCACCAGGCTTTTATTCTGAAACGCTACATCAGATTGACCTGATATAACATCACTGGGACTTGTAACAGTAAAATCACTCCGCTCACAGGTGTTATAAATATAAATACAACCGTTAATTAACCAACTGTCACACTCGCTACATTGACACAAACTGACTCTATAGCGTTACACCAGGAAGATTTATTCTCCCCAAAATTACATTTGAATTCAATTATGAATGGTCATCAGGAGAGGACGAGGAAAAGCAAAGCCAGGACTCTTCTGTGCAGACCTCCAGGTGTGTTTGTGTAACACCAGCCGAGCTCGACAAACTGGAGAGGAGCAAAAATGAAGTGGACACGGTCAGGAATTATCAATGATCATCTGATGAGGTACTGATGAGGACGAGGCAGAGAGGAAGCTGAATCCGGCCATGCCAACGTTTCATCAGCCGAACTGGACGAAGTTACACAGTTGCAGATCAATGTAAATACAAAGTAGCTTGTCAGTTCCTGGTGTGTGTGCTGCGTTGCCTTGCAAGAGACCGGGGGAACGGCCTTTTTTTTTCCGCGGAGCTACATAACTGCCTACGACGGAATCACAGCCGTGACGATATACAGCACATCACTCCCTCTCATGCGATATTGCTTAATTTTACTGCACCCTGAGGTCGTTTGGAAGCTTGGTTTTACTTTGACATCAGCCCTTTCTCTCGCTTGCCGTAATGTGTAGTATATGCGCGCACCGCAAAACAACGTGAGGGCTGGCTTGACCAAATTTTCCAAAGTGAGGGCTGGCTTGACTTCAGTCCAAAAAGGGCTTGTCGTGGGTCGAGGCGTTCTTTGGGCCTGTAAGTGTTGAGGTGCGCCCGAACAGATGGGTCTGAACGTTTTAGCGCCTCCCACTCACATTCCCACATCACCACCACACGCAGACCATGCACACTTTTCAATAATGATATTTTTTCACAGAATGAGTGGTACAGACTGCCGTAGGTTTTTTTAGTGACAGGATTCACATCGGTCTGGACGCAGCACTTGACACAGCCGTGAAAAAAGCATCCCGCAAACTCGTAGCAGGTGTTTGTGGCCCTGTTATACCCGTCCACAAAAAACTGCCCAAATCGCTGCTCGCCGTGGTTCAAAGCGTGTCTAATCTCGGAGCCTTCTACCTTGGCCACGTATTCCAGCCACTGCATAGACACCTCAGAATAGGTTTTATTCTGCTGTGTGTATGCGCCTTCATACGTGAGGGCGAGGGTGTCTCTGGGTAGAAAACGCATTTTGAAAACGCCCATGCAACTCGACGCCAGCGTCGTGAACGCAAACGGGTCGAGGTCTGTGCACCTGATAAAGGTCTCACGATAAATTAGACAGGCCTTGCGAAGCACTTCTACATCATTAACACAGTAGTGGCGAATTTCTGTCTGGAAATCAAAGGTTTTCTCCCGGACTGTGTCATACCACATCATGAACCTATGCTTGTCGCTGTCAGACATGGTGTTGTACCCGTAATAAGAGGGGTCAGGGTATTTGCCCACATAGTACTCGTTTGCCTTGGTGTTGAACTTGTGCGGAAAATACCCCTTCTCCATGTCCCCAAAACCCATGGCAGCCGGTGTCCTGGATAAACGCATGGGTAGAAAGCTGAAAGAATCGATCCAGCGTTGCTGGAACACCTTGTCATACATCAGGATGACCCTGCTGCCACGCATGGTTACTGTGGGAGGGATCCCCTGTTGCACAAAATATTCCAGCAGTATGTAATTATCAAACCCAGAGGCGTTGTGTGCAATAAATGTGTACCCCTTATATTTTGGCTGCCGGTACCGTTTAACAAACGTGTCAACGCATTTCAGGGTGTTGAAACAAAATTTGTTTCCCTCTGTGTCCATAGCGCACACAAAGTTTGCTTCGTGCTTGCCCTCGTGATAACGTGTCTCAAAATCAAAAAATATGTATTTTGTGTGGAGGTTTTGTTTTTTCAGCGGTTGGATAAAACATTGGTGTACCGCATCGCTCTCATTTAGGGCCTCACCGCAGTGCGTACACTTTGGTGGTGTGCATTTATGCTGCGTTCTTGCCACCTTGTAGGTTTTACCACACTCTTCACAATATTTCACTTTGTCACACGGCGCTGCGTCGTGTTTAGAGTGAGGGTGTTTATGCTGATTATAGCAGTGCCCGGACTTGCAGATTCGTTTACACTCTGTACATTTTACAGTGGCCCCCGGGTGCAGGTGACACTGTGTATAACAAACATTGCAGAGGTATTTACAAACGTGCTTAAACGGTTCTGTGTATGAACCGTAACAGTAGTCACACACATAGGTACCGCCAAAGAAACCAGTTTTATTTTCAATCAGGTAATAATGATCATTGTGCAGGTACATCCACACAGTGCTGGTGTGTACTGCGTCATGGGTTTTGTAACACTGTAGGTGTTTACGCCCCGAACTGTGGAATACTAAGATTTTTAGGTTAAGTGATTTTCAAATTTTGTGATATCAGAGAGCGACACCTTGTGGGTTTCATCAAATCCTACAGCGCTATGCAGTTGTTTAGCATACTGCATTTTATCAGTGGCAGACGAGCTTTCGTTAACAAAATGGGCGAGACAAAGAGAGAAACAAAGACTGTTCTGAGACACATTGTTTTCAGGGTTGTACAGGTGCCTTCCCTTCTTAGATAAAATTTCATCATAAGGGACGCTTCCTAGCCTCAGTCTAGAACCACCACCACCACTACTACCGCGTGCCACGGTCACAAACAAACTCCAGATCATCATCTGTCAGCGACGTGTCATTACTCTGCACAACTTGAGAGATCACCTCCAAAAACTCGTCAGCGTTATATGCGTTGTCAGAGCTTAAAACAGCTTGCACATCGCTGGCTAGAGATGGTTCTCTCAAAACCACATTTAATACGCTACCTGCAGGAGAGGCCTCTAAGGCGGCGCCAATCACGCCTGACAACCTCTCTCTAACAGTGTCAATTGCCTGGGTGATATTATCAAGACTAACGGCTCTGAAATCGACCCTCTGGCGAAATTCGGCCGCGTTGAATCTGTGTATGTCACGGACACGCAACTGTGCACCGCCTGTACTGGTAGACGGAACAGCAGGTGTTCCTTCTACAGGATTTCCTGTGCCGTGTTGACAGACCGTAGAGTTACTCACAGAACTGTCCGTAGCAGCAGCAGCATGTTCAGCAGAGGACCCACGATCACACACATTCACACCAGAGACACTCACGGTTGCAGAACCGGCAGCAGAGGACCCACGATCACACACATTCACACCCGAAACACTCACGGCCCCAGAACCGGCAGCAGAGGACCCACGATCACACACATTCACACCCGAAACACTCACGGCCCCAGAACCGGCAACATCAGCAGGCTCAGGAGAGGCTCCACTATCACGCACACATTCACACCAGAGACACTCACAGTCCCAGAACTGACAGCAGTGGCATGGTGAAGCTATATTATCATCATGGTTATTATCAATGTGACTGGTGTTATTATTAACACTGATTTCTGAAATAACAGTAGCATTAGATGTAGCAGCAACATCAGAACCTGAACCACAAGCGTGTGGCGGTGATGATGATGGGCATGAAATTCTGTCTCTTAAAAACAGTGCGGTTCTATTCTCTATCCCCCGCATTCTTTTTATACTGTATCGGGACCAGCGCATAACATTGCTGTGGCTATCCAATACATCTGGTCCAGAGGGTGTGTTAAAACGTTCCCTAACTGTACCCGTCAAAGCACGCCGCCCCTCTGTAGCGCACTGGGACGAATCGACATTATCATTCAAATGTGTGGTTTCGTCATCGGTGTCACAACGACCGTCCCGACCTGGGTGCTCATTCGTTTTTAACATTTTCCTTGGTGGTGCCATTATCAACAGCTACTTACAATGTGTTTTTTTTTTTTTTTCTACACAATGCGTCTACTAAGTTATTTAATGATGTTGTGGTTGAGTGTTGCAGTTCAATTAAGGTGCCGACGCTCTGTTTAAGCAGCTGCACCTGTGTGTTCAGAGCTGTGTAGCGTCGCTCGTTAGTTTTAGCGTTGCTAATCAAGTTACGCCGCTCGCTTGCCAGACGGAGGTATCGCTTCTCGGCAAATCTTTTCTGACGCCGTTCGCGCTTGATTAGCCTAGCCTGCTGCCTGCACCTGGTTTTAAGCAAAATGTTCTCTTTTGTGAGAGCAGCCGCTGGGGTGGGAGAATCAGAGGGTGAGACAGGGTCGGTAATAGGCTGAGGAGGGGTAGCTGGAAGCGGGGGAGAGGGCGGGGACGTATGGTTTACACCACTCTCATCAACAGCATCAACAACAACACCGACACTTACTGGAGGAGGCAGGGAGAGAGGGATAGGCTGAGGAGGGGTGGGGGGAGGCGAGGTGGAGGGATGGCACGGATACAAGTCAACAAATACTACGCTCTCATCAACAGCATCAACAACAACAGCGGCACCTGCTGGAGGAGGCCTGGGAGGGTTAGGGGGTGGAGGGGTAGACGGATGCGGGGTGGAGGCTTGGCCTGGATATGAGTCAACAAATACTATGCTCTCCTCCTCACCATTTGCAACAACAACATCAGCAAAAACGGCGGGAGGGGGAGGAGATGATGCGGGTATAGGAGATAATGTTAGTAAATTGGCTAAGTTACTGTGTCTGTATTCACCAGTACTGTCTAACAGGTCATCAAAATCTGGAATAAATCTTCACCTCTTAATAATGTGGGGATTGTGGGGAGATTCCCCACACACACACACTCTCCCCGCTGCTGGAGCAGAAGCAGCACCAGCATCAGCAACGCCAGCTTTCACAGGTGTACTTGCAGAAAAAAGATCTTTGCTTACGTTGTACTGATGCTGTAGGCTGGTGTCCTGTGGTGAGAAGAGCGACTCCTGCTGACTCCACAACGCCTCTGTAAATATTCCCTCGTGTTCCTCAGTGATCGGTGCCTTCTCCCGCTGCTGGGCGTGCGTTGTTCCGCCGACTTCCTCTCGGCCGTTAGGAAACGCGTTCACAGACTCCGCGACCTCCTCGAAGCAGTCCTCAACACTCGCTGGAGCCGGTTCTACACCGCCTGATCCTTGTGCGCTCCACGCTTGACCACCAGATAATCCTTGGGCAACCAGTAACGCTACTACCGCAGCGCTCGTTTCTTGTGTGGCCGTCAGCTCAGGCGATTGACCACTGTTTATTAAAAAAATTACAACATTAACGTTATCATTATTAATAATATTATCATTATTAGGCTGCTATTATTATTATTATTATTATTATTATTATTATTATATAACGGCGTGTCTTACGTGAGAAATTCTTGTCCTGACGGTGTAAGCCTCTGGATATTTTCAGCTGTGTAGTCCTGATGAGTCGCACAGGCACTGTTATGGAAACAGAAAAAAAAACGATATGTTAGCAGTATTCTGTATCCGACACATATTAGCTTAATATTCATATAAAGTAGCGTTAAAACATTGTGTCTTACGTGTTAAACCCGCTAGTAAACTGTTGAAGGGGTCTCAGAGGCCTGGGCTGTGCACTGTGGAGAAAGAGGAGGTAAAATAGATGTTTGCCGTGATACCGCAAGCATTCCCCCATTAATGATAAATATTTAAAAAAAAAAAAAAACAGTCTTACGGTATAAAATCTCTACCAGCAGAGGCTGGAGGGTTTGTTCTGAGCCTTTTCAACGAAAGTGAGCGTCTTTTTACTGCAGCTGGAAAGTAATACCATTATTTAACCTGGTAACACACTCTCTAAATAATAATAATAAAATACATTCATTAGGTCAAGATTTAAAACGAAAATATATTCATGAGGTTTAGAATTTAATAATAGTAATAATGAAAATAAGTAACGCACACACACACGCACACACACACACAACGAAATGTTATTTTAACTTACGGCTGATGTGGTGGGATGCAGGAGCGCGGTTTTCAACTCCGGAATCGTCAGCAACTGCAGCTAATAAGAAACACTTTTTTTTTTTTTTTTTTTTTTTTAGAATGTTTTTTCTGAGAAAACTTAAGTATCTAGAGAACAGTGTTATCCAATATAGTTTAGGCACGCTTACCGTTAATTGAAGCCATCGTCCGCAGTAGAACAGTAGAAAAGGGTCCGCAGTGTGTCACGCAATCTGGCCTTTTTGTTTTAAAAGGTGTCCTCTGCTTGTTTCATAGAGGTTTTATACACTCGGGTAAAACATGATTGGTTGTTGGTTTAGCCTAGCCATATGATTGGCTACTGTACTTTATTCGCGTGCTTTGCCCGGACATGTCTGAACACCAAATGGATGACAAAGTTTATGATCTAGCCTCGGCGTCTCATCGGCGACAGTGCTTTTTCGCATGTGTTGCCCAGACTGTCTGAAATGTTTATTACCCCAACACATAATCGATGGTCTAGCCATGCCTCTGATCTTCTACAGGATACTTCCTTCGCGTACGTGTGTTACCCGGACGTGTGTCTGTATGTTGATTACATCAAAGATATGTAAAGTCGTTAGTGTAGCCTTCCTGTCTACATCACTGGCTTGCTACGGTTTCATTCATAACCATTCCCCACAAGGAGGCGCTATGGTTAACTAATGAGAGCAGGATTTCATATGACGTGATTGCGGGAGGGGGGCGGTGAGAAGGGGCTTTTGAATAGCCAATAGCTACGGTTTCATTCAAAACCAACCCCCAGAAAGAAGCGCTATGGTTAACCATGAGAGCAGGATCTCATATGACGTGGTTGTCACGGGGACGGGAGGGGGGAGGGGGGATTTATTTCTTTATTAATTAATTAATTTATTTATTTATTTATTTTTTATTATTATTATTATTATATTTCATAATTCATAATTCATAAACGTGCACGCACGCACGCGCCTCACACGCACGCGCGCGCTTCACGTGCACACGCGCGCCTCACACGCACGCGCAAAGCCGGTCCCTATATACTACTTGTGTGTGTGTGTGTGTGTGTGTGTGTGTGTGTGTGTGTGTGTGTGTGTGTGTGTGTAGTTTCCCGTCGTGCCACTTTGGGAAGGTGTATGGTCTGATCATGGCTCTGTCTGGATTGTTTGCTCTGCTGCAGTACGGCTGCTTTGCCCTGGTAAATGGGCCTCTGGATGGAGACCCTCTATATGTGAGTACATGACATACTGTATAACTGATACAACTGTACATCTCACTCTGGTCCTTCTCTCTTTATCACATTCTTTTTCAATGAACTCACTTCCGCTTCCTCCTCTTTCCCTTAATATGTCTGCAGGTTAACATTGGTCTGACGCTGCTCATCCTGCTCGCCTTCATCCATCCCATTTCTGTCTACCTGCACTGTCGAAGTCTCGCCTCCCAACGAGCCATCAATGCTTCCTCTTAAAGTCTGTCAAATGAGACTCACACTTAAAATGTCCTTAATATCACAAGTGACACTGTTACTTCTTTAGCTTGAGTGAATGATTAACTGTGCTTGTGTGGCTTTGTTGTATTGCCTTTTGCAGTGATTCTCGACTTACAGCCAAATCCAGCCCTTGATAGAAAATCCCAATGACAGCAAATTGATTCACCCTATGAATTTTCTTTGTACTTTAAATGTAACTAAGGTGTCAGAATGCATAGAAAACATCAAAATAGAGCTTGTTTATAAAAAAAACAGTTCCAGTGAAGGATCCCTCAGACTTCCTTGCCGTTTGCTATTCTCAAATCCTAAAAATGCCCCCACCTGATTTGCGCAGGGCTGCTGCGACTGGATTTGCATCTTGGCAAAGATGAGCGAGGACAGAAAACATTGATGTCAAAAAAATTTATTTACTAACTGGCCCATGACCTCCTGTCATTTTGCAAAAGTGGCCCCTGGGCAAAGTAACTTGAGTATCCCTGGCCTATAGCATCCATAGCTTTGTGGACTTCGACAAACTGAATGTATTCATATAGATATTTATATTGCTGTAGTTCTTTACACACACACACACACACACACACACACACACACACACACACAGATATACATATATAGAATGTATCTTTTGATATGAACTATAGTAGTGTGGGAATTATTGCTTTTTATCATTTGCTTTTCCCAAATAAATGTTTCCGTTTTAAATTACTGTGTTAAACATGATGCACTCGCAGGTAACTGTTGTTTCAGATGGTACAGAAAATGCAATTCTGATGTGGTGAGAGGATATTTTTGAAAAGACTGTCAATAAACTATATATTGAACTCTATGACTATATTCAAATAAACATTAAAATTATTTTAAAAGGCTTGATCATGAATTCTCTGTTGTTTTTATTCCCAGTGTTTGCTTCACCAATACCATGTATGTATTTAGTACAACATTAGCTGCACACAGTGTAATTGTCAAAATATTAAAAGGGATAGTAGTCCATGTTCTAGATAAGGAGGGTTCATGTAGATATTTAATATGTATAGGCAGTATGCCTAAATTGTTGCTTTTCCCCAGAAGTTGTGATTTGTTGTCACCAAAAACCTGCATTCAACGTCTTCATAATCGGTTGGCTTCCTCCAACACTGTGCTAAAGTAGCCTATATGAGTTACTTAATCAAAATACTAAAAGTAAATTCAGGAAACAAAGAATGGCAAACTTTATGATAGCCTGCTTCCCTAGGCTATTTCTTATAACGTTATATATGCTATTGTGTTTAATGATGATGTTAAGTGTCTTATTTTGACAGCCAGTGATGCATTATTCTTCAAGGAAATGCAATACTGATTAAACCCACCCTATCACTGCCTTTCTTGATGCTACTTTTTGGCTGTTACACGGCCCTCCTCTCTGATCCTCTGCTGCCCAAGACTGTGGGCGACTGCCCTTGGGTATAAACAGGCTCCCAGGACTCCAGCGGGTCACTGCCTGAACTTACTCACTGCAGCTGTCACCCACTAGTGTGCACTTTTTCAGACTCAAGGAACATTCAAATTATAAACTTAAACATCACAGAAATATTTCCATGTTGTTCTGTGAATGTGTCGTGTGTGTGTTTATGGAAAACAGTTGAATTTATGGACGTGTGAAGCTTTTATGGACATGGTCATTTTTAGCCTGTTCTGATCAGTTGTGCAATACTTGTACAATGTTTAACACTCAAATCAACAGGAAGGCAAGCCAAGCATTAAAAGAGGCAGCATTTTTTGCCCACTGAGGGTCTTCCTCAGGGCTTTCAAATTCGAGTTACACAAGATAAGACACCTAGAAAAAATACATTTAAATATATTATACACCTATCTTAACCCACAGTCTGTGTGAAAAATAAACAATGACAAATAGCATAAAACATATGAAGTCTATATCCTCATTGAGACCAGGATACTTTAAAGCATCCAGTTCATGGATCCAAAAAACCTCCCCTTGATTAAATCAAGATTAACTTTTGTTAGACACTCCCTGTTACTGCAAATAAAACTTATCTAGTAGGAATTTTGTATTTCACTAGCTCAGTTGACAGCTCATTTTGGTGATTTCAAACTCTTATTTTTCAAATTAATTATTTTTCTTCATCACACATGACCAAAACTCTTCCAGAAATAATATCTCCTTAGGAACTATTATGTTATTCATTTACTTATGTGTTTTATATTATAAAATTCAAGAGGGGTCAGTGATGACAGCATTTGTATTGTTACATTTATGGCCATACGCAGGATTTTAGAAGTATACCATAGTCCAAAAAACTGCAAGAAACACCTGTCTGAGGCTGCACCATTTTGGAAGTGAAAAATAAAAATGCGTTTTACACAGTGTATAAGCAAAATGTGTGTCACACAATAATATATTTAAGCATTAATACTATATTATTTATGCTTGTGTTGCTCGTAAAGTCAGCAAGTTCCACTGTAATAACCAAATTAAAACTATATCTCTGTGTCAATGACATTGTTTGAATAAGATCAGCTTTGTTTGTATTAAACAGCACAGGGACATAAAGCTAATTCTTGCTAATTCACACCTTCATCACCTTCTCTCTTTCTTTTTCTCTCAGTCTCCTGATCTTGTCCTGCATCACTTCCCTTCCCAAAGCTGATTTTTGATAGATAGTCTTTTCATTTTCATCTAAGTGATGTAATCACAGGGTCATCTGATATTCATTCATTCATTCATTCATCTTCTAACTGCGTCATCCTCTTGAGGGTCGGGGGGTTGCTGGAGCCTATCCCAGCTGACATCGGGTGAGAGGCAGGGTACACCTTGGACAGGGTGACCTTTGTCAGGTCGATAAACTACCATTCACGCTCACATTCACACCAACAGACAATTTAGAGTTATCAATTAACCTAGTCCCCAAACTGCATGTCTTTGGACTGTGGGAGGAAGCCGGAGTGCCTGGAGAGAACCCACGCTGACACGGGGAGAACATGCAAACTCCGCACAGAAGGGCTCCCACACCCGGGATCGAACCGGCAATCGAACCGGCAACCCTCTTGCTGTGAGGCAACCACCACACCACCATGCCGCCCCTCATGTGATATTTATATGTAAATATGTTCTATCATTTACAATGTATTATTATATTTATGTGTAAATATCACTGGCCTCCACTTGGATCATCTTGCTGTGAAAATAAAAATATGCTGATGCACAGCAGAGAGAATTATTGAGAGAGAGATAACTTTTGGGAGGGAGAAGAGGGAGGGAACTGGTGAGGAAGAGGAAAGAAGAGCTGGCCAATATAAAGAATGAGAGTGGATCAAAAAGTAGAGACGTGTGGTTTGTGAGAACATTTGGGGAGACCGACTGTAACTGTGAGTACTGGAGAATAATATAATTTGACAACTGTGTGCATTTTTTATGGCTTCATAGGAAGTTACTTTGTTAAAAAGTCATGTTTGTACATTGTGAGGGATCCCTATTGTTAAGATGGGAGTTTTAAGTCCATTTTTGGGTTTAGGGACAGAACTGCCAGCCTTGACACAAGCAGTACAGTTTTGTGTACAGATGTTTTAGCTTGAGTCGTGCTAGTGCAGCTTTTTTTCCATTTAAGTGCTTTCTATGTGATGCAGGTCAGGTTCTTTTTGTATGGGGATGTAACTGTTTTAAAGGGGCAGAACGGTCGACTTGTAGTTCTCTATAAATGTATCAAAGTTTTTTTTTTGTTTTTTTTTTTAATTCCTTTGTTTGGCAGGTGCAGCTACAGAAGTGACCTTTGTGTGTGCATCCATGTATGTCCATGCAGGTGAAAATATAGTATTTGTGAATTTGTGAGTGTGTGTGGGACCATGCCAGGTGTTGTGAATAGTCTGAAGGTGCAACACTGCCTCACCTTTGCTACCGGTCTGGTGGAGTGTCTGGTTTTCGCCGGAGCTGTGTTTGGATGGGCTTCCTTGGTTTTTGTCCTGAAGACGGAGGGTTACTTCAGCTCTCTGTGCGTCAACACCACAGGAGTCAATGCAACGAATGTCTTAGGTCAGTTTGATATCCTAAACTCCACTGCTTTGTACTCAAAGTAATGGAGGATATATTAAAAAAATTACAACTCATTATGCAGCCGTGTCTTACCTTCATTGTCACCTTCAATGCCAGCAAGGGCCTGCGTAAAGGGATGTTTTTGATAATGATTCTTTAAGCAGGCCACTCTGACCATATAATCAACTTGTGTGTTTTATGTGTCTACAGATTGCAGTGGACAGGATGAGCAGTTCTCTCTTGTTTTCACCATCGCCTCTTTTATGTTCAATTTCCTGACGCTACCCAATGGTTTCCTCTTTGACCGGTTTGGTACCACAGTGGCTCGGCTCTTTGGGATGTGAGTCCAACAACACCTTAATTATTCAAGAGTTAATGGTCAGTGGATTGAAAATATTACCTCTGGTATTTCTCATCCAAGCAGCTAGAATTGTTCATTAGTGTGACTATTGCCAGCTGATATTTTCAACCTCTAGCCTTAGACGACCACCAGAACAGTCCTGCTTACATTGCTGACTTCAAGGTTGTCCTTTAGACTTGCTGTGTCCATCGGGCCTGCCATCTGTACCACCTAGGGGTGGCACGGTACACAAAACTCACGGTTCGGTACATACCTCGGTTCTGACCCTACGGTTCGGTACGTTTTCGGTACAGTGCAGGGAAAAAAACATAACCAAAACGGCTATCCTCAAAGGCAGCTTTTTATTGCTTAAATCCCCAGCTGAGATAGCTGCAACTTCCTGTAATAAGTAAAACAAGTGAGCAAGCACCACATTGAATTATTGATATATTGATAGGTGCATCAGTGCAACATGGCCTTTTTGGGTACTTTAACATACAATACTTAAGAGTGCCTAAACACTTTTTTACATTCACGTAGCTCAGTGAACATGAGCTATAGGCCTCACAGATTATACTGTAACCCCGGATTTCCACTGGATGCCTGTCCGTTGCGGTACGGCAGCGCTGGTTATCCGCTGCGTGCTCCGCCGTCCGTCAATACCCACCGGCTGCGTTTGCTGTGCGGAGCGGTGCAGCTCCGACGGAAGACATCTCGGTGCACTGCCATGATGAATATCTCCTCGTCCACGGTGTCAACGGGGTGAAATGACGTCTAAAAACCTCTGACCTGTTGACTTCAGGCCTGCCTCTGCCCATTATGTAGTTTTCAAGGTGTAGTGCAGGGAAATAAGATCCGCCGTGAACACTGTGTATCTTATTTTGAAAGTTTCTCTGCACGATCTGCTCTGTGCTGAATTGCTGCGTTGTGCTCCGGCGTCCGGCAAAAATAGAAGTGCTGCGTATCTGTTGCGGAGGCCTCCGGACTGCCGGAGCTGAGACGGAGCCGGAACGCAGCACTGCCGCAGCCGGTGGAAACACATACATTGACTAGAATTGAATCTAATCGGCTCCGTTGCCGTGCCGGAGCGGAGACGCAACCAACACGCATCTGGTGGAAATTGGGGGTAACGTAATGCTATTTTAAACATTTATATTTTGCTATTAATAACTGTGTACAGCTGTGTACTGTACTCATTCAACATTCAGGTTTTTAACATTTTAACATTAAACATTTGCATTTTGCAATAATCTGTGTACAGCTGTGTACTGTACAACATGTTTGAAGTGTTCCCACTCACGTAATGAACAGACGCTGAACAATGACGGCAGACCGTCTTTGTTTTATCAACCACTCGCTCTCCATCGCTGTTGTAACTCACAGGGAACCCGAAGTTATCCCACACCACTGACTTAAAAGACGATGGTGGGTCTTCCAACTCTTCGCCACTCGCCATTGTTAGCACTCTCTCGCCAGTCGCCACAACAACAACCACCTAACAGCACGGTACATTCCCACAGAGCAGAGTTTGTATTTGAAGACGGAGTTTGCTACCTAGACCAATCCATGACATGTCTATGGACCAATCAGAGCTTGCAGGTGGCCGTGGTTAATTGTGCCCTGAAGGAAACTCTTGCGAAATAACAGTTCCGCGTTCAGATAAATATTAAACTTCCGTACCGTGTGTATTCTCCGTGAAAATGCGCGCACCGAACCGTGACCCCTGTACCGTGATGGTACGAGACGAATACATATACCGTGCCGGGCCTAGTACCACCTCCTGAGAGGTTCCACCTGTTTGCTCTGCCCCAGGCCATCTGCTTGAGGTCCCCCGTTTTACCCCGGTTTCCAGGCCACTTGCCTCGCTATCCGTCCTCTAGACCCACCCTGCTCCATATTCCTGACTAGCCTGGTGGGATTTCCCACCCAACCCTGGAGGAGGGGAATCTCTTTGTTCCTCCTCTCCAGCCCCCGTCATCGTCATTTTCCATCCATCCACCAGATGCCCTTGGACTTTCCCTCCTTTCCCCATCACGTAGCTGCCTCACCCATCCTCACACCTGTTCCCATTTACCTCATTTGCTCTGCAGTTGCCTGGATCTTCCCTGCCCACCCTCATCATCCACTCTCTGTTTTTACCAATACTGATCCTTTGTTCCTCTGCCAGTTTGTCGTTGTTGCATTTTGTGTTTCCTTTCAAGCCACCTGTGACAGTAACCGGATGCCTCGACTTTCTGCGTTTGGGTCACGGTTGCGTCAGTTTCCTGCGATGTCATTGTATGTGTCACTGTTTCCCTTGAATTGCTGAAAGTGTATTAATTTACATTTAGCCAAAATTTTATTGTCTCATCTCAAATTCTTCACATTGTAAAGTCTTGTCATTGGAAACACCTCTCTCACTCTAATGCTGATAAAATGACATGATAACACTGGAACGTCTTTTTCTCACTAGATCTCTTTACACCACAGGGACCTTGATGGTGGCTTTCTCGACTCCAGGTGGTAACATTTCTCTTTCTCTTTGTTTTGTGCTTTCCAGCACCCTCATAGTCTAAAGACATACTGCCAAGAAGTAACAGTCACTGTCACATCTGTCAATGCTAATTTTTCTTTCCCAATCAGCTATGTCCAATCTGCTGTTCCCAGCTCTGTCCCTCCTGGCAGTGGGCGACATCTTGTTTGTAATGACGAATGTGCAGGTACTGAAGCAGCTGTTTGGATTAGAATAGACTTAATATTATTGTGTGTTTTGATTGATCTGCCGATGTAAGGGCATTGCCTTATAGAAGCTCAGTTTTAGTAAGTTTTCCGACTTTTGCCAAGAGGGAACTTTAGATATTGGTCCCTAGATTATGTTCGGCGAGTTTCATGCAGATCGGTCAAACTTCCTAGGAAGAGATCGATTTTAAGTGTTTTTCAAAAAATTCAAAATGGCGGAAAATCTATAAAACCGGAAGTTATGGCCAATTGATGTAATATTGCTTCATTCGCATCCTCCCGTGACCCGCTACCACTGTGCCAAATTTCATGGATTGACCAAGTCAGTGAGGAGACAAACATGGAACAGACACACAGACAGACAGAGTTCTCGTCATTATATAATTTGGGAAAGATGCAACCATTACCTCAGCACTGCTAGTTTATCTCTTCTTGTCTGTAGTCCCGTACATCTGCAACAAAATTGCAGTAACTACATCTGAAGTACTGTACATATGGGAACTGTGTAAACCAGTAAATTTTCCACAACACATTCCTGTTACTGTTTCACAATAAAAGCCTTGTGAGAGATTGAAGGGATTCAACCCACTGAAAAGTTAGAGGGCTTTTCATTTGAAATGGATTTGGGAAGTATAGAGTTTGTATCAACAGTATAATGCAATAACAAACTTTTAACAGGGCAAATGGGACGTGATAGGAGAGGAAGGAAGTTTCATTTTGAAATGTGACCACACTAATCAAGTTACACATAACGGCTTGTGTCTAATAAAAGCCTGCTTCAAATATACAGGTACAATCTGCATTTGAGATAAAGGGCCCTGGTCAATATGAGAATTTATGGTAATACAGTTATTTTTCAGTGATAGTAATAAGACAGTCTAACTGCATCTACAATCATGTTAATTTAGGCTACATACGGTATTATATATTCACAAAAGCATATGGTCCAGGTAATTTAGCTAACTCAGATCCTGCCCTGTTTACCTGCTTCCCTTTTTCTTGGAAAATATCTGAGTGAACTCATCTTCTTGGTGGAGGATCAAGTTTTGCGAGCAGAGTAACAAGTACAATGCTCAACAACAACTGCATATGTATTGAGGAAGTGGATCAAGCCGCTAGATGTTTTATTTCTTGAGTAATTTTTTGTGTCATGGTGGCAAAAGCTTGTTGCACTTTTTCATTTTGAAAGACCAATGGCCAATGGGGAAGCTCTAACTTGATCAACTGCTTTGACTGGCTTTGACATGACTGGCCCCTGCTTTGCTGTCTAGCTGAAGAACAATTAAGTCTGTCCTCAGGTCATCAATTAACAGAAACACAAGCAAAAGAGAGAGCGTCTGCCCTCAGAGCACTTTTTCTAGCTGCGGGTCTTTTCTCAGACAACACAAGCTTATTTAAACAGGCAATTCAAATCATCAAGACACTGTTTCAATAAATTCAAAATTCTCTCTAAAAGGTAGGAAACCTTTTCGGCTCACATCGCTCCACCATCATCACTCTCTACAACGGGCTGTTGACTCGTCCTCAGCACTCTTTTTTGTCATCAAGGTGAGAAACATTCACACACTACCTTAATATATATGAAATCTATGTATTTATACCATCACTTGTCTTGATGTCTTCTCCTGCAGCTGTTACACGAGTCCGGCATCTCCTTCCACTCTTCCTTCCTCTTCCTGTCCGCCTGCAGCGTCATTCACCTGCTCAGGACTTTCTTCCTGCTGCCCAGAAACCACATTCCCTACCCGCTGCCTGATGACTACACATACGGGTACAGACCCCCCAACAAACCACACACACATCAACACCTCTCTTGCCTATTTTAAAAGTCTGGGGGTTAACACTAATCTGGCAAGAAAATGTTCTGAAAATGTACTGTGAATGATACAAAGTGTATGTTAAATACTTACATACATACATACTTATATTATATTCCATTTCTGCCATGATATCCCCCTACATCCTACACACTGGGCCTTTGAGCACTTTAAGCAAACATGCTGGATAATCTTAGAGAGTTTAAGATCAAGACTTTGAGACCTGAACAAATCCCCAAACTGCTTGGTTTTTTAAATGTAGATGTACAACATTTTGTCATGTCTAATACTTTATCGTATTCTGACATGGTTTCTAAGAAGATTTTTATTTTCACTCACCTGTGCCTACCCTGTCTTCACCTTCCTTCTCTCCCTGAATCATCTGGAGCAAATATGAGATTTTCAGGGATTGTGTGCCTATTGATATATAATCAATAAAAGTAGTGAGTAATGACAGACTTTAATGTGTGGACTTTTACAAGTACCCCCCATAGTGTTTTGTGATTATACCCTAGCATTGTGGTTTACAGTACAAATTATTTGTTAGGATTTGTACACCTTAGGACCCAAAAAGCAGAATGTGGACAAGAGGCTATGAAAAAGTTCCAAAGGGTGTTTTATTGTCAAAAATGAATAGTGATCTTGGTAGGCGTCCACAATGAAGCTGGCAGGCAGAGTGAGCTTGGCAGGCCGCAGAGAGACAGGCTGGCTGAGATATGTATCTGGATGAAGCCTGAGGCCCTGTTTATACGACAATGATTTCAACTGAAAACGGTAAACTTTAGTTGCGTTTTGGCCGATCGTTTACACAACAGCAGCGTTTTGGGTGCCTGAAAATACAATGATTTGAAAACGGGTTCCAGAGTGCAACGTTTTGGAAACAGCAGCGTCTCCGTTGTCATGTAAACTTGCAATATGCAGTTCCTCTGAAATCGGACTTTTCGCACATGTGCATTACGGTTCAAGTCACTAGACATGCCGACTGTCACAACAACAATGCCAAGCTCTGTTTGTGCTGCTCACCCTGTTGATTTGAAGTGAAGTGTAGATCTGTTACTATAGCAACTCCACCTCGTGGTCCATCCAGACAAAGTTATCTGTGCATGCTTTCTCTGTCTTCTTTGTTTTGGTTTGTAATCACTGCGGTGTAGAGGAAGGCGCTTCAGCGCAGGCGCATGGCGTCACGCCGTGGTGTTGCTTTGCAAATTTAGACTGCCACTCATTGGCCTGGCGTCCATACTACAGCGTTTCCAGTAGATTCTGCGGCTCTGTGTGAACGGGGATCGTTTCAATAACGCCGTCTTATAAACGCAGAAGTTTTTTAAAACGCAAAGGACAGACTTTTCCGTTTTCACTGAAATCGTTGTCATATAAACGGCCCCTGAGACACGGGCAAAACCAGAGTCAGCAGGAGTGAAAAAAAAGCAAGAAAAGTGAATCAAACATAACCTAAATTGAACCATACAAATGTACCAAGCTGGCAAGCTGAACGATCTGGCAAAGACTGGTTTGAAGAACTGGGGTTTTATACTGTAGGGCTTGATGAGTTGATGAGCCTCAGGTGAGTAGGTGATCACAGCTGTGCAGATAATCAGGCAGGCACACACACAGAAGACAAACGGGGACTGACAAGAAACACAAGGGAGGGGGAAACAGCTGAAAACAACAGGAATGAGAGGGAGGCACAGCCGGACCATGACATTATTGCACTCCCACAGTAAGAATAACAAGTTTTGGGTGTGGATATAAGGTCTGAGTCAAAAAACAAACCCATCTGCTCCTTTAAAAACATTAGCAACTCAAACAATGCCCTCAGTCTGTGGATGACCCTCTGTGACCTTTGATCTTTGTCAGGATTACCTGTGGTAAATCAAAGACTCTGAGCTTAGAGCAGACAGCAGCCAATGGTGACGTACTGAAGATGACAGAGGAAACGCCCCTCAACAAAGACGTCCCTGTGACACAAGGTTTGATCACTTTACTGTGGCATGAATAAATACAAAATAAAACATAACAAAATAAATTAAGATAATCAGACATCCTGTTTCCCTTCATCTTTGTTCTCTCCTCTTCATCCGTCTCTGTGATCTCCCCTTGCCTCAGAGAAGAGTTTCCGTGAGTGCGTTCAACCCAACGCTGCAGAGGCTGACGGAGGGAGAGCCTTCACTGGGTAAACACATACAAACACAACTGTGAGCCATTTACACAATAAAGTAATTTATATATTACTGTATTTATTTGCAGCTCCATAGTTTCATTGCAGTATGCTGAATTAGAAACAACTAGGGCAGTGCCTGTTCAAAACGTGCCTGGTCAGAGCAGGCCACACCTGACATCGCACTTTCTTGGGTCTTAAGCAATACAATGGCCAAGTGTGAAGCTGATCAGATCAGTGGTTGTTGAGAAAATGGAAGTACAGACATATGTACATACAGAAAGAGACTCATTCATTTCAGTTAAATGATGACTGCAACCAGCATGCATGAAACTGAATATATTAGTTTGGGACTAAAGTCCAATAAACCAGAAATTTAATGTAATATTGTGAAAATAATTCAGTTGATCTGAAACTGTTTTCAATCCTCAATGACAATTCAACTCTCTCTATACTCTGTATATATGTCTAGTCAACTAGTTCTCACAATTTAAATTACAATTACATTTCAGTTTACTGAGACACAAACCTGGTCACTGAGGAAAAGCAATTGAGCGAGGGTTCACAAAACTCCGATCCTTGATTTCTTTATAGGTACAAAACCATCTGCCCAGTTAGCACGAGCTAACACAGCAGCAGCTGTTTAACAGTCCCAACAAACTCACACTGACACCGAAGCAGCTTGACCTTTTACACTTCCGGCTCAGAGCGAGAGTATGCGCCATTATGCCACCACGCTGTTCTGTATATAAGGTATGAACAGAGTGGTCTCGCCTCTGAGCTGAGAATGGAGGTGGTAACAGAGCCGAAATGACTTCTCTTCTCTGCAGACAGTTTGCAAGTCCAGATGATGGGGATTTCATTGCAGCCCTATAACGTGATATCTGTGTGGGCCTCTGTCACTAAACCCATTAATAACCATTAGCCCTAATGTTAGTCCTGCCACTGCGTGTCTGTTTTGTGTGTGTGTGTGTGTGTGTGTGTGTGTGTGTGTGTGTGTGTGTGTGTGTGTGTGTGTGTGTGGACTGTCACCATCTGGCTGTGGCACGGAGCTCTCACTCCCACAGCAGTATAGAATGACAAACCTCTGGCTGGCTGCACAAGACTCGTGGCCATACCAGATGTAAACAGGGCCAATGTCAATCTCAAGATGCAAAGAACTGAATTTGAATTGTGAGAACTTAATGTGGAAGTACAGAGAGTGCTGAATTTTTACTGAGTATTTAATACTGTTTAGGAGCAACTGAATTCAGTTTCATAATATTACAATTCAAACTGCTGTACGTAACTCTGAAGACAGGTAGTTAATAAAGAAGTTAATTGTTAAGTGTCATTTCAATGCTGCCTTGGACTGGAAGTTGGACAATCAACAATCAACTACAGCATCTCTCTCCAGAGGTACATACAGCACCTTTAAGAGGATGTAATTCTAATAATATTATATCAGCAAGAAGCTGCTGCATATGATGAGAGAAAATATTTTTATCTCATGCAGTATTTTGGCAGACTTGTTGAACTGTTGTTTGACTCCTTAGTCTGTGACCATCTTGTCTTTGCTTGTGTGTCCCTGCAGTGAGCCAGTACACCAATGCCTTTGCAGTGACACAGCTGTGTGGCGTGCTGTGTGCTCCCTGGAACGGCCTCATCATGGACAGACACAAGGGCAAACCTCGTGCTGAAGGTTACATATTACAAATACTAATAAGGACGAGTAATGAACGCAAAAGGCTGCAGCTGTGGCAGACCTAACCTCTGCCCTCTGTTCTGTCATTGTATCTAAATGTGTGTTTGTAGGAAAGACCGAACAGGAAGCAGACCTGCAGGCCTCGGTGCTTTCTCTCTTCCTGACGGCGCTGCTCTGTGTGGTGTTCTCAGTTTGTGCCACCATCCCATACCTGCCGCTTCAGTACCTCACTTTCATCCTGCAGGTTATTAACCGCTCCTTCCTCTACGGTGGCAACGCAGCCTTCGTCACTGTAGCGTAAGTATCAAACACACAAATACACACATACAAATCTTTATTCACTACACGGGAGTATGTTTCTGTTCATAGAGACACATTTTTATGAAGACACACTTCACACTTGTCTGTCTTAAAATTAATTCAATTAAGTAACAATATGAATAAGTGACAGTTTTGGAGCAAGAGAGGCACGTTGATGTGCATTCAGACTTTTAACTTTATTTGTAGGGGATGTCTTTAAAGCTTAAATATTCTCTTTTCTCCTTTTCTGTGCACCTCTTTGCCTCTTCTCTTTGCCATGTCATAACTTTGTGTGTGTCCGTGTGTGTAGCTTCCCATCCCGCCACTACGGAAAGCTGATTGGTCTGACCATGGCTCTGTCTTCAGTGTTTTCTCTGCTGCAGTATCCCTGCTTTGCACTGGTGAATGGACTTCTGGGTGGAGACCCTCTATATGTGAGTGCACAAACTGATACAACTGTAACTCTCACTCTGGTCCTTATCCTCCTTTTATCACCATATTTATCTTCCTCCTCTTATCCTCCTGTCTGCAGGTGAACGTCGGTCTGACGCTGCTCATCCTGCTTGCCTTCATCCATCCCTTCTCTGTCTACCTGCACTGTCAAAGACTCACCTTCCAGCCAGCCTCTTAAAGTCAAATGAGACTTACACTTAAAATGTCTTTAATATCACCAGTGACACTTTTATCTTTTTGGTTTATTCTTTTGATTAATCATGCTTGGGTGGCTGTGTATTGTTGCCATGTGTAACATCAAGTGCCTTTCAGGTTGCAGTGAAGTCTGCTTTTAAATCATGCTTGCAGCCGTACTGAATGTATCCATAATTATCAAGAGCTATCTTGAGGTATACTGTAAATATGCATATGTTTAGGACCAACAATGTGTGATGGGTAGGAAAAAGCTGAATGTAGTAACAGTGTAAGGGACAATTGGAGTCAGAGTCACAAATATCAGTTTATGTTGTTCTAATGGGTCGATCAGTGATGTTGTGAATATTAAAATAAGATATTTTAGGCAGCCCCTCTGTTGGCTTTTTAAAGAAAATCATCTTCCACAAATGTTGCACAGCCGTTATTTCAGTGTGCAAGGATGCTTTGCACCCGAGCTCTTGACACTTAATGTCAGAAAGTTCACTCACCTCACATCCTCAAGGGGACATACAGTATCAAGAGGTGGTTCAGTTTGACTTACTTTTGGTAGCTCCTCCTACATCTAAGTATATAAGTAGGAGGAAGAACCACACTTCCTCCACTTTGTTCTTCCTTGGAATAAGTAGAGAATGGCCCCGAAAAACTCCTGGGTGGGGCTTGGGGTTTACTTGGTGCGGATTGGATATACTCAAGGCGGGATGTGACGTCATCAGAAAGCGACAAAATAGCCGCCATTTTTAAAACTCAGCAGACGAGGAGTCGCATTTTTAAAAGGAGTGATAAGAAGAAAAGCGAGAAGAAATTTCTTTGCTGCGTCGCCCCGGTCAAAGTGGTCGTGCAACGATTACGTCACATCCAGAGCCCGGTAACTTTACAGCAACCTTCCTCCTACTCTGCCCTCTCAGTGGAGACACAGCGGTTGAGAGGGCGGAGCGAGAGGACGTACCAGGAACTTCTTCAGTGGAAACGGGCCTAAACACATAAGGTGAAGGGGGGTTTGAACCTTAAGAAGGGGAAAATATTCTGTGTGGAGTTTGCATGTTCTCCCCGTATATGAGTCTCCGCCATAACGTTATTCCTCTCTGTGATCCCCGTTCAATCGACAACCTCCAGGATTAGCCGTTCCTTTCTGCTTGAAACATGATAATAGGAGCGCCCCAGCACCCACTCCACTAACTTGACATGGAAATGAGCAGAAGTCTAGAAAACTGGGGAGTTTTGTTTTGTTTGGGTTTTTTTTTGGACGAGCGCCCTCACATAGATTGCGCCCTGAGCAGTCGCCCATATTGCCCATAGCAAAACCCATCCCTGGGTGTACAGGAAATCTAAAATAACCACTTGTCAACCAGACTCGCTATCAACACTAACCTCGTGACAACTGCCACCCAGGCTACTGCAGGTGGCAGTTCTCGCGAGGCTAGTGACAGTTCAGTTTGGAGAGGCAGAGGAATGTTTTTTATATATATTTTTTAATTGATACGGGAGATTTACGGGAAAATACTAATACGGGAGGACAGTGGGAAAGAGGGGTAAAATACGATAGTTACCTGGCCAAAACGGGAGCCTTGACAGGTATGAGTGGGAACATTATTTGATAGGGTGATATTGGACTATCAAAATATGCTACCCCTGAAATATTGATTAAAAACGTTAAAATGATATGTCTAAATATGCTGCCATTAATCCTACAGTGGCACTGAGGTGATTAGTAGTCTTACATGAATGCATTGAATAGTGGGAGCATTATTTGACAGGATGTTATTGGACTATCAAAATGTGCTACCCCTGAAATATTGATTAAAAATGTTAAAATGACATGTCTAAATATGCTGCCATTAATCCTACAGTGGCAGTGAGGTGATTAGTAGTCTTACATGAGTGCATTGAGTAGTGGGAGCATTATTTGATATGGTGTTATTGGACTATCAAAATATGCTACCCCCCCACAACACCACTCTAAATTCGAGACAATCAGAGGTCTGAGAAGGGCAACGTGAAAGACAAAAAGCATTAATAACAACTAGAAAGACAGGGAATTTAATCATGCAACTTTAGCATGTGAATAAGGAAGACAGTGTGGATACATACCTGTCAAGTTTTGGATTTGAAAATAAGGGAAATCTTTTGGCGCCCACCGCTGGCCAATACACTGTAAAAAACATCATCCAAAACATCCTCTGCACTCATAATAAATCATGGCATTTTTACTGCTGGACATGTAGCTAATTTACAATGGGAGGCAAGGAGGAAGATTTCTTTTTAGATGCATATAGAGCAATGGTTCCCCACTGGTTGGTCCTGGCCCAAAAGTGGGTCACAGGCCCATTCTGAATGGACCACAAGTGACTTGCAAACATGTCAAGTTTGTAAAAAAAAAAAACAACTTTATGTTTAAGTACAGTAAATTTCCAGCAAATAGAGTTTATTTTGAAGTGCTGCTTTGCTGTAGAGTGAGTGACTAATGGACAGCAACTTGACAGAGACAACAAACTAGCTCGACAACTTGGCCTAGTATGATACTGAATGTATTAAAATGTAGGAGCCTGAACTGATGATGAAGGAGAAATCTGAACCCCTTTGCTGGACCAGTTGGGAACCACCAATCCAGAGCACGCCTCTTCGGTTACCAGAGGTGGAGACTCAAAATATAAGCCTAAATAGCTTGCAGTTCTTCTGAGCACCACGTATGTCACTGGTGCGTAGAAGAACAGCAGATATTGACACAGCCCCGAGAGACACAGAGAGTACTATAAAAACATGTTTCATATCACACTATATCCCAAATTTGGTTTGCAACTATTGTAAGAAATATTGTGCTCTTGCAGGCAACTATCTACTTCAGATGCTTTAGGGAAATATATAACTTAAGTTGAACTGTATGTTTACCTTGACATAAAATTATCCAACTCTACTGAAATAAATAATCATTTAAATATGTTTACTTAACTGAGTCCATGTTTTCAGTTGATTGGGTATTTTTTTAACAGATTTATGTGTTTAATTGAACATCAGCTGCATAAGTTCCATTTTTTTAATGCAAAGTTTACATTTTACTTTACTTTACTTACTTCTCTTTAAAATTACATTTTATGATTTCCTGTGACAAATATTGATAATTGTAAGCAATGGTTGAGGTCATTATAGGATCTGAAAGTCATTTAAATCAAGTTATTGATGAAGTTATTTTCGTAGGATTCGAAATTCAAAGTTACAAGTAAAATTGATTGATTGAAAAGAGACTCAACTCAACTCAACTCAACTCAACTTTATTCATAAAGCGCTTTAAAACAACCACAGTTGAAATAAAGTGCTGTACATAAGAGGTCATAAAACAACAAAAAAAGCAGGTAAAACAAACAAGCAAAATAAAACAAAACAAAACTGAATAAAAACAGCAACAAACAAATAAAAACAGAGCGAGGTCTCATGCTGGGTTAAAAGCCAGTGAGTAAAAGTGGGTTTTAAGGTGGGTTTTAAAAACAGACAGTGAGGAGGCCCGCCTGATGTGCAGTGGTAGATTGTTCCACAACAGTTTTTTGTGATGACAGCAGCTGATTGGAGCTCTACATCCCTGAACTTGATGAAACAGCATGCATTAGTCTAAACATAATCAAAGGATTTAACATCAGAGGGTAATTCCACCAATTTTACACCTCAAAGTCTGTTTAGGGGTCTTAGGAAGTGCTACTGCATAGGATAAAAAACTTGTATAAGTTGCCTCACTTGATGTCAACCTGCAGGACTCACAGCAGCCTCAGAGGGACAGTCTTTCATCTCCTATGCACAGAGACGGATTTTGGCTAACGCACACAACGCACGTTGCCTAGGGCCCCCACCGAGCGAAAAGGCCCCCCAACGTCGCTTACAAGTAACAGAATATCAGTCCCAGCCAGCTGTGAGCGTCGCGTCCTGCAGCAGCGAGCACCTCTGCTGAAAGTGCCAAGACAAATCTCAAGCAAGATCGCCAGTGTGACTTGTGTGACTGTATAAGACTCCTGATTGGCTGTCAGTGTCATGAAAAAAAGACGGAACAAGCTTTTCTTGACAGCTGTTAAGGGCCGTCCACACCAAGCAAGATAACTGTAACGTTAACTATAACGATAACAATGGCAGCATCCACACCAATGAACGATATCGTCGTGTTGCTAGGTTACGCCAAACACACACTGCTCGGTGCGGTCGGCAGGGGAGCAGAGTGATGGATAAAATGGATATTGATGACCTGTTATTGCTGTATGTTGCGAGAAAGAAAAAGAAAACCAATTTACCGCTTGCTCCACCTGTCTGTCTGTCTGTCTGTCAGCTCCATCTGTCATGAGACAAACATGAATGACGACGTGCAGTTTATTGTGTTTCACCGGCAACGAGCTGTCATTACGCGCGACAATTACGCACGGCTGCGCGCTCTTTATAACTCACTGTGTGAACCTATGTTGCATAAAGATTTGCCCCCCTCAGTAACTTCATCCTGGCTCCTGAATTTTATGAATGGAGGGGAAAAGAGAAGATGCATTCCCCTGCAAAATGTATTTTATTGCAGTTATTTACCCGGTATTTACCCGCTATGCTTAAGTTTGTGACTAAAGGAGCCACAACATAGCCTACAGTAAGTTGCACAACTGTGTTTTATTTTTGTTTTCTTGGCAGCCTATAGGCTTATGTTTACAATGTATAGCAATACAGTAATTGCACAGTTGTATTTATTTTATTTTTTGCTGCTTGCTTTTTGCTTGTTTTCCTGTCATTGTCTATTTATATGGCAAGGCAAGGCAAGGCAAGGCAAGTTTATTTGTAGAGCACAATTCGTACACAAAGTAATTCAAAGTGCTTTACAGAAGAAGAAAATGCATTAAAATCACAATACAAAATAAAAACATAAATAATCATTATAAAATGAACTTTAAAAGAGAAGAGTGCAGATAAGATCCTTTCAGTCATATGCACAGTGAAATAGAGCTGTTTTGAGCCTAGATTTGAACATTGTCAGAGTAGAGGCCTGTCTCACATCTTCAGAAAGACTGTTCCAGATTTTAGCTGCATAAAACTGGAACCCTGATTCCCCATGTTTAGTCCTGACTCTGGGTACCAGCAGGAGGCCGGTCCCTGAGGTCCTCAGAGTCCGCGATGGTTCATATGGCACTAACATGTCAGAGATGTACTTTGGTGCTAGGCTGTGGAGAGACTTGTACACAAGCAGAGCTGCTTTAAAGTCTATTCTCTGAGCCACAGGAAGCCAGTGTAGAGACCTGAGCACAGGACTAATGTGCTCGTACTTCCTGGTTCTGGTCAGGACCCGAGCAGCAGCATTCTGGATGTACTGCAGCTGTCTTACGGCCCGTTTGGAGAGGCCAGTGAGCAGGCCGTTACAGTAGTCTAACCTACTAGAGACAAATGCATGGATAAGTCTCTCCAAGTCAGGTTTAGACACTATACCTTTGATTTTGGCAATGTTTTTTAGATGGTAAAAGGCTGCTGATGTTATTGATTTGATGTGGCTGTTAAAGTTCAAGTCTGAGTCCATTATTACCCCGAGATTTCTAACCTGATTTGTAGGTTTTAGAGAGAGAGACTGCAGGTGACTGCTGACACTTTCTCTTTGTTTCTGTGGACCAATTACGATGACTTCAGTCTTGTCTGAATTTAGCTGGAGAAAGTTATTTTGCATCCACACACTGACCTGTTGGATGCAGTGACAGAGTGAATCTACTGGTCCATATTCACCTGCTGTCAGTGAGACATAGATCTGAGTGTCGTCTGCATAATTGTGGTAGGACACATTATTACTTTGTATTAACTGGCCTAAAGGCAGCATGTATAGATTGAACAGAAGGGGTCCCAGGATTGACCCTTGGGGCACCCCACAGGTCAAGGCCATGTGGTCTGAGGCACAGTTACCAATTTCAACAAAGTACCTCCTGTCTTCTAGATAGGACTTCAACCAATTTAGGGCAGTGCCAAGAGATGCCCACCCAGTCCTCTAATCTCTGTAACAGGATCTCATGATCGACAGTGTCAAAAGCAGCACTCAGATCTAGCAGGACTAAAACTGAGACTTTGCCTACGTCAGTGTTCAGGCGGATGTCATTTGTCACCTTAATAAGAGCAGTCTCAGTGCTGTGATGGGGTCTAAAACCTGACTGGAAAACATCAAAGGAGTTGTTCATTAGGAGAAAGTCAGTCAGCTGTTGGTAAACAACTTTCTCAAGGACTTTGCCTAAAAACGGCAGATTTGAAATGGGCCGGTAGTTTTTCAGTACTGTGGCATCAAGACTGCTCTTCTTTAGAGGCTTAATGACCGCCGTTTTCAAGGCCTTTGGGAATGTTCCAGACTGTAGTGACATGTTAACTATGTGAGTGAGTGGTGGTAACAAACTGCTCAGCACAGACTTTAGAAATCTAGTGGGTAACACATCAAGGCAGCATGTAGATGAACTCAGACTGGTGATGATCTCTTGGACAGTTTTGTCAGTTACAGGTGCAAAATGAGTCAGCTCTAAGTGTCTAGGTGACTGCAGGGTTGTTATTGGTGTTGTGGAAATTATGGCATTTTTAATGGTCTGAACCTTGTCGCAAAAGAATACTGCAAACTCATTACACTTAGATGTGGAGATCAGTTCCAACGGCAGTTGAGCTGGAGGGTTTGTTAATCTGTTCACTGTTGCAAATAAGACACGCGAGTTGTTACCGCAGTTTCCAATAATTTCAGAAAAGTACCTCTCCCTTGTTCTACGTAAGATCTGGTTGAACACGTACAGCTTTTCTTTGTAAATTTCATAATAAACATGAAGCTTTGACTTGCGCCATTTCCGCTCGGCCCTCCGGCACTCCCTTTTCTGTGCCCTGACCGAGTCGTCATTCCTCCATGGCGCCTTCTGCTTATCTTTAACCATTTTAACCTTCACAGGGGCAATGGTGTCCAGAACAGTCAAAACACTCGAAGTAACAGAGTTCAACAAATCATCAACATTAGAATTAGAACATGAGGCATTTTCAAAGTTTATCATTTCCATGAACAGAGCGCCTGTGCTGTTATTTATGTGTCTCCTCCGAACAACTGCAGGACCAGCCGGTGGTTTGGGAGAAACAGACAGGTCAAAGAAGACACAGAAATGATCAGACAGAGCAACATCAACCACATTGACATTTGAAATATTAACCCCCTTTGTAATGAGCAGGTCCAGAGTGTGCTGCGCTCTGCTGTGTGTGGGCTCACACACATGCTGAGTCAGGCCAAAAGTTTCAAGGACAGCACTGAGGTCTTTAGCATTTCTGTCACAGACATTATCCACATGTACATTAAAATCACCTGTAATGACCAAACCATTAAAGTCTGTGCATACAATTGAAAGCATCCTGGTAAAATCATCAATAAAACTTTGACGGTGCTGGGGAGGCTTGTATATAACTACATAGAGTATGGACGGAGATTGTTTTAGCTCCATTTTAAAGGATACATACTCAAATGATAAAAACACCCCAAATGACAACCTGTGCGTAACCATATGATCTCTAAATATTGCACAGACACCTCCACCCTTTTTGTTTTCTCGTGTTTCAGATTCAAATTTGTAGTTGGGTGGAGCTGATTCTGTTAGAACAGCATTACCTGTGTTTTTGTCAAGCCATGTTTCAGTTAAAAACATAAAATCAAGATTATATGAAGAGATCAAATTATTAATTAAAAATGATTTGTTAGACAAGGATCTGACATTAAGCACAGCAAGTTTCAGATTAGTTTCAGTGGGACTGGACATTATCTTCTTACAAGGGATATGGATTAAATTTCTCTTATTGGACAGTCTAACTGTCCTTCTGTAATCTGGTCTATGTGGTGTGGCTGTAGATATAGCACTAGGGGAGAATATTGTCTCACAGGGCCCCAGCTTGATATTACCTTTACCATGGCTGTAAGTCCTGGGACAGCAGAGGCCCTGTGCATCCTAGCTCTTAGGGATACCAGCTCTGGGGGCAGGCAGGGGAGGACGAGCAGGGGGAAGTTTGGGTGATGGACATGAAAACTGAGGGGGAGGAGCTGGGGGAGCTTTAGTTTCTGAAGCAGGAGAGTTGAAGCTCCTGTGTGACTTGATATTAGGGGTGAGGGGAACCATCTTAATCCCTGATTTGATCAGGCTTTCAAGATGGTTGGGAAGGCCCATGGGGGAAGGTGGGGATGGAAAGGACAGGGAGAGGGACAAGGCTCTAGAGGGGGTAGATGTGGCAGGGGGGGGCCAGGGCTGGTCTGTGGGTAGAGGAGGTGATGGGGGTACTGCCGGGTTTGAAACTTCTGCTGGGGCCGTCACAGGCGAGTCCAAGGCCTGTGATGAGGGCCCGGGGGGAGGTGGAACTGATGGCGGGCCTGAATCCTTCGCTGGGGGCGGTGGAGGCTGTAGTGGTGCTGGAGCTGAATCCTTCGCTGGGGGCGGTGGAGGCTGTTGTGGTGCTGGAGCTGAATCCTTCGCTGGGGGCGGTGGAGGCTGTTGTGGTGCAGCTGGTGCTGAAACACTGGCTCGGTCTCTGGCTTCTGCGACAGAGATGCTTCTCTCGTTCCTCTTTTCTCTCACTGGTCTTTCAGGACCCTGTCCCGGCCCATTCTGATGCCTCAGAGCATGGAGGAGGTGTTCTGTCAGCACTCTCCTCCCACCTCTGCACAGGTGTGGGCCCTTTCCCTTGAACAGGTCCTCTCGTTTCCAGAACAGATAAAAGTTCTCAATGTAGTGCAATCCTCTGTGCGCACACTCTTTGGACAGCCATGTGTTCAGCTGAAGCAGCCTGCTGAACTTATTTATCTTCCTGTCTATGTTTGGAAGAGGTCCACTAATGAATGCCTTGACCTCCAGTTTATCGAGCTCCTTGAAGAACTTAGTGAAATCCCTTTTCAAGACTTCAGTCTGTTCCTTTCTGATGTCCACTGCACCCACATGCATGATCAGCTGTTTGACTCCTCGGTGTGTAGACAAAACTTTTGAGAGGAGTGTTGTTATCTCAGAGACAGTGGCACTGGGACAGCAGCATGTTTGAATTCTTCTGTGGTTTATGCCACTGATAGCACCGTCTCCTAACAGCAGCGTATCTCTGACCTTGACGTTTGGTCCAGATTGTCTGTCTGCCTGCTATGGATATATGATGTCAGTGATGAGAGCTCAGTGATGTCAGTGATGGGAGCTCCTGATGCTGCTATAGTCTACTACAGCATTATGTTTGAACTAGTGGATTGCACTACAGTAGTTGGACAAGAGTGTTTCATTTTTCTATTTTGCTGGTAGGCTTATGTGTACAATCCATAGCAATACAGTAATTGCACAGTTGTGTTATTATTATTTATTATTTATTTTATTTTTATTTATTTTTTGTTTTCTCTACTGTTACTGCTAAGCTACAGTATTTGCACAACTGTAGTATTTTGAGTATTATATACAGTAAATGTTTGTTTATACCTCATTCTGGTCTATATGTCTACTTATTGAGCAAACTGTTTTAAAGGATAGAGGATTGATGCACTGTCAAGAGTCTTGGTTTACATGCAGTGATGCAGTACTATGAGTAGGATTTGCATTTGCTTAAGAGAAGCTGTTTTCTTTAGTTGATGACTCTTACTTTACTTAACATTAACACCACACCCCTACAAGCCACCAGATACCCCAGTATTCCTCTAATTCTACGGTTTCTACCTTAAAACGTCCAAAATTTTTCGCCGGCGCCCAAACGCCACTCCAAGGGCCCCTGGATAGAGGGCCTGCCTAGGGCCCCCTACAGGCTTCAGCCGGCACTGCCTATGCATACGACTCAGTCTGGGTAGGAGTTGCCATGATGTTCCTGATCGTGGCGGAGAGGTTTCACACGGGGCAGAATTGTCTCTGGCAGGGTTTAACCTGAAATAGCAGGAATACAGCAACCTGCACAACAGCCTCTCTCATCTGCTGTGTGACAATGCAGTGAGCTCAAAAAAACTTGCAACTGTGCCAATTCTCTGTGTGTGTGTGTGTGTGTGTGTGTGTGTGTGTGTGTGTGTGGGTGTGTGTGTGTGTGTGTGTTTGTGTGTGTGTGTGTGTGTGTGTGTGTGTGTGTGGGTGTGTGGGTGTGTGTGTGTGTGTGTGTTTGTGTGTGTACATGTGCCATGGTGAGCCCACACAAACACAAGCACCCATAACAAACAGTAGTAACCGTATTACAACAATTTTTTGTTTGCTGTTGCCACAAACCTGATACAGTACAACCACTTTTTTTCTTCATGAAAGGACCTAATGGTCTAGTGTTTACGATTCAGTGGCATCTTGTGGTGATGTTGCAGATTGTGACCAATGGAAACATCTGCCATGTGCCAAGCCTGTAGGAGAACCAGGGTGGCCAAGACGAATATGCAGATGGTCATTTGTTGTTTGGTTTATCTGTTCTTCATATTGGACCTTTAAAGTAAATTTAGGATACACAGAATGGCAAAATTTAGGATGTAATATACTGTGTCATAGTGCCTCATCATAATGAATAATAATCAAGCAACAATCTTACTTTCCACAAGCAGTGATGTGTTACTTTTGTACTGTGAAGACAGCGGCAAAACCTGTCCTATCACTGCCTCACAGCTCTCACTCCCCGTGATGTGTCTTCACTTACCCCCCACTGTACAAATTGAAGCCAAAATATCTCAGTTAAGGCTGCCACCATCTTGTGCTGGTGACGTCATTGGGAGCCAGAGTCTGCACGGTCGCGATCGTCGCCTATATGGAGTTCCTGCCCATGTATCTGTCCGGCCAATTGTAAACAACGCCACTGATAGTGAGAATACCAATTGGCACACACAGCTGTCATTTACTCATTATAACCAAACTTGTACACACGTTTGTTGAATCTTGTTCATAAGTCTTGTCCCCAGTCAGCTCTTTGAACTCCCTTCTGAATGAGCAGTAGCTGAGTGGATCTCCTGAGAATGCTGAAACATCTCTCTGTGGGAATTGTGTCATATTTTACTGCTTGACTATCACTTCTGTTATCTCATTTTGGCACTGGGCATGTACCTGTTACTGATCCTTTTTAAACCTTCATCTTTAAGAAGAGGTGATGTTTCTGCAGTAAACTCTTCCAAACATAAATAATGCTTCTTTTTTAATTACTTCAACAGTAGCGTTATCTTTAATGGGGATTTTAATCTCCTTTCTTCTATGAATGAGCTCAGCCAACTTGCGTTCTCTATCATCCTAATGTCTTCAGTTTTCCCTCCCCATCTTCTTAATATTCTACAATATTCCCACAGAGTTTAAACATGTGCATTTCAAAGAATGACCAATGCAGCTGTATTTTTTGATGGTTTCTGGTTGGCTGGATGTTGTTGTTGTTTTTCACAGAAGACATTGTCACTTGTCACAGGAAAAACCAAGAATGATGGCTGACTTCCATTTATCTGTTTTGAGTTCAGGTTCTTGCTACAATAAATGTTTCTGTGTCAAATTTTGGTGGACAAAAAAAAACACAACTTAAAAATCTTGATGAAAAGTGACTTCCATACATGGTCCTAATCCAGAAATTATTCATTTTGACAATAAAACCTTGCACAGCTGATGTTACATTAAATACACTAGTCAATCAAAAGTACTCAATCAAATGAAAACATGGGCTCAGCAAACTAAAACTTAGAGGAAGAAAAATGGTAGTTTTTAGTCTTTAAATGACTTTCTATTTGAACGTAATCAAGACGTACAACATGCAGTTTTCTTAAATTGTTTCCTTCATAGTATTTAAAAAAAAAAAATAAACTCACTAGATCACAATTACATTTTCTATACCAATAAACTAAAACATTTTTGAGAAAATTCCCTTTAAAGTTTAAATCTTATTTTGGTGTAGCGCAATAAGGGTTTGCTTTGAATGTCTAATACCTCTTTTCACCCTCTTTTCAACCATTTGTTCAGCTGCAGGTTCAAACAGAGATGATACTGATGGGTGTGTAAGGTATTTCTCCAAAGTCATATTGCACTGGTGGGTGAAATGTGTTTCTATATCTTCTGTGTGCTGCCAGCAAGAAGCTTTCAGGACATTTTCAGTGTCAGATCTGCGCATTCTACATCAGTCATGCAACATAACGCAACTTCTGCTCACTGCTGTAAATTGCATTGGCAAGTACTTTACTAGTTCGACTAGTTCAAATGTACAGACGTCTTGGGGCCCACCGGGACCTGCAGACCATGGTGAAGGAGCTGCCGAAATAAACATCATTAATTGTTTAAACAAACTGAAGAAGTAGTGTCACTGGTGATATTTAAGGACATTTTAAGTCTGAGTCTCATTTGACAGACTTCAGGAGGAGGCGTTGAGGGCTCGCTTGGAGGCCAGACTTCGACAGTGCAGGTAGACAGAGAGGGGATGGATGAAGCCCAGGAGGCAGAGCAGCGTCAGACTGATGTTCACCTGCAGACACATGAAGGGAGAGAGGAGAAAGCAGTGAGAGATTTTTGTATCACATTGTGATACAGGTAATAGCACCAGAGTGGGATTTACAGTTCATGTACTCACATATAGAGGGTCTCCATCCAGGGGTCCATTCACCAGGGCAAAGAGGCCGTACTGCAGCAGAGAAAACACTGCAGACAGAGCCATGATCAGACCATACACCTTCCCAAAGTGGCACGACGGGAAACTACACACACACACACACACACACACACACACACACACACACACACACACACACACACACACACAAACAGATGACATGGTAAAGAGAAGGATGCACTGAGAAAGATGTAGAGTGTAGAAAACATTCATTCTTAATGTGTCTTGTTTAGAGGTTTTGTCCTAGTCCCTTTATAATGTGTTTTTAAGTAGCTTTAATGATTTGACACCCTGCCAGGGGCCCATTAAGAGACAATGACTTACAGTAATTAGTCCTCTGCCTCCCCCTAGTGGTTGGAATGGTTGAATGGTTTTGACCCGCCTCCAGTTTGGAGCAGCCCTCAGTGACTGCTGTGCATTTCGATATTGTGAACCAGTAGTGTGCCGTGTGCTCACTTGCTGTGATCATAGTACTGTGTGCATTGTTTCATGTAAGGTGTGTGTTATGTTTGTCCTAACTCACTTGCAGTGCTGTGTGTTTTGGTGACGTGGGGTGGCTGTCTAAGTTTTATAGTGATTGACCCATGTGGGGCTTCTTGTGTGGGGGCATCCTTTGGTTTTTATGAATTCATATTTTCAATAAAGGCTATTTTTGTATTATGCACCTGTCTGTGTGTGATTATAAAAATGTGTCAATATGTGCCGTATCACAAAGACGTGTGTGCGCATGTTTGCATTTGTGTGTTTGAAACTCACGCCAAGCTGATGAAGGCGTCATTGCCGCCGAAGACGAAGGCCCGGCTGATTACCTGCATGACAAAGGTGAAGTACTGAAGGGGCAGATTTGGGATGGAGGTACAAACTGAGAACACCACACAGAGCAGTACAGTCAGGAAGAGAGAAAGCACCGAGGCCCGCAGGTCTGCTTCCTCTTCGGTCTCTCCTACGAACACACACACACATACATACACACACACACACACACACACACACACACACAAATTAAAGAGAAACAATGATAACAGGTCCCAAGACACACTGATAGTACGTCTGCCATGGCTGCAGCCTGTTGGGTTCATTACTTGCCCTCATTAGTATGTTACCTTCAGCACGAGGTTTGCCCTTGTGTCTGTCCATGATGAGGCCGTTCCAGGGAGCACACAGCACGCCACACAGCTGCGTTATAGCAAAGGCATTGGTGTACTGGCTCACTGCAGGGACACACAAGCAAAGACAAGATGGTCACAGACTAAGGAGTCAAACAACAGTTCAACAAGTCTGCCAGAATATGAGATGAAAGTACTTTCTATCATCACATGCAGCAGCTTCTTGCTCATTTAGTAATTCTTCAGTCACATAATCGCAGTTAAAGCAGGCTAACTGGATCATGTAACTTTATGTACATAGTAAGGAAGGTTTGAGCAAGCTTCCACCTTTGCAAAGACTGTGACACTATGTAAATGTGTGAGTTTACCCAGTGAGGGGTCTCCCTCTGCCAGCAGCAGCAGCATCGGGTTGAGGGTGCCAATGAAGAAGTAAAGTCTGAGCTGCATCACAGACAACCAGAGCAGGTGCCACGCAAAGAACCTGGACATCAAACACTCACCGAAACTCTTCTCTGAGACCAAAGATGAAGAGAAATAAGATGAACAATTACTCTATTCATTTATATGTTACGATACCACAGTACAGTACAGTCAAAAAACCTTGTTTCACAGGGACGTCTTCAACTTCCTCTGTCGTCGTCTGTGCGTTACCATCCGCTGTTATGTGCTCTAAGCTCAGAGTCTTTGATGTACCACAGGTTATCCTGAAAAAAATCAAAGTTCACAGTGAGTTAGCAACAGACTGAGGGCATTGTGGGAGGTTGTTGATAATTACATACATATACATTTTCACCTGAATGTATTCATCATTAATCAAATGTTCTGGATGAGGAGAGCTCAGTGTTTGGTCAACTTTGATAGACTTAACATCCCATCACACCCAAAACCTTTTTTCTAGCCGCATTTGGGGTTTGGTATTTGGTCCAAGGATACTCTGACATGCAGACCAGAAAGTCCTCTGTAATAGAGTAGTCCAAGGTAAGCCAAGCTCAGCCAGCCACCTCCCTGCTCATTTCACCTGCATTCCTCACCACCCTTCTGATAAATGCTCTTTCTTTATCTTACTCATGTGTTTGGGTTCACAAGGCACAATCAAAGGTAATTTTACTTGTATTTTTGTTTTTGAAATTCAATTTTTGATCTTGATGTATCCTCAAAGCAGGTGAGAAATGTTGATGTGTGTGGTTTGTTGTGGATATGTACCCGTATGTGTAGTCATCAGGCAGCGGGTAGGGAATGTGGCCTCTAGGCAGCAGGAAGAAAGTCCTGAGCAGGTGAAAGATGCTGCAGGCAGACAGGAAGAGGAAGGAGGGGAGGAGAGCAATCCCAATCTCATGTAGTAGCTGCAGGAGAAGACAAGATCATCATTACAACATGAGAACGTATCGATACATAGATAGATATAGATATAGATATAGATATAGATATAAACTAAGCATAAAAAATAAGGAAATTTGTTTTTGGTAGATTATATCTTTGTTGTAACAATGCTTTTTGGCAATAAATCTTATACCATTGGTATACCATGGGCACAACCCACATACTCAGCTCTGCTGCTCATCCCGCAAATGCATGCTCCTTACAAATGTGGCACCATTTAAAAGGGAAATAAACAGGCTTTTCAACGGTATAAGATTTATTGCTAAGAAGCATTGTTAAAACAAAGAAATAATCTACCAAAAACAAATTCCCTTACTTTTTGTGCTTAGTTTATGTATACTCATTAGTGAGTGTTTCTCACCTTGATGAAAAGGAAGAGTGCTGCTGAAGAGCCGAGGGCCCCGCTGTAGAGGGTGATGACGGTGGAGCGCCATGACCCAAACAGGTTCCCGACCTTTAGGAGACAAATGTGACTTGATTGAAACAGACATTTTTACCCTCTTTTGCATAAAGTTTTGAGTCATTCAATGTACATTTGTTCTTGCTGATTGATTTGCATGTTACCATGTATTTTTGGACCATTTCATAGAGACTGCTTTGTCTCTTTTCCTCACAATATACAGGCCCTGCAGCCAATAAAAGTGCACTGAGGTAGACCTTCTGTGTTTTTGTTAACTGGTGAACAGTAGGATCTTGAACATCAAACTTCTGTTTTTCTCAGCTTTCCTCAAAAATGGGTCGGAGGATGAGTTAGACAGAGTGCAGAGTTGACACATATGTGCACATATGCAGGCATCCAGAAGATGTATCGCCACACTTTAAATAATGAGACAGTAGCCTATACATTTTGTTTTTTGAAAGCAAAAAAATGTAAAATTTGACTGTCTAATAGGACATAATACAAAGACAAACTTTTATTTTAGGATGTAATTTTCCCTTGCAGCACTTTTCCACTTAAAAGTTAGAGGAAATTTCAACCATCCACTGATTCTGAAACATAAAAAGTAATCAATTCACTAATGTACATTATTTTCTTATTTTTATTGAAAGGTAAACGTTATTCTAAAAATCAGTGACATTTATTTTCCAGTGTTAAATCAACAAGTTCACGGTCAATCATGGTCAGTCTTGTGTTTGTCACTATTTTTTGGCAGATGAACGAAATTGCGTTTCTCCACACTCCAGTGTGCTGGTTTGTAAAAAACAATATTTAACATAAAAAGTAGTGCACACAGACAGCAACATAGACAGACAGTAGGCATTTCTGCATACACATAGATAGACACTGACGGACAAAGTATTGCACAAGACTTTTCAAGTATTAATAAGTAATAAGCATTACATAAGAGTAGCTTAAGAGTAGTTCAAGCAATAAACAAACAGGCAAAGCAAAACAACAACAGCAAGACAGTTAGGACTATTATTGATTTGGGAAGCAGCTGTACGTATCAGTCATTGAATGGTCATTGAATTTAACTGAGCCTGTCAGTTAAATTTAACTGACAGGCTCAGTTAAATTTAACAACATGTTAACGTAGCAAAGCAAGCTAATCGCCTACGTGCTTGGTAAAAAATGAGATCAAACAATGCTTTGAGGTTGTTGTCAGAGATGGCAGAGGTATGGTCATGTTATACCATCTGAGGTGTAACAGGTGGTGTGCTCCACATGTTCTGGTATGAGATGGACAGACAGCTGATTTTTATTCATTCATTTTGCCTGTTTTATATTATGAATATAGTAAATTGAACATTTTATGTTTCTCACACTTGGTTGGATAAAAAATATTTATCTTTTGAACAGGTGCTTAAGTACCTGCAGGTTGGTCAGTTGAAGGAATTTGCCTCCTGCTGCCAGAAGGAAGAGAGCTGGGAACATCAGGTTGGACAAAGCTGATGGGGGGAAAAATGGAGAAATGTGCATCCAGAGCTTTTAGAGTCTGCTGTTACACTTCTTTTAATCTGAGGAAGCACAAAACAACGAGACAGAAAAACGTTTTTCACCTGCAGTCGAGAAGGCCACCGTCAAGTTACCCGCGGTGTAAAGCAATCTGGTGTAAAAAAAAAGAAAAAAAAGAAAAAGAAATTCCAGTGTTATGATGTCATTTTATTGACAAGATTTTACAAAATAAGAATTTGAGATGGAAAAATTGGTAAAATAAATGTAAATCAAAACACTTTCAGCCCTTAAAAGGAAAAAGACACACTCAATAAAAAAACACTAAACAAATGTTCAAATGCAGGGTCTTCTGCTGATGTTTGCACAACTCAGTCTCACTCCCAACTTGAGGCACCCTTTAGCGGCATTATGAGACGCACCAGGCGGCGACATTTTTTGATGCTCTGAACAATTTATGGTAGTATAAAGAGCAACAAACAGGTATGAGGGGAGGTGGATGGGTCAAACAAACCTGGACTTTCATCCCGGAGCCAACTGTTTGTGTCCTGTGTGAAATCAAAAGTCAGTGGACTTATTTAAATAACAATGCAGTGTGTTCTACTGTGTGACACACGACGCAATTGACGTACATCCCATGATGTATGTGACATTATGTTTCATTAAGTTAATAACAAATGAACTTTTTTAAGCCAAACAATGATGTTTTTTTCTAAACCTGCATCACAAAAATTTATGTCTGGTCAAGGCAATCTGTGTTTCAAAAACAAAGAATTCACAGAAACAGATTACTGTAGTTTTCTTGTATGAAAGCTTTTAATGAAGAAAAAAAACCTAAGTTGATTTGCATGCAGGTTAGGTTAACTGGTGACTCTAAATTGGCCGTAGGTGTGAATGTGAGCATTAATGGTTGTCTGTCTCTATGTGTCAGCCCTGTGATAGTCTGGCGGCCTGTCCAGGGTGAACCCCGCCTCTCACACAATGTCAGCTGGGATAGGCTCCAGCCCCCCAACAGGATAAGCAGTTACAGAAAATGAATGAATGAATGCATGTAAAGAGACACTCAACAAAAAGGTAGTATCATTAGTACAGAAAACCATTTTTACTTTGAACTCTGGCTGACTGTATTATCTTTACTGGGAAAGCAACAATTGTTGGTGAAGATCTAATGAAACTGGCATGAGGAAAGATGTTTTACATCTTAACAATGACACTAATGAACAACCTCTTGTTCTTTATTGCTCAGTATTTCTTACTTCATCCCTTTTGGTAACGCAGCTGGTGGGCTTTTGGTCCCCATATAGAGTGAATGTTTTGATGAGAACATGCTCAAGAAATCTTTTAAATCCACAGACATTTAACTCTTGAGTAATTGAGGTGTTGTTGGACTCACATTCCAAAGAGCCGAGCCACTGTCGTACCAAAGTGATCAAAGAGGAAACCACTGGGCAGCGTCAGGAACGTGTACAAAAAGGATGCGATGGTGAAAACAAGGGAGAACTGTTCATCCTGTCCACTGCAATCTGTAGATGCATAAAACACAGAGGAAGAGAGAAGCAAGGTTGAGAACACCATGGTCAAACAGGTGACAGTTAAGCACAGAAAGGCCTGCATAAAGAGTTGTAAAGAGTCCAACATTTTATGCAGGTCCTTTATTGTCACCCGTGGAAAAAACAAGTGACAGTCTGAAAGGCATCAAATACAACTCTGTACACAGTCCCCTCTGACCTTCATTGTCAACGAGGATGAATAGGTCAGAGAGGCCTGCATAAAGAGTTATTCTTATATTTATTAATTATTTTAACACTGTGGTCAAACAGGTGATGATAAATATACATGGTAAAAAGTGAAGGCACTAAAAATTGATTGTTGTAATTGAAACTCACCTAAGACCTGGGTTGAATTGACTCCGGTTGTGTTGACGCACAGAGAGCTGAAGTAGCCCTCCATCTTCAAGACAAAAACAAGCGAAGCCCACCCAAACACAGCACCAGCAAAACACAGACACTCCAATAGACCTGTAACTAAGGTGAGGCCACGTCGCACCGTCAAGCTTTTCACAAAACCCGGCATGGTCTCAAACACACTCACACACAAGTAGACAAGTCACAAAAGTGTCTCCTGTCACTGCACCTGCCAATCAAAGGAAACAAAAACGAGAAATGTAACTCTTATAGAGGACTACATCTCAACAAGGAGTGAGGAGGCTTTTATTTACCCTCTATACATCCTCCTTAGAAAGCAGCAGGGCACCCTTGGTACAGTGCTCTGCCTGTACTAATAGATCAGTAAATAGGCCAGTGAACACTGTCCCGACATAACAGTGACTCAGCCACATTGATCCTGACTGGCTTAAGGTTTGTTGCTGTCAACAGGGACCCTGTAAAACATGTTGGTGTATCATGCCCAGAAAGGACACGGTTTATTCTGTACAACACAGCAAACCTTTTGACTTTGACTTTTGACTTTTATTGTCCCCAAAGGGAAATTCTTTCTCACAGCAATGTACTTGTTTGACACAACAACAACTATAACAACAACAGCAGCAACAACAGTGATGAGCCGACAACCCAATAAACAACTAGAAAAGCACTCAGAGAGTGCAGACCTCTGCCAAGTAGGTAATATTCCCTCCCCCTCTGCATCAAATTTTGCAGCCTGCATCACAATTAGGTTATCTACATCACTATCATTATTAGGTTATATATGCCTTCACCATGGAGACACTGTGGTGTATTGATTTCGTTTTTATTTTGTACTAACACAGAATATAATGGGGTTTTTTTTTGTATTTTTCACCTTTTTTCAACACAGAACATTAATTTCAAATTTAGAATTACAATATTTAGCAAGTAGCACAATACGTGGTTTCCGGCCAGCAAATGGAGCTGTTTTCACTGTCTTTAGAAATTGGAATTGCTGCTGAGGCTGCCAGACAATAGAATTTTTTTTATTATTTTATTCATTTTGCTTCAATCGGTTACCACCAAAATTTTATCATGTGTTCCTTGTCCTATTATCCACCTTTCCTGAAAATTTCATCAAAATCCGTTCATGACTTTTTGAAAGAAAAACTATGACACACAAAGGGGTCTGCTGTTAAGGGCCGTGATAACTGAGGGGATCAGGCTTCTTCCAAGGTGGGCCCTCCTGCACCTCAGAGTCCTGTACCTTCGCACAGACCCTGAAAAGGAGCCCAGTATGTCCAAGACATAGAACCGTATAAGCAGGCAGGGTGCAGACCACAACACTGTTGTATGTTTGGCCTTGACACTCACCCCACTGAACAAGGCTGCTGACACAGCTTATGTGTTGTATGTAAACAGGCCTCATATACTACTATAATTTGGAAGGGACCCCATAAATCTGTAGAATGTCACATATTTACTATTTGTACACAGATCAGCCAAAACATTAAAACCACTGGTGGGTGAAGCGCTAAACATTGATCATCTTGTTACAGTGCAATATTCTGTTGGGGAACCCTGGGTCCTGGCATTCATGTAAATGCTACCTGATGCACTCTACCCACCCGAACATCGTTGCAGACCAAGTAAACCCCCTTATGGCAATGGCACTTGTCAATGGCTCGGGTCAATTTTTGCAAACCCGCACCCACCCATATGTGTAAAGCTCAGTATCAGAACCGACCCATTACCCATCATTACATCTAAATCAATCACTGGCCCACACCTGTTAATAAAAGTCCTGCGACCCAGACCCATGAATAAACACATACAGGCTACAGTCACTTACATTAGGGTGGGTTCTCCGTTCTTGAATTACAATTCAGCGGAGAGGAGTCTCTTCATTGGCTGCTGTTGTGGATTTATTTGCTGACCTCGAACCAAAAATTGTCTGTGGTGTTGGTCAAAATTCAATAAAACTGGCTTCCAATAAAATCAAATAAAGTTCAGAGCACTCTGAAGAAAAACAAGGAGGCTGATCAGAAGTCCAATGCAAGAAGATTTATTCTTTGTTCAATGATGACATCCAAATAAACACATGTGAGTTGGTGGTCCGGCCTAAGAACTGAGCCCAAGAGGCTCGGGCAGTGACCTTTATACCTAGTCTCTCTCTCTCTCTCTCTCTCTCTCTCTCTCTCTCTCTCTCTCTCTCTCTCTCTGTCTCTCTCTCACACACACACACACACACACACACACACACACTTTCTTAACTTTTGTAACCAGTCGTCCTTATTTTTTTCAAAGTCATAAATCACAAGATCATGTACATATATACATACATATGCATTCACACGCACATAGTGATCAGATAGCTGTTTAAAACAAAACCTCAACACTGCGCTCGTTGCCAGGATAGTGAAAACATTCTGCACCATCACTGCCAGATTAGGAAACATTTTAGCATGCTCCTCCCACCACCATAAAACCTCGAAAGCATCCTCCTTGGGTGTCTTGAACTCAATATAGGCTGCCCCCACATCCTCAGGCTCCACGTTGGTGACAAATATCACAATGGGGTCAGAGATTCAACTTGTATCATTTAGACATCAAATACTTCACATCTTTTTCATTTGTTTTATTCTAAAAAAATAAAATATATATATTTTTTTTAGTTCATTTTTACCAGTGTCCACACCTGTAGAACTATAAAGTTACATATTCTAACCCATTATACAGCCTTTTGTGGGTTACCTGTGGGTTACCTACAATTCATTATTGATAGTTTTGTTGCATGATTGAAAAAAACTATGTCCTAGTACTATGTACTGCTATGTATGATATGTAACCAGGGCACCAAACAAAACCTTATTCTCAATGGATTTCCCCTGGATGAATAAAGGTTAAATGAAATGATTTATAAACATAATAACAACTCTTTATGCATCTACACGGACCTACATTTTTTTTTCACCTACATTTTCATCCTCATTGACAATGTGGGTCAGAAGGGACTGCATACAGAGTTGTATTTGATCACAGTATGCCTTTTAGATCCATGCCGTTCTGTTGTTTTTTCCACAGGTGACAATAAAGGGCCTGCATAAAAGTTGGACTCTTTACAACTCTTTATGCAGGTCTTCCTGTGCTTAATTGTCACCTGTTTGACCACGGTGTTGTCAAACTTGGCTCTCTCCCCTTCTATGTTTTATGTGTCAACAGATTGCAGTGGACAGGATCAACAGTTCTCTCTTGTTTTAACCTTTGCTCCTACATTACTGTAATCTTTATCAGGCAGTGGGCATACAGGCATTTTCTCCTGTATGTTTACAAGCAACCTCACAAAAGCTGCCAAATTACTGACATTCATTCATTCATTCACTTTCCGTAACTGCTTATCCTCTTGAAGGTCGCAGGGGGGCTGGAGCCTATCCCAGCTGACATTAGATGAGAGACAGCGTACACCCTGGACAGGCCGCCAGACAATCGCAGGGCTGTAACACATAGAGACAGACAGCCATTCACACTCATGGCCAGTTTAGAGTCACCAATGTACCTACCCCGACCCTGCATGTCTTTGGACTGTGGGAGGAAGCCAGAGTATCCAGAGAAAACCCACACTGACACGGGGAGAACATGCAAACTCCGCACAGAAGGGCTCCCTCCTGTTTTAAAACCAGGAGAAAAACATTTTTGCAGAAAAACAGACAAACAGACCAATGCCGGCAAAAACATAACCTCCTTGGCGGAGGTAATAAAACTGAACAATAGATAGACACAGCAAGAACAACACTACGGCACACAAAGGGGTCTGTTGTTAAGGGCCGTGATAACTGAGGGGATCAGGCTTCTTCCAAGGTGGGCCCTCCTGCACCTCAGAGTCCTGTACCTTCACCCTGCGTCGTTCCAGCGAGCACAGACCGTGAAAAGGAGCCCAGTATGTCCAAGACATAGAACCGTATAAGCAGGCAGGGCGCAGACCACAACGCTGTTGTATGTTTGGCCTTGACACTCACCCCACTGAACAAGGCTGCTGACACAGCTTATGTGTTGTATGTAAACAGGCCTCATATACTACTATAATTTGGAAGGGACCCCATAAATCTGTAGAATGTCACATATTTACTATTTGTACACAGATCAGCCAAAACATTAAAACCAATGGTGGGTGAAGCGCTTAACATTGATCATCTTGTTACAGTGCAATATTCTGTTGGGGAACCCTGGGCCCTGGCATTCATGTAAATGCTACCTGATGCACTCTACCCACCCGAACATCGTTGCAGACCAAGTAAACCCCCTTATGGCAATGACACTTGTCAATGGCTCGGGTCAATTTTTGCAAACCCGCACCCACCCATACGTGTAAAGCTCAGTATCAGAACTGACCCATTACCCATCATTACATCTAAATCAATCACTGGCCCACACCTGTTAATAAAAGTCCTGCGACCCAAACCCGTGAATAAACACATACAGGCTACAGTCACTTACATTAGGGTGGGTTCTCCGTTCTTGAATTACAATTCCAGCGGAGGAGAAGTCTCTTTCATTGGCTGCTGTTGTGGATTTATTTGCTGACCTCGAACCAAAAATTGTCTGTGGTGTTGGTCAAAATTCAATAAAACTGGCTTCCAATAAAATCAAATAAAGTTCAGAGCACTCTGAAGAAAAACAAGGAGGCTGATCAGAAGTCCAATGCAAGAAGATTTATTCTTTGTTCAATGATGACATCCAAATAAACACATGTGAGTTGGTGGTCCGGCCCAAGAACTGAGCCCAAGAGGCTCGGGCAGTGACCTTTATACCTAGTCTCTCTCTCTCTCTCTCTCTCTCTCTCTCTCTCTCTCTCTCTCTCTCTCTCTCTCTCTCTCTCGCTCACTTTGTAGACATACCCTCATTTTTTTCAAAGTCATATACGTCACAACATCACTTTCATGACCCCTAAAACCAGTTAAGACTGGTTGAGGGGCCTTCCTTCTCAAAAGTGTCAACCTCAGCACTTAACGTCTTCCATATCTGAGCTTTCCCTCTTTGCTGTATCCCAATCATCCAGGTCTGAGTTGGTGTGGACGTTGCAGGTGCTTGGACTGGCCTCAGGGTGTGTGTATGTCCCAGGCCTTGCATGTACTATGGTGTCCATTAGCCTGCCAGTGGACCCTGCTCTCTGTTCTCCAAACTTCCCCTTCCTTCTCCTGGCTTGCTTTTACTATAGGGGCTTCATTCTACTATTATATTTGGCTCTTGCTTGGCTTTTTCTTTTAAATTCACACAGTGATAATGATGCAATGGTAATGTATTGATTATATATTGATAATACAACTCAACACAGTTATTATGCTTAGATTTTGGTGCTCTTGATTACCTTTCAACTCAATTTGATAGGACCTTTACCTTTCAACTCAGTTTGATAGGATATGATATACATGTACACATATACACATGCATATACACACACGCACGTATGAGCGTGTGTTTATATGTGTATATGCATGTGTATATCATATCCTATCAAATACATATATATATATATATATATATATATATATATATATATATGTGTGTGTGTATATATATATATATGGGGGCAGAGCTAGCTAAATTTAAAAAGCTTGTTTTTAGTTGCCAAAGGTAAGATTCAAACCATTTAAGAATTGTAATGCTTACATAACAAGCCCTTTATTACATTTAAACTGTTCTGAACACATTTCATGACCAAATTGATATAAAACAAGTCAGGTAAATATCGTTGTGACATATATGTCACATCGGACCTTTAACCTTAAAATTGTCATGGAAAACCTATTGTGACATATATGTCACAATAAGAATTTTTTTTTTATGATCTGCTCAGTTAACGTTTTCAATGATATTCAGTTAATACATTTTATATTGTTCAATTCAAAGCATATTAAAACAAATGTAAACAAAAAATCACATTATATGAATCCAATTATTAACAAAATATATAAGGAAACCATTTTTACCCATCAGTAAATAAAATAAACAGACCATATATCACTTTGTTCTACCCTATATCATTTGAAAACTTAATGAAAATAAATAAATAATAAAAATTGAAAAGAATAATTGAAAATTGTAATTTAATTTTATCTGCAGTATGGATAAGAAGTGATACAATGTTCAGGATGCACTGACATTCATCCAGGGAGACGACAGTGACTTTGAGGGATGTGAAAGTAGCTCAGATTACGACTATGAAGACCCTGATTACACTCCCAGCAACAAAGACATGGAGAATGACAAGTCAAGTGGGTCTAGTGATTCAGACTGCAGTGAATCAGGTGATTTAGATGAAGTACCTCAACCAAAGATGAACCCTGGACAGCAAAATACAACTACCTAGGACACAAAACAGCTTTCTTGGAGAAAGAAATGTTTTGAAGCCCCTGAGTGCTTATTCAAAGGAGAGAGTGCCACACCCCCAGACAATCTTTATACTCACCTGGAGTATTTCAAGAAGTTCATCACAGCGGAAATGCTTGAGTTACTGAAGGAGCAAACAAATTTGTACAGTGTACAAAAATCTGCAAATCACAGCAATGTTAACACCACTGTTAAGGAGCTGGAAATATTGATTGGCCTCTACCTGCGCATGGGTCTTTGCCAACTGCCGGGAAATTGTGCTTACTGGGAAAATGACACAAGGTGTGCCATGGTGGCTGACAACATGTTACGCAACCGTTTTCAGAACCTGCTGGCATCTCTGCACTCACTGATAACACTGATCAGTCAAACAGGCAAGAAGAGGATAAGTGCTGGAAGATCCGTCCGTGGCTTGAGATATTTCGCAAACAATGCCTGGAGATCCCCCCAGAGGAGCACAACTCTATTGATGAGCAAATGGTCTCTTTCAGAGGGACTCACAGCCCAATAAGGCAATATGTCAAGGGCAAGCCCCACCCTTGGGGATTGAAAATTTGGGGCCGCTGCACTTCCTCTGGAATCCTCTGTGATTTTTGCAGTCTACGAAGGTGGCACTGGGAAAAAAAAACCTTACCTGTTACCCTGATCTCATCCTACTGTGCCATTGAACCTCAAGACAAAGCTCAACGCTGGAGCAAATCAGACAAAGCATTTGTGGAAGTCAACAGGCCATACATTGTGAAGGAGGGGTAGACCTCCTAGATGCATGCATTGCAAGGTACAAGTACCACATGAGGTCACGGAGGTGGTACCTCTACCTATTCTGGCAAACCATAATGCTAGGCCTTGTTAACGCATGGCTGATATACCGCCGTGACTGTAAATTACTTGGTGTCCACAAGCCACTGAAACAAAGGAGCTTCCAGGCAGAGGTTGCAACTAACCTCATTCTTCTGCATTCACAAAGGGGCCGCCCATCACTCAATGCCACATCTCCACCACCACCTCCCAAGAGAGTTCGTGTTGGACTTCCAGATGATGTTCGCGGGGACCAGGTTGCACACTGGCCTGTAAAACATGACAAGCGTGGTCGTTGCATATTCTGCAAAATCAATGCAACCACCACCCTTTGTGAGAAATGCGACGTGCGTCTTTGCTTCACTGAGGAAAGAAATTGTTTCAGATCTTTCCATTTGGCCTAGGCTTAACTGCCACACATGTTGATAACAAAGGTTAAAACATGGTTCTGAGAATACAAAAGTTTTTGTTACTACACTTGTTTTGTGTTTACAAGTTTACAAGTCTGTTGCTCAGTTTTCTGCAGCTACAGTAACGTATTAAGACCTCCAATATGAAGTAGTTGTTATTTTTATTCAATTTGCAAATTTTTGCAAATGTATTCATTTGTGTGTTGTAAAACAAATATGAAAAGAAAATGTTGCTGTTAAACCTAAGAGGTAAAATTAGAATCTTTGTTACCAAACAAAAAAACATGACCAGAAAAAGACTGTAGCTCAGTTTTTTTTACAGCTACAATGGCTTGTTGAGAAGACCTCTAATATGATGAGGCAGTCTTTTTTTAATTCAATTTGCAAATTTTTGTATTGTGAAATAAATCAAAATTTTGTTGTTAAACCTAAGAGGTAAAGTTATGATATTGTGGAAACGCAAATAAAAAGACAAAGCTTTGTTATCAAACCGAAAAAGACTAAGGCTGGTTTATTTTCAAAAGAGGAATGAATTTACCATTAACACCCATTGACAGATCTTTGACACTAATGAGTGTTATTTTGAGAAAAATGTCAGAAATGTGTTCTATATGGTCTATTTAGTCTATTTTGTTTCCCCATAATTTTCCTTGATGGATAAATTATCCAGGTTCTTAATGCCCAATGTGACATATATGTAACATTACAGATCTCTGACAGTGAGGGGTGGTATTTTGAGAAGTGTCAGAAATGGTCTATTTAGTCTGTTTTATGTTCCCCATAATTTTCCTTTAAGGAGAAATTGGTCCGGGTTTTTATGTTTGACCACGGTGTTGTCAAACTTGGCTCTCTCCCCTTCTATGTTTTATGTGTCAACAGACTGCAGTGGACAGAATCAACAGTTCTCTCTTGTTTTGACCTTTACTCCTACATTACTGTAATCTTTATCAGGCAGTGGGCATACAGGCATTTTCTCCTGTGTGTTTACAAGCAACCTCACAAAAGCTGCCAAATTACTGACATTCATCCATTCATTCATTCATTCATTCATCCATCCATCCATTCATTCATTCATTCATTCATTCACTTTCCGTAACTGCTTATCCTCTTGAAGGTCGCAGGGGGGCTGGAGCCTATCCCAGCTGACATTAGAGACAGACAACTATTCACACTCATGGCCAGTTTAGAGTCATCAGTGTACCTACCCCCACCCTGCATGTCTTTGGACTGTGGGAGGAAGCCAGAGTACCCAGAGAAAACCCACACTGACACGGGGAGAACATGCAAACTCCGCACAGAAGGGCTCCCTCCTGTTATCAAACCAGGAGCCCTCTTGCTGTGAGGCGACAGTGCAAACCACTACACCAGAATGCCGCCCAAATTAATGACATCCATCATAATATGATGTTTGAATCACAATCAGACAAGATCTCAAGATTAAGACCTCATGTCAAAACCAAACTGGAAAAACAAGTTATGTGTATTTAGAGCCTGGAAGAGATGTCAAGTGACCATCAAATTAAATGCCTAACACATTCTTATCTCAAGTCATCACATGTTCCTGCTTTGTCAGTGGACTTTCCTGTCTACATATGTTCTGGGACACTGCAAGCAACATTGGAATGTCCACAAAAGCACATGGTTTGGTTTAGAAAAAAATATCATGGTTTGGCTCTATATTGGAAGCAGACACCAGGTTCGTGGGTGAAAGTCCAGGGTTGCTTGACCCATTCGCCACCACTCCTACTAGCCCTGTACAGACTTTTGAGCTACTTCTATTATGTTGTTACCAGCAGTGTTTTGAACTGACAGCATCAGGCAGTGTATCATACTGCTTTTTCATACTTGGGGAGGGAGGAGAGGGGGGGAACTGGTGACAAAGGAAGAGCTTGCCTATTTAAGGAAAGACAGTGGAGGGAGGGCAGCAAGGTATTTTAATTAAAATGACATAAAAATACATTGTAAGTACAATTCATCAGAATCCGTTATGCATTTTAAGTGCACTGAAATTGAAATTAAAAAAATATTCTGGTAGAAACAAAGTTTGATTAAAGTGAAAAAATATTTTTTGAAAAGTACATAATTAGTAATAAAAGATGTACTCAAGTATATTTAAATGCATCTTAGTGGTGTGTCAGAATAGCACAGTCAAGTACAATTAATTGTGTTTACGTATGTCTTTAGTGGTTCTCATGACATGTGATCAATATGTTGAGTACATTGTGAGTGCACTCAAAAATAGAGCACTTTAAATACATTGATCATGTGCTAATGGAAATGTACTATGTATGCTTAAATATATTTTAGGATACTTTTTTATACTTGAGGAGAGAGGAGAGGGAGGGAACTGGTGACAAAGGAAGAGCTTGTCAATGTAAGGAAAGTGGGGGTGAGGGAGGGCAGAAAGGTATAGATTGTGAAAACATTTGGGGAGACCAGCAGAGGCTGAACTGTGAGTATATTACAACTACACAACTGCTTTTTTTATAGCTTTTATTGTGGTATTTGCTTTGTTAAAAAAAAAGTCATGTCTGCACATTTCACTCAATTCCCCTGTTGTTAAATAAGGAAGTTTTTTTGACAGCCTGGGTACAAGCAGCATATTTGTGCTCAGATGTCTTTAGTTCATGTCTTATCTCTGCAACTTTAAAATCTTCCATTTAAGTACTTTTAATGTGTGATACAGGTCAGGTTCTTTTTTATATAAAAAAGGAACAACTTTACCGTTTTTATTTTCTTTGTTTGGCAGGTGCAGTGACAGGAGCCACTTTTGAGAATTGTCTGCCTGTGTGTGAGTGTGTTTGGGACCATGCCAGGATTTGTGAAAAGCTTGACGGTGCGACGTGGCCTCACCTTAATTACAGGTCTGTTGGAGTGTCTGTGTTTTGCTGGTGCTGTGTTCAGATGGGCTTCGCTTCTTTTTGTCCTGAAGGCGGAGGGCTACTTCAGCTCTCTGTGCATTAACACCAAAGGAGTCAATTCAACACAGGACTTAGGTCAGTTTCAATTAAAATAAAATCAATTTTATTCAACGAGTTGTACCTATGAATCATACGCACACATACACATGGGGAAATAGGGCCCAGGTTGAAAAATACTGAAGTTATCCTTTAAGGGTGAAACTCTGGTTCTCTTGTAGAAATACATCATGTTTTTAGAGTAAAAACAGGAAACGTTTAATATCTGAATAAAACTGGTTTCTGTGGGTACCCACGTGTCTCCCCTTTACAGACATGTCCACTTTATGTTAGTCCCACACTTCTTATTGCACAAACTCTGCACTTTTTGCATGTAATAATTAACTTAACACACACAATAATAAACTTGACACACAGTGTTGAGCTGCATCTCAAACTTCACCACTTCTATGTAGCATATACTGCTGACTGTAACAAAAAACAAACATGGGTCTACAGTATGTGGGTCTCAGAGGGCTAATTACATGCTGCTATTTTGTCTCTTTGTTGTCTCTCTTGTCCACACTGTTGTAGCAGTGCAACACTGATTATAAGGCAATGAATCTAAATGCTGGATGCTGGTGTCTCAGGTGTGAGTGTATGCCTTTGTTAAAATGCTCTTACATCTGCTAATAACATAATATATGTCACTTCCTTCCTGTAGTTTCCCGTCGTGCCACTTTGGGAAGGTGTATGGTCTGATCATGGCTCTGTCTGCAGTGTTTACTCTGCTGCAGTACAGCTGCTTTGCCCTGGTGAATGGACCTCTGGATGGAGACCCTCTATATGTGAATAAACAAAGTGATACAACTGTAAATCTCACTCCGGGCTTCTGGCGTGCAGCATCCTGTGGTTGTATAACAATTTACCTCAAGAGATTTCCAGGATACTTCATTTTCTTTTCACTCAGTGATCTGATGTAGTTATCAAATCTCATTTGAAGCTGTTTTTTTTTTGCACTTTACAATAATGTTTATGTCAGTGTGCAACTCAAAAGTTATCTCTTTTTATAGGAGACATGAACATTAAAATGATCTCCCTTTATGTCTTTGTTGTATCTGACATATAATGTCTCAGGTGTTCAGTGTGTCTGTGCAGTTCAATGCAAGAATTTTGTCTCATAGAGGATTCAGTTGTTAAATATAACAAGGGAAACATGTTCCCTTTTTTATTTTTTTTTTTAACTAATAAATTTATCTTTAGGTTGATTGTATTTTTCTGAGAAGCTGTCTGAAGTTGTGGTAGTGTTGATGAAATGTAATTATAAATATGCAAACGCTTCATTGTGCTGCACCAAATAAAATTTGAATTTTAAAGATAATTATTATTTGTTGATTTATTTGTGCTGGATTAATGTCTCAGTTTCTACTGTGCCTACGTCAGATGGTATAGAAAATGGAAAATGCAATGTAATCTAATGAGAGGATATTTAAAAAATAAAATAAAAAAAGACTTTAAAGCAATACTTAAGAACTTTCAGTTTTGGTTGATTTTAGCGGCGCCAGTGGACCAAAGCGGTAGTGTTTTGTCTGAAGGAAGACCACATTTCCCATGAGGACCAGCGCCTAGCGTCGTAAAATCCCTGATCTCCCGGTCGCCTGCAGTTAGTTTGAAACAATACATTTCTGTTACCAGTGTCTGTGTGAAGGATGAATAGCGATGATGTAATGAATCTAATTGTGGCTAAACAATATCATATGACAATGCTGAAAATAAGAAACGTTTAACTTTGGTTTAGTACCGTATTCGCCCACCACCGCCCCCCCACCCCCCGACTCGTCAGCCGCTCGCCGCTGACGAGTTTAGAGCCTTGAAACAGATAAATAAAACGTTATGTTGGATAATTTTACAGTAAACACACGTACAGATACCGGCAGGAAGGTGCCGCATTACCTGAATATCAACCCTGCACAATTCGCACAAATATACAGTTCAGTCTCTCAGGGAAAGTACTACTATTCATTCTAAACAGTTTCTTCACATTGAATTGTTTCCTATACTGTTATAATTCTATTATTAGGATTCTATATGGAGAATTATACATACATTTATTACTAAAATTACTCTATGCGAGTCTGTTATTAGTGTGAATGCTAAAGGCATTCACACTATTGTTCTTCTGGAATTTTTTATTATTATTCCTGATTCCGTACGTTTTTCGGCACCTATCTCCTCCTACAAATCTTGTGCTACAGAAACCATTCAAGTATCAAAATGTGCAGCTTCTTAAGGACATTACTGCTTGTATTTTTCTTTTGTCTACCTTTTATACTTTTGGAAATATTCAGCTTTTTCTGCAAAATTTCCCCCATTCATCCTTATGGGGAATTTGTCAAATTTCAATCTGCTATAACTTCGGCATACTTTCAGCTATTCAAACCATTCAACCATTGAAATGTTCAGCTTTTTCAGCTCTTTCAGCCTTCTGCTTTTCAGCTTTTCAACCTTTCAACTTTTTCAGCAATTCAGCTTTTTCTGCAAATAATTTAACATTGCCGCTTATGGGGAATTTTTCAAATTTCATTCTGCTATAACTTCTGCATACGTTCAGCTATTGAAACCGTTCTACCACTAAAATGTTCAGCTTTTTCAGCTCTTTCAGCCTTTTCAGCTTTTCGGCAGTACATTCAGCAGATTTCGCTTCAAAGTTTAAGGATCTGCTCCTGCTGCAGCATGTCTGCTCATTCAGCATTTTCAACTCCATCAAACATTCAGCTTCATGTTCAGCTACAGAAAGTGTTCAGCTATCAATATGTTCAATTTTGTAAGCTCTTCCAGCCTTGTGCTTTTCATCTTTTCTTTATATTTATTTTCATTTCTTTCAAACATTCAACTTCATGTTCAGCAATTAAAATGTTCAACTTTTTCGAGTCTTTCAGCCTCCTTCAACTTTCTGCCCTCTTAGCTTTTTAAAATATTAATCTTTCTGCCTTTTGAACTCCTTCAAACATTCAGCTTCATTTTCAGCTGCAGAAATTGTTCAGCTATCAATATGTTGATTCTTTTTTTCATTCATTCAACAGATTTCCGAAATCGCTTCAGCCTTTAGCATTCACACTGTATTTCCGCAGGAAATGCAATTTTTCTAGTTGAACATCAAAAATTTTTTACATTGTAACATAACATTTCTGTCTGTTGTTTTATCAGGAATTTGCTGTCCAGGACACTACCTCCACCAGTTTGAGCCCCCACACACTAGTGCTGGCAGAGGCAGGGGCAGAGGGGGGAGGGGAGTAGGTGCAGGCAGAGGTAGAGGTAGAGGGAGAGGGAGGGGAAGAAGTAGGACACCAGAGGACCCAGACAAACTTTTATTTATACACCCTCTTTCACAGTTTTCAAAATTCAAGTACTTTGTCACATTCAACACATTCAAATTGTTATTTTGCCACTTGTCCCTTCACAGTAAAGGAAGTAACAAGTAAAACATACGACCTAGAGAAAAAAGAAAAACATTTCCAGGCACATGCACAGTGTTACACAAGAAATATCATGAAAAAAAAAGAGTGGCATAAATGCAATGTACATTTTTGCAATGACGGGATATGTGTATGATTTGAATAAATAAATGGCACAACAACACTGTATTACAGTGGTAGTAAATGAACGACAATGACAGTTGAAAAAAATTACTGTCAATAAAAAAACAAAACAAAAGGGGAGTGTGATGCATGTACATGGATAAATAGAGCAGGATAAAAATAAACTATGACAGTTAAAATAAGAAACATTGAATAATCTGTGTGACAATGTTAGAAGTTATCTGGAGTCATCTGGAGAGTCATGCCGCTCTTATTCCTCCACAACACTCAGAGAATGCATGCTGCAGATAGAGTAGATTGTAAGATTCTGCCCTAGCGCCTTCTTCCAGGTTCTCCGGTTCTCCCCTGAGTCAAAACAGAAAATAGGACATGTTGAAAAACACTAAACGTTGCCCAAAACAAACAAATGCAGGCCCTTGGAAACACAAAGTACCTAACATGGTCCGACTCTTCTGTAAAGCTGGAAACTATAGGCTGTAGCAGTTGGAGGTGTTGCTTGTGGGGGGTAGACGTTACTTGCTTCTTTTGATAGCTGTAGAGAAATAACGTAAGAAATTTATATGGATCAAGAGTAATGCAAGAGAAACACAAAAGTATACACACTGGAAATAAAGGCACTATACAAACATCACACAATGTAATAAAATGCATCATCTGTGTTATACTAGAGAATTATAAAATAAGAATAACAATAATTAGCAATACAACATCAAATATAAAAAGACAATAACATGAAAAAAATAAATATGGAACAACACCGTACACCTTACACAACATAATGTCCAACAGACACATAACAATAACAAAAATATCTTGTTATCAGACTGACTTGAAGATGTCAAGCTTACTGGCTAACAGAGATTGTAACCTTCAAAGTTAGGTGCTTGGTGCTACTGAAGTGAGCTACACACAGACCCTTCAGGACTGAATAAATAAACGTTACATGTAGAATTTTAAACATGCAACAATCCCTGTAGTTTTAGCTACACTCAGCACAAGGTGCTATTGATAAGCAGGACTATGAAAAGTCATAACTCAATGCACATTGCACACGGGTTTTGTTTTACTGATTAATTATAGCAGCAACACGGGTTGACTTCTTTTGCAATCACTGTAGTCAACTCAACAAAAACACGACAAGAATCCCGTTTTTCTCTGAAACTATTACATAACAATCATCAGAAACTACTGTCACGTACATACAAACTGACATGATAACACCACAATGATTCAGTATGACTGATCTTTCCACAACAGGAACCTACATATTTTACTCAAACTCTATATCTGCGGTTTGTCATCGCATTGCTTTTTCTTTATACAGTACTTTTGAGCTTGTTGCGTGGCTGGTCGTGTCAGTGTGGAACTATTTATTGCTACCCCGCATGTTTCCGATAGCTAACATCAGCATTATCATTTTGATTTGAGCATCGAAAGCTACTTACGAGTCCAGCAGGAACAGAGTCAAGGCAGCATCGGTCGGAAATCCCTCCTCGTCTTTGAGCTCACGCCAGCGAGTGAAAGCCGGGCCAATGTTGATCCTTGACTGTCCTTTTATCCGGGTAGCTTCCATTTTTCTTTTTTTGTCTCCTCAGACAAAACTTTTCGTTTCTTTGGTTGTTTTGCAGCTTCTGCCATGATAGCAGTAATTGCGCGTAGGCGTTCGCATCGACTTCCGTCTTGTGACGTATACCGTAAAGCAGTCAACACATTTGTAGTTTTTTGTGTGGCAGGGTTCCTGCCACCCTCCTCGAAGTTGCTTAGTGCCAGTGAAAGCAATACAGACCCCCTCAGGCCATGACAGAGGTGTATTCAACTAGTTGTAAGTCGATGTATCATCACAAAAGTTATGAAAATATTTTATGAAGGTTGAAAAGTTACTTAGTGTTGGTTTAAAGGAAACAAATTAAGGATCTGTTAGTTGCACACCTTGACTGTATTAAAATAAAACACAATCTTAAGACTAAGCCCTGAATTCCTCCTTTTCTCCAGTGTTCAGTTTAGTGATTCCATGTTATCAGTTGATTTAGTACTTTTGATTGACAGGTGTATTTAATGCAACATCAGCTGCACAAGGTCTTATTGTTAAAATGAAAAATTTCTGGATTATGACCACATTTCAGTCACATTTCATCAAGTTTTCACATTATTATCATGTCCACCTGATTTTAAAGCAGACAAATTGATCGTCTTGTAAAAAATAAAGTTATACACACTTGACAAGCACGTACAGACAGTTTGACTGTCATAAGCACAGGTGTCACCGATAACACTGACGAGGGCTTTGTTGTATTCAAGACTTCCAGTGAGAGTGCCAGCATTCACAAAAGCAAAAACCTGAAATCAAAATAGGTAAATGGAATTTAGCCAACATTCATTTCAATATTTACACCTGTGTTTTTTTCCTGTGACAAGTGACAATGTCTTCTAAAACATTTTTTTTTTAAAAAAACATCCAACCAACCAGAAACCATCATGCAAGTAAACTGCAGTGGTCATTATTTGAAGTGCCTATGTTAATATTGTAGAATACTGATAAGCTGTTGTTTTTCAGAAAAGAGCAAAGTTTGTGTGCATTATTTGTGCGAGACTGTGCCACTGTGGATAATAGTAGTTTCAACAGACAGCCAGAAGAGGATGCCAAAGACCACAGCAAATGTTGTCACAAGAACTGAAGGCATGAAGATGAGAGAGAAAGCAAGCTAGCTTTGCTCACTCAGAATAGGAAGGAGATTAAAATCCCCATGAAAGATAAAGCTACTGTTGAAGTAATTAAAGAAGAAGCATTATTTATGTTTGGAAAGTTTTTTGGAGAATTTAAGAAGCTTAATGCAGAAACATCACCTCTTCTTGAAGATGGAGATTTATAAATCGGGATCAGTAACTGGTACATACCCAGATGTGTTGATTTTGAGGATTTTGTTCAAGAAACAACAAAGAACAAGATTAAAAAAGTAATGAGATGCTCTAAAGAAGAGAGAGATAGAAGTCTTATGAAGATGACAATGAAGTAGATGATAGCATCTCAGAGATCATCTGTCTCATCCATCCAATAAAACCACACTGGCTCTGTGCTCGGTCACTCATCAGACGTGTCCAGTACAGTTCTGCTGGTTTGAAGCTGGAGGCAGAGTGTGACGGGCTGTAAGCACGTGCTATATTTCTAAAGGCAAAGATAATATAGAAGAGCACACTTAAAGGCATGAAAAGAGCAGTTGGAGCAAGAGGCCAAGATAAAAGTTTATGCAGATTATGAAGGTGGTAAAATTACATGATACTTGAATATTATTATTATTATTATTACATTATATTATATTATGAGACAAAAAGCAAGTACAGAGCAGAGTTAAGGGACACTTGTTATGTTAAATATGAAGATGATGAGTAGGTATGAATATCGGTACTCAATACCTTTAAGGTACCAATCAAAATAATCCAGGTAATATGGCATATTCTCCAGTCAAATGTTCCCTTCATTCAACTGTTTTTGTACCCAGATCTAGAAAAAAAGACTATTTTTACGGTTTTCCTTGCAGTCAGTCAGTGCAAGCATTTGATTTATTGTGAAATGTAATTGGTCCACGGTCTACCACTGCAGCAGTTACATCACATAACAGTCTGTGGTGTGGTGAAGTCAGTGTGTTTGAAGGAGTTGGCAGTTCATCGTGCTGAGATGCCACAAAAATGTTCCAAAGTATGGCTGTACTACACACCAGTGGTGTCTGGTGGCATTTTACACCACTGAATGCTAATGAATAAAACCAAAAGAAGTACTGTTACGGATGTGTTCTGTGCTGTTGTCCCTTTTCCTGCTATTGTAGATCTGCACAGGTGTGCTGCATTGTCTAAGAAGATGCATTGCACCTGGCATGGAGGAGGAGGCGCTTAAGAGCTTCTGTGCCAGCAGCAGAGGACAGAGGCCTGTGATGTGGGGACTGCTGGTGATGCTGCCTCTCAGCCTGCGATTTTATTGTCTTGTTTGCATGATTTTTGTTAATGAATCCCATGGATTTGTTTTAAGGGTGTCTTATGTGGTTATTTTGGGTCAGTGGTGGAGTTTGGTTCACTCCATCGGAACACCCAAGGGTGGGTATCGGTATCACTTTGAAGGTACTGGTGTCATAATCTTTTAAACAATACCCAGCACTAATGATAAGAAACACGTGAGTTTCCCTGCACCTGCAGAAAAGCGGCCTCCATCTCAGAGCTTTGCCTTATAGAGCAGCCAGTTCCACAGCAACGGTAGACCATTTACAGCAGGCACTCACTTCTCATGGCATTTCTGAAATAATGCAGTGCCAAAATTGGATAACGGAAGTGCTAGTCAAGCAGTAAAACGTGACATATTTCCCACAGAGAGATGTTTCAGCATTCTCAGGAGATCCGCCCAGCTATCAGTCATTCAGAAGGGAGTTCAGACAGCTGACTGAGAACAAGACTGATGAACAAGATTCATCAAATCCACTAGAGTCCCAGAAGAGGATTTCAGATCTGTTGTGGTTCTTGGGGTAGCCTGATGGCAACCTCAAGTCAGAGCCAGCAGTGCAGAGAATAGCCCTATACAGGGATTGTGCTGTAGAGCCACTAAGAAGTCTCTGCCTTACACAGAACCAAACCACAGCAGCATTATGCCACACCAGTGTCAGATTTTAGACAGCATGCTGACATCACAGAAGCAAAAGAGGCTTGATGGACTTGACATGTGACACAACAGCGTAGGGCTCTGGTGTGATATATAACGTGCGTCAGCAGCGCTTTATAGACAAAATCAGTGACATAACATGGCACTTAACAACCATTTGCTGTTCCTGTTGCCTTCTGCTCAGAGTGTCAGTAGCTACTGTTGTCGTTTTACCAGTCTTATTACCTCTGATGCTGCCTTGAGGTGAGACAACTCTGTCCCCCCTCCCTCATTGTACCTTTTATACAGAATGGTGAAGCGACATAACAGGATGAAGAGGCAGTGTAAAAGGGCCTCATGTGTGTGCATGTGTATGTAATAACTTCCTCCCCTAGCTGCACCTCATTTACACCTAAAAGGACGGCCATAGATAGAAAAGTGAGGGCTGCAAAGAAAGCTGTTGAGATAGTCCTAAACACCTTTAATGTTGCTGACTGTCTACGCCCAGTGTCATTAGACAAGCATGCTGTTGTTCCCTTTAAGGAATCAACAACATTATGCCTCCTATGGGGTTCATAACTTGTATGTGATCATTTCTGCATGGTTCACATATTTAATTAATACTTTACAGAACAGCAGTAAGCCATTTTATATTCTCCTCTTGCATAACTTTGTCTTTTTTAGCTCACTCTTTTCTTCACAGAGCCCCCAGCAATCATAACTGATGCAAGAGGGCTGCGGAGCATCTGGACCATTTACTAATAGGTTACTAATACAACATCAGATGTGATGACTCATTATTATAGCAGAGGAATCCTTTGTGAAGGATCTAACGTTTTTCTAAATTACTGTAAACCTGATGGTTCATTATAAAGTGAAAAACTCACAACACATCCACACTGTTAATAAGCCATCCAGTTCAGAAGTGGAGCAAAAATAAATCAAAGGGAATTTTCAGTGCTTGACTCAAATGGTTTCTTAAGAGTGCTCTGTTCTGTCTGTGGACCCACCATCCCCTTCTCTCTTTGGGGGAACAGATTTTAGTTTTCATTTGTGTGTGCTTATAGGAGAGAGCGAACAGGAAGCAGACCTGCAGGCCTTGGTGCTTTCTCTCTTCCTGAGTAAATAGAACATAAGTGATACCACTGGTCCTTCCTTTATCACCATCTTTATCTATCAACTCTCCTCTCACTGTTTCCTCCTCTCTCCCTTCACGTGTCTGCAGCTTGTCTGTAGCTGCTCAGCCTGCTCATCTGCATCCATCCTCTCTCTGTCTATCTGCACTGTCAAAGACTTGCCTACCAGCCAGCCATCAATGCCTCCTCTTGAAGTCTGTCAAATGAGACTCACACCTAAAGCATCTTCAATATCACCAGTGACACTGTTAATGAATTAAGGGCTTCCGGTGTGCAGCATGCTGCAGTCCTAGATAACACTTTACCTCTGGATTTCCAGGATACTTCCTTTTCTTTACATCAAGTGATCTGATGCATAAAACAAATCTTTTTACACTCTTCTACAACTTCAGAGTGTCATTTGATGCGGCTTTTTTTCTGCACTTTATTTATTGTGTCCGACATATAAAGGTGTTCAGTGTGTCCGTATTGTTCAGAGGACAAATCTGAAGTCATGAAGGATTCTATTTTTCGAGTTTTAAATATGCATTTTACATTGATGTTGTTAATTTTTTGTATTCTTCTTATTCTTGAAATGCCAAGCCTGAAGTGGTGGTAATGTATTTTAAGTGTAACTGCAAAGATGCAAACCCTTCAATATCTAATATCTTCAACATCAATACATATTTTGATATGAACTTTAGCAGTATAGTAAAAAGCATTATTACTTGTTAATCTTTAATAAGTGTCACCTTACCACCATTGTGAGAAACATTATGGACTTGCAGGCAGCTGCCTACTTCAGATAGAAAATGCAACTGTAATCTGCTAAGAGAAAATTAAACATGAATGGATCTGTAAGTTGCAGACTTTAACTACATTCAAATGTATTAAAATAAATATTAAAGTGGTATTTAAAGAGCTGTCCCCGAATTCCCCCATTTTATTCCTAGTGTCCATGTTTATTGTTGATTGACTGGTGTATTTAATGCAATATCAACTGGCCAAAGTTTTATCATCAAATGCTTTTTGTAGTTGAAGCAGCATTATTATATATCATATTTTATGTCTACCTAATTTGAAAGCAGAAACTCCTATTTTATTTAAGTTACAAACACTTGACACTTTGGAGTTGTATAAACAAGATGCCCTTAAGTATATTCATTTGCAGATCATCACCAAAACAGTGACTAATTAAAGTGGCACTCTACAGTTTTTCTAACTAATTAGTTCAAGGAAGTTCATTGCCAAAGTTACCCCATGAAAAACACTTTGCAGAAGTTTTTAGTAGTCTTATTTCACATGGTACAGTTTGAGGAAAAAACAGTTGGTGGGGAGACAGCCGCTGAATGATGCTCTGTGGTGCTGGACTAAATAAAAAGTGATGCATTTGTCCAAACAGAATAAAACTGATCCGACAATAACAGGGAAGTGGGCTGACTCCTCATTAAAGGGAAATCCACCATGGAATTTATGCATGGAATAAAAAGCATGATAACAATATCTCTAGTTCTGACCATGTTTCAGGACTGTAATGTTACACTATTTTAATGAAAGATCTGATTCTGTAACTAAAGTCTAACCTGCAGGACTCACAATGACCACAAAGGACAGTCTTCCATCTCTAGTCTATACTAAGACTCTCAGCAGCAGTCTGGGTAGGAGTTGCCATGCTGTTCCTGATGGTGTTGGAGAGGTTTCTCACAGGGCAGAATCGTCTCTGGCAGGGTTTAAACCTGAAATAACAGGGACACACAACAACCCCCACAACAGCCTCTCTCAAGTTCTCTGCACACCTGCTGTGTGATATTGCAGTGAGCCCGAAAAACTTGATGCAACTGCACAAAGTCTGTTGCATCAAGTGTGTGTCTGTGTTTGCATGTGTGTGCGTATGTGTGCGTGTGTGCGCAGGGAACAAGTGCATGGTGGCAGGTTACTCCCTGGCATCTGCGTCATTGATGATCAAAACCTCAGTATCTTGGCAATTTAAAAATACAGAATTGCATAAACAAATGTATGACAGAAATAGGAGCGAAGGCGGGAGGAGTGAAGTATACAGATAAGCCAGTCTGTTAATGAGGTGATTTGTTATGTGTTGTTTTGCTTTTTTTAATCGGATGGAATCTGTTGCAGGGACTGTGGATGGCTTTATGACACATATATTCAACAGGCTTACGCGAAATCTGCCAACTAACTCATGTCTGTTCTCTTTGACTGGAGCAACAGGAGAGAAACTGTGATGGCCTCACTTCATCAGCCTTAATGTGCTGTTTTCCATCTGCTGTGGGGAGCTGGTGGGAAAACAAATTAGGCTCTGACACTGAATGAATGAAATGCAACAACACGTACACGGAGCTTATTGATGTTCTGAGTTATGTGTTGCAACTCAAAAAAGCCAACTAAACTGCTAAAGATGAATAAATTTGGTGATTTTTCAGTTTCTCTTAACCCTATCACCGCCAATCCATCCATCCATCCATCCATCCATCCTGGATCCTTCCCTGCCTGAGAGGTCCCTGGAGCCAGTCTGTGATGCCAGGGGTCAGCACACCTTTGTTTGATTCATGTTGTTCTGTGTCTGACAGAATTCCATGTGGCAAGACCCGGCCACCAGATGCTCACCGGCTCCCCTCTCAGATCTGATCCCCCTGATAAGAAAAGTGCCCCAGTTTCCATTTTGCGGGTGAGGTGCTGTCACTCCTTTTTTGCATATTCATATGAGGTCTTTGAATCACTCTCAGTCTGGCTCCTACCTAGGACCATATCTGGGGCGAACCTAACAGGAGAGATTGTGCCCAATAATACAGCTCCCAGGGTCGCAGCATCACGCAAACCGCTCCACCACATTAAGGTGACGAATCATGAAAGGGGGCTAACTTCAAGCGGCAACCTCTATGGCTGAAAAATGAAGCCAACATGGAAGTGACAAAAACTGCAGTTTTTTGAGGTGAGTCTCTAATGGATGTGACGTCTTGGTGTCCACATACTTTCGTCTGTATAGTGTATTTTTATCTCACTTTTTTACCTTTACCTTATTGTGTTTGTAAAACTGAAGTTAAATAGATTTCAAGTATATGATTTAAGATTTTAACTGTCTCAGGACGAAGAACAAAAAGCAACGCTGCTCAACTTTTCTGAAAATTAATGTTTGAATTAATTTCTCACATCCAAGAAACTAGAATTCTAACACCCACATCACATTTAATTACAATTTTAAGGCCTTTAAGAATCTCAACAGGCGTGTATTTGAATTGTTTGCAAATATGAACTTGACACACAGAGGCTTCTCTTCTGACACTCCAACTAAATATCAAATGATTCATAAGCTCGTTAACAAAGTCTTGTCAGACCTTTGCTGTCCCCAATGACACCCACATTCTGTCTGATTCATACACTTCTTTGCGTATCAGCCTCACATTGTGTTTCATAGCTTGGATTTCAAAGAATGTGGAGAACTTTGATATTTAACTAATAGCTGATGTTGAGATCCTACCTCCTGGGAGCCGGAAGACAAAAAGTTCCAATTTTCATTTCATAATAATCATTATTATTTATTTTAAGTCATTGGGTTGTAAGAAACAGAACAATAAGAATTTTTCTCAAAATTGCTATTAATTAATGTTTTACAAGCAGGCAGGTGACATCCACTTTTAGTGGACATCAGGTCAATCTTCCACAAAACGTACATTTAATTAGTACATTTACATTAAAAAAATGAATTTTAGAAATGTAAAATTAAAGGTATTGTGCATGCTTTTAACTGGTGATACATAGAGTGTGTGTGTGTGTGTGTGTGTGTGTGTGTGTGTGTGTGTATATACAAGAAAAATAATCTCTGTTTACCCTTCCTTGAATCTGTTAAATGGCTAAAACTTCAGGATCCCAATTTACGTGTCACACCTTATCCAAAATGGTGCTGGGTGTCTTAAGACCTTTATAGATAGGAGTTGTGCAAATTTGCAGGAAAGCCTGATCAGTCTTCTTTCAGCATTGGCAGTATAAAAACCAAATCAGGGAGTGCGGCAAAATGTCACCTGCCTACTTTTGTTTATACAGAATTCGCCTTTTTTGGGGCAATGGGGGGCGTGAGCAAGTATCAAAACGTGTAGCTCAGGGTAAGACGTAAACAGTGACATGGGAGGGAAGCCGCGGCTGGTCAGTCCTTCAGCGATTCTTGTAAGTCGGCCCGTTCTTCACCGTTCCTGTCATCTGACGGTTCATGGCCTCTTCATTTGCGAGGGCAAGAAGGGCGCGCAATTCCTTGTCTTCCCAGTTAATCATCTTTCCAGTGTCTATCAGCTGTTTCCTGTTTATCCACCATCAGTGGCTCGCACGTGCGGCATCATCAACAGCTCCTCACAAGTCATCAACAGCCCTTTCCGTTGCGGAAGGCCACTTTGGTCTTTTCAAACCGAAGGGGCTCCGCCAATGTGACTACCCTGTGAGGCGGAAAATCAAAGCGGCCCAACATTTGCGGAAAATGTCTTCTTCAGGCTCCTTATCAGCTGATATGTCCTGCTCTGGGCTTTCACCATCCTGCTCTATTGCCAGGCTCTGGGGTTTTCCCTGTATCCTGACCATGGATGGATTACTGAACGTGCCTACTGGGTATAGGCCAAAACCCAAAGGGTCGGGGGGCTCCCCTGGCCTTCACCTGCAAAATGTCACTCAAATTAATGTGAACCGCCCTACAACTGACACTCAAAATTACTACAAAGAGACACAAAAAGATGACAGAGATGCAAAACAACCACAAAAAGGCACAAAATTACCACAGAGACACAAAACCACAAAAAGATGCATAACCACTACAAAGACACCATAGATGGTGAAAAATAATGAACGTGACTACCGTGACATTACGCAGTTGTTTGTAGACTCCTGTGTTGAAACCACTGATTTTGGCATTTTGGCCATCGCCGTCTTAGTTTTTTGGAGCCAGAAGTGACCAGATTTCAATGAGAGATTGGAGCTGTTGAGGAGCAAGAGATGGGTCTGACCCAAAGACTGTCATGACACCTCGCAGACAGCCTGTCACTTAAAGCATCCACCCCTTAATTATGCATAACTCTAAGCCTTAATAAAATGTAAAAAGGTGAGTTATATAAACACTAGCCCCTGCACAGTTGTCATGAATGTTGAAATTAACTGTAGAGACTAAAACGTTTTATTTTGTGCCTGGCTGTAAGCATGTTTAATTCTGCTGTAAAGTTGGGTGCTTAAACATTAGGGTCTATGGGGATTGACACGCTGTTGGAGTCAGCCCCAAGTGCCATTCGTGGGACTGCAGTTCTGAGAACCTTGTGTTGGCTTTATTGTTCAGCCCTGGAGGTTGCTGCTTGAAAAACAAGCAAAAAAAGAGACAAAACATTATAAAGTGTGTGTTTTGGTGGTGGTGGAGACGGTAGGGCCTTTTGCATATTCATGCCAAGGACCCATGTTCCTGAAATATGGAAATAGTTGGAAATAAGAAAAGTAGGTCCCACTGTCTCCCACAAAGGTCATGGGTTAAAATGTGCATTTTGAAAGGCTTAAAATTAACTTTCTCTGCAAAAATCTTAATATGATATAGTTAAGACTCTTACAAATAAAACAACATGCATATTAAGCACAGAAACATTTTATGTGAATTTGATAACTTGTCTTTTTTGCTGTCATAAAACATGTTTTTGCAATTCCACCCTTTTTGAAAAAAAAATAAGGTGCGTCCTGCTGGTCACACTCTCATGTGTGCTACATAACTACAAAGTCCAGGATGTCCTTTGTAAGGTACATCAAGACTCATGCATGGTGCTCAAAATAAAGACCAATAGTCATGTCCCCCAGAGAGGACAAATATGAATTGCCAGGTCTCAGGATACCGCAGACTGTTTTACTATGCAGTCACATGTCAGGTGAAATAAAAGTGTCCAGTGTCATGTGAATATTTCTTAACCGGGGGATTCATGGTTCTCTGAGGAGGCAAGACAACACCAAAACCTGTCTTGACCGTGATGTACCCAGTGAGCACAAACACATGTACTATCCACACACAAGGTCTTCAGCGCTGTGTGAGAGAGTGTGTGTGTGTGACAGAGAGAGAGAGTGTGTGTGTGTGTGTGTGTGTGTGTATGTATGTGTGTGTGTGACAGAGAGAGAGAGAGAGAGAGAGAGAGAGAGAGAGAGAGAGAGAGAGAGAGAGTGAGTGGGGGCTATAGACGGAGTCAGCGACACATTTTTTTAGGATCAGGACAGATCTTTTGAACATGCTGTGTTTACACCAGTTCAAATGCCAGTGTCCCCATGATTCACTTTGACACAGCAGGCTAGTGAGAAGATGTAAGAGAGGGGATCTGGGAGTGTTTGTGTATGTGTCTGTATGTGTGTGTTTTTCGTGTGTTTGTGTGTGTGTGTATGTGTGTGTGTGTGTGTGTGTGTGTGTGTGTGTGTGTGTGTGTGGGTGTGTGTGGTTACATACATTTATTTTCTGCTTACGCACTTGGCTGAAACCTTACACAAACACACAGTATAAGGTTTACATAATGTGTGCAAGTCTCAAATCAGAAACACACACACACAGGTACACTCACGTGTCCACTGTGTCAGTCTGCATACTTGATAAATGTTACGAAAGGGGCACCAGAAATCTCACACTCTCTCTCACACACACACACACACACACACACACACACACACACACACTCCCACAGCCTCCCTGAACGTGGAGTTTGGTTGGTGAGCTGGCTGCCTCCCCCAGTTGCCCTGGGGCCAAGAACAGTGTGAATACATTTCATGCACCCACACACACACGCCCGACCTTCTCTGTCCCACAGACCCCCGTAGAGGCTACTATGCCTGACTGGTGAGTTGTCTACCCTAATTGCTGCACCACAGCCAAGAAACAATATGACTCCAGATGCCCTGTGCAGCTCACAGCTTGGAATTGCAGCTGACCTTTCATGGAGCAGGTTTTGGTGAGCGTGCGTCCAATTGGGAACAGATGATGTGCATCATGGTGGACCTGGCCTTGACCCTTGTCACGAGGGGAGGATTTGGTTGTGAGTAAACCCCGGCCCACTCTTGCCTTCATGTGGTTTGTTCCACAAGCAGAACACCTCCACGTCCAGTCCCACCTTCCATCTATATGCTGGTATGACGGTATCACTTTCTCCATCCATTGTTCGGGCAAATCGCAAAAAAAATTTGTCAGATACATTACATTTGTATGCCATTATGTATCGGATACATTAAAACTTTGTATGTCTTTGTGTGTGGTTAGTTTAAGGCACAAAAATCCCTTGTTTATGATTATGAAAACGTCATGTTTTGGCTTTAAATACCTGCTCTTGGTGGCATGATCACCGCTGGAAATGTGGCAATGTCTTTGTAAAAGAATAGAACATCTCTTTTTGTGGCACAATTCTGGCAGAATGTGGTCACTAAAATGGGCCACCCTGGTTTGGTGGCTGCAAAGCTGCTGGAAAAACAGTGGCAGGTCACTAAAACACAGCTGGTTTTGTTGTTTGTTGGTCTTGAACAGTGGTCTGTTGCATCAAACACTTAATGTCCTGTAACTTTATTGCACCAATTTGTGTTTTTCTGTATCAATTTATTGTGAAATGCCTTTTAATGTTGTCAGAATAAAAGTCCTATCCTACTTCCATGGTTTTATTGACTATATATCCTTAGCCCCTCCTCCTTAATCTACATATGTGTCCCTGGTTTGCAGAAAGGTAATGCCAACATGTCCTCGAGCGACTGTGCTGCCATCCCATCACCCCATGTTACGTCTGCCCATTACAGCATTCACAGTTATATCATCTTGACTTTCATCTCTTTACCAAATGCAGAGTGAAAAACAGTATTTGTTTATGAGACAGCTGGATGTACAGTATGTGTTGTCCCACTGAGATGTATCAGTCAGTGGTACCGTTTGTCACCTCTCCTCCTCACACAAATGTAACCATCCATATGCTGCGTTGGATCATTTCGATCCACCGCTGGGTTTCCCTTTCATGTTCATCTGTTGTTCTGAATTGTAGGCGTCTCTCGGCTTCTTTCCAAACTGGCCTACACTAAATGAGGCAGATGATTTTTTGGCTTTAATGCCAAATGAGTTTTACCACCTCCTGTCCTCCTCCAACCCCCTTGTGAGCGCACGGGCCGGTGGAACCACTCAAACACTCCAATTAACCAGTTAGTTATGCAGTAAAAAATATTCATATCATCCCAGAAATTATTCGCTTGTTGTCACCGAAAACCTCCATCCCACCTCTTCATAAACAGTTTGCTTTCTCCTCAAATGGCTAAAAGTAAATTCAGGGTTCATTCTTTAAAGGATATGAAAATGTAGGCTTCTTTTCTCATGTTCTGACATTTCCTTTGTAATGTATTGTTGAATATGGTTCCTTTAATTACCTCATCATAATGCATAATAATCAGGTAGGCAAACAATCTTACTCACAAACAAGGCAGTGACAATAACCAGTCTTATCAGTGCCTTTCTTGTCGCTTCCTCCGGTGACTCTCACCCCTCCTCCCGGGCTGACGTAGAGAGGATCCTCCGCTGCCTACGACTGTGGGCGACGACCCGGCCGCGCGTATAAAGAGCTTCCCGGGACTCCAGCATGTCACTGCTTGAAACCGCAGCAACTCGTTCACCAGAGCTGAACCTCAGCAGAGATAGCAGCAAGCAGGCAACTCCTCGCCGCGCAGGCTAACTCGCTTTCGGCTTTGGTTCGAGATGGAAACTCGTCGCATCGTGAAGCGCTCCAGCGTCCGCAACTTTAAGGGTGAGTTGATTTCCATCGTGCATCTGCACTTTGATTGTGCTCTGAGGTTTCTGACTTTGCAAATGCATTTCTGTGATTTAGTCTGGTTGAGTTTTTGCAGTTAGTCACTCAGCAGTGTCCATGTCTTAAGATGTGATTTGTGGAGCAATAAGATGACAGTGATGTTTCCATGTTATCCTTGGTATCAGCAGCCTCATGTGCCAGAAAACAACTGAATTTTACGCACAATCATTTTGCATGTAGGTCTATTTTAAATCGTAATTTGCACAATGTTGAACACCCATTTAAGTTCGAATGCTCTTTGTCAGTCATGTATGATAGAAATTTAGAGGAATGTAGCATGTGAAGGAGACATAGTGCGCACTTTGGTGGCATTTAACGCAAAGCTTTGGCAGTAAAATCTCCACAGGAAATATAATTTAAGTGCGAGTTTATTATCGTCATCTATATAAAAAGTCATTCACAACTTATGATCAAAGTTAGTTTATATGTCATTTAGCTCTCCATATCTCCTTTACGCATGGAGAGATGCAGATATGATTAATGCGCACATGATTCTGAACTTTATTCCTCACCTCATGTCGACTTTAGAGTAAATAACACATAGGAATACTCTAAAAAGGTGTCTTATTCCACTTAAAAGACCCTTCTCCAGTTCCCCCTCAGCTTCCAACGCAGCTAATAGTCCAACTTGTTAAGAGGTCAAGAGGTGATCCTCTGGAAATTCTTGCGCACAACAGATGAATGGGAACTTCATCATTATTTCATGCATGTACTTTTCCCGCGGTGGACACTTTTGTGCACCGTTATCCGAGCTGTGCCAAGAAGCTGTTGCATTATTAACAAGAACCGAAACTGATCCGGGTCTGGTTGCCGGTTTTACGCGTGCCCTCTGCGTGGCAAACCTTTCAACGGAAACAACCTTTTGGAAGCCTGAGAAGTGGGAAACCAGGTTAATTTAATGCGGTAGGCACGTGTGATCCGCGTTTTCTGTCCCTTAAAGGTCTTTATAGTAGACTTTTGGTGATTTCTTATTCTAAACAGCTGAAAACTAGAGTTATGTAACTGGTGTCACAACAGCCATGGAGACCTATGTAAAGTGATCGGGTGGATATGAATGGCTGAATGATTTCTGTAATGTAAACTGGTTAATTATTTATGAACCTCAAAGTTCTGGGACCCAATCAACAAGTCACGGCTGAGAGCACAGCAGTGCTAAAAAGAATCACTGACAACAGCAACAGGTTTGATGGACAGACAGCAAAGAAAGACAGGTGCCAAAAGCTGAAATCAACCTCTCTTTCTTTGTCTGTCTCTCTATCCAGGACTAACCACTGCAACAATGGTCCTTTGTAGGCTTTGCTCCTAACCTGACCTTCAATTATGTTCCTTTCTTCACATGAGAATTAACCCCACCTGTCTCTCTCTCTCTCTCCAGGTGGACTGACTCTGTGGCTGATTCTGTGGCTGGTGGTGGTGAAGCCAGGCGGGGTGTCAGCATGTCCCAAGCTGTGTGTGTGTTACCCCACGCCCATGACGGTCAGCTGCCAGTCGCAGAACATTACCATAGTGCCGGCCGGTGTGCCATATGACTCACAACGTGTTTTCCTGCAGAACAACCGCATCACAGAGCTGCGTGCAGATTCTTTTGGCTTTGAGACACAGGTAAAAATGGCAGTGTGTGTGCATATGTTGAATTTCACTGCAATATTTGCAGACATTCTTAATAGTCTTTTATTTTCCCTTTCTCATCACAATATTTTTCTTCTTTCTGTGCAGGTCCTTTGGCTGTATGCCAACAACATCACATGGATCGAAGCTGGGGCCTTCAGTAACCTCAGGGTACTGGAGGAGCTGGATCTGGGAGATAACCCGTTGCAACGCCTGGAAGGTGGAGCCTTCAGGGGCCTGGAGAAGCTGCAGAGCCTGCACATGCATCGCTGCAAGCTGGCCGCTCTCCCCCATGACCTCTTCCACAAGCTGTACAGCCTGCAGTTCCTCTACCTGCAGGTAAAATGAGCACACACACACACACACACACACACACACAAATGTTAAGATACATATTTGATAGTCATGCATGAGTATGTACACACGATGAGTGCAGGAATACACACTTGTGTTGTGGAGTTGATTTATGGACACATCCGTTGCTAACATGCAGGCTGAACACCCACACACATAAAGAAGCTTTCATACTGTGCATGATGGAGGGTTTGTTTTAAGGAGGTTCAGTGAGTTGCACATACTGTAGTCACAAAAATGCAAACTGAGAATGATATGCAAGTAAATATTTAAACACTGATAAGATCTAGAGGCAAAGTAACACATCTCTGCAGGTCCAATTAGCACTTTTCAACAGTGGAAAAACAAAACTGAAATTTCTCTTATCATCATATTATTAATTGAGCACAACAGACAGTTTTCAGATTAATTGCACAGGATTAATGACACAGGATGATCAGTGATAGCAATGTGAGCAGCTGTCAGATCTTGTATTCACATACACAACATACAATATAAATTAGGGTCAGATGAAACAAGTATCCAGTAATATACTTTTCACGAGTACAAGCATCATCCCAGTAAAATGTGTCAATATCTGTATTCATAATGAACAACAATCCTCAGTTGTGGAGCTTACTCTTGGGATCAAAAATGATCTTAAGCTAAATTGTGAGATTGTTCTGTGAATAAGTTTCTAATAGATAACAAATATTGCAACTTACTGATATTGAGTTGGTTTTAGCTGCAAATTATGTGAAACAAAAGGATCAAACATAAATCTAGGAACAAGGGTAGAATAAAAGAATATCATGTCATACATACATGATTAAAATCAAGCAGCAGCCCAACATGAATTCAACACAGAAGTGTCAAATTTTTTGAACAGCTGTTAGAGGCTGTCTCCAAAACATAGACCCCCACGTTAAAATGTCCAACTTCACAGCAGAAATAAACATGTTTACAGCCTGCTACAAAGAACAGTTTTGGTCTCTATAGCTAATTCCCCCCTTCTTGACAACTGTACAGGTGAATTTATATATAACTCACCTGGTAATATTTTATTGAGGCTCAACATTAGGCATAATTAAGCACGGGCCACTTTAAACAACAGGCTGTCTGTCGATTGTGTGCCTGCCAGCTTCTCAGTCAGATCCACTCCTCGCTCCACCACAGCGCCAGCCTGTCGCCAAAATATGGTCACTTCTGGCTCCAAAAAAACAAGATGGCTACAGCCGTAATACAACACAGAGGGAAAGCTCCATTAATTTACCTTGGGATTTCCACCTGCAGTTAGATGAATATACTTTTTTACTAAAAAATAAGCACATGGAATAAATCATGTTTACAGGACAATAAAAAACACTTCACTAAACTCTAAGCCAGTGGTTCACACATTCAAGTTTCCTCACTCCCCTTAGAATCAAGAGGGCCCTACAAATCCCCTGTGAAGCTTTGGCGACCCCTACTGTTACTTAGCTTGGTCTACACAGCCCTTAAAACCTAGCACTAGAACCAAATAGCTTTGAAGCACATAGAGTAAAAAATGCTTGCACTTTTTGCCAGAGTTGTTGCTGTCAGCTTTATTGGAAGCTGACAGTGAGATCGCAGCTGTGAGTGTTCTTAGATCTATCACATTAAACTCTGTTCCAATAAGTCCCCGCCAAGAAATAAATCTCTCCCACACTCATTGTGGTTCCAGTCGATAGAGGTCACTTCTGACCGCTGTAAAGCTACATTCAAACCCAACGTCCCCTAAGTGTACATATATGGTAACTTCGGAGGAAGTGAGGGAGTTGTTTTTGGCTTCTATCTCAGCTGATAGTAATCACTGCCAACTTTCGCCAACTAGAACAACAAAACAGCTTTACTTTTTCCATGTGCTTTCCCACAGCACTAAATCTTGTTGTATTTTGATTTCTCTCCAGGAGAATCAGCTCCACTTTCTGCAGGATGACCTGTTCTCAGATCTGGTCAACCTCACTCATCTCTTCCTCCATGGAAACCGCATCCGTGCCCTCTCTGAGAATGTGTTCAGAGGCCTGGTCAACCTGGACCGCCTCCTCATCCACGACAACCGCATTAGGCAGGTCAACCGTCGGGCTTTCCGTGACCTGGGCCGCCTGACCATCCTTTACCTGTTCAACAACTCCCTGGCCGAGCTGCCAGGCCAGGCCATGAGGGATACCCAAGGCATTCAGTTCCTCCGCCTCAACGGCAACCCCTGGTCCTGCGGCTGTGAGGCTCGTCCCCTGTGGGAGTGGTTCCGCAAGGCCCGCATCTCCTCCTCCGAGCTCATGTGCACTTCCCCATCCCAGCGCCGTGGCCAGGACCTCAGATTCCTCCGTGAGTTGGACTTCGCCCTCTGCCCTCTGCCTGACCCCGGCTCTCTGGCAGGAAGCACCACGACCACCTTCAGCACCAAGACCCGCTGGTGGTTCTCCAAGCACAAGCCCGCATCCTCATCCAAAGCCTCATACCAGAAGAGCACAGAGACAGTGAAGGCCTTCCCCTTTTCCGCCGTAAAGCCTCAGTACCTCCCCAAACCCGCCACTGAAACCATCTCCAAGTATGAAATGTCAGAAGATGAGAAGGCGCTGCCCAAGGTGGACCCAGAAGAATACTGGACCAACTACGGCAACGAAGACTCCTCCATCCGCTGCTTCGATCTGGATTGCGCCCAAGGCTATGACAACCCAGCCTACTCCTCATCCTCCTCCTTACCCAACACCCTGTCTCTCCTCCACTTCCTCTCCCTCTCACTAGTCACATTCTCCCTCCATTTCCTTTTTGGCTGAACTCCTCTCTCCTCCACCTCCTTTTCCCCCCTCTGATTTCTCCCCCTGCTCTCTCGAACTCCAACAAAAACCTTGATCTTGATTCCTTTCAGTTACCTCCTCGACTTGCGGGAGGTGCTACACTGACACAGGAGACAGGCGAGGCAGCAGGGAGCTGTTTTAAAGAGCAGAGATCAGCTGAGTTGATGTAGAGCAGGACAGGATTTCAGTGTTGAAGTAGCTGCTGCTTCTTAGTACAGGCTTTGTGCAGGGATCAGATCATGAAGACTGACTCTGATAGTGACAGTACAAAGGCAGAAACCTACAACAACATGAGGAAGTGATAGAGACACAACACACAGTTAGCTGGTGGTGTCTCCAGATGTTTTTTGATATCTCAGCTGTGAACAACGCAGGCGTTGTGACTCTTTGACAGCTATTTTCTATATCAACTAGTGCTCACCATTCACTCACCACCATTGTCCTTCACTAATTTATTTATTTCATCATGAACAGAAGTTTTGATTAATAATGGCAGAAGAAAGATATGGATCAACACAGATCATGACAGTCAGGGAATTAAGAAGAGAAAAGGAAGAGAGAAAATCAATACAGTGTGAGCAGGGTGAGCTTAAGATGTTCATCTGAAGGCAGGGAAGGAGGAGAGGACCGTCAGAACTGCAGCCAAGAGCAGCTCAACTCTCTCCTTCAGATCCAAACTCTTGTGTGATCCCAGAGATGCCAGCAAACCACCACCACCCACACTTGTACATACCACTCATCATCACTGTACATACACGTGTCCTCAACTGCTCTGTATTTCGGGCTAGCTAGATTTTCACATTACATTTTAGGGCTGCTTCGTAAACGACAGCTTGTGGTGATAGAAGAGATGCGTAGATCGTAAATGAAAGGCCTTTTTCACCCCTCTCGTTTTCCGGTCTTGTCTCTTCCTCTGTCAGACAGGCTAAAAACTTTGAAATTCAGATTCAGATTTGTGTGTGTGTGTGTGTGTGTGTGTGTGTGTGTGTGTGTGTGTGTGACTCACTTTTTGTTGTGTGAGTGGGATTGGACTGTTGTAGACTAATAACCAAAGTCCTGAGAAGACCAGTTTGTTTAGGTCTCTTCTTCAAATGACTGTGTGTATGTGCCTGATTTCCCCTTGAAATTTGGCCTTTGTCTCTCTGTTAGTCCAAACTGACACAGAACAGGGCGAAAACAACTCCAGGGCTGAGTCCTACAGAGCCCTTTGTGTAGTTTGAAGCCTCCGATCTCTGTCCTGCAGGCTCCTGTTACATTACACTCTGACCTGCAATTGGTCTCTATCAGTGGGACTGTGTGTGTGTGTGTGTATGTATGAGGATGTGTGTATTTCTTTAAAGATCAGACTGAAAGCTGAAAAATTCCTTTATGCACAGATGAATTAAACAGGACGCATAACTGTTAAAAACTGTATTGTTTCAGAAATGCATGTGAGCATGTGTTTTGTATGATTCTCTGAAGATGTTTGACAGATCCAAGAGTTTAATTGTATTCAAATGATATCTGTATTGTATGGTACAAACAGTCCATGCAGACCTGGCACACATAGAATCATCTCTCTCAAATTAAAGCTGTACTTTATAAGAGAACCTCTCTGACTCCACTGTGTGTTTTTGGACAACACGATGGGTATTTACTCAGAAATCTGTTCAACACAATGCCAATCTGACTGTGATCTGCGTAATTCATGGTGGTTCTTGTCAACCCTGAATGTTAGTACGCCCCTACCAATCACCCTGAACCATGTGAGTTTCTGTGTGAGGGATACTGTGATGCTGTTAGATTCTGTATTTTTTAATGGGAAAACGTGTTAGGAAAGTGTTTTGCTTTATTAAAAAAAATAAACAAACAATACAACAGAAGTGTGTGGGGGTTTCGTCTTTGTTCGTCAAGGATGCCACATGGGAAAAGAAAAAATGGGCAAAAGTTAGTGAACTGGCACATAACTACAAACACAGTATATGCAGACAGTAGTGGCATATAAGTACAACAGTGACAAACACATTCACATGATCATGTGCCACTTTATACTTCTACTCCACAACAAAAACATGAGCTCCACCTTTAGCAGCTGCAACATTAAGGTGATGAACACATCGACATAAATCGATCCAGTAATGCACATGATTCTGAAATGAGCCAATCTGCATAATGAGAGCATTTACTCCTGGCTCTTTGAGGAAATTTTGATGCTGATACTTTTGTACTTTTACTTGTAACAGAGTATTTCTACACTTTAATATTTCTACTTTTACATAAGATCTAAATGCCTCTTCCACCACTGTATACAGATAATATTAGATAGTAGAAACCTTGACTTAGTGATGATAGTCTAGCATTGCAGCAGTTCATTCATGAAATCTTGAATCGATAGCCTGCTGAGTAGAGCTTTTACACACGCAATGCTTTACACTTTCACACAGCAACACAGCATGCTACAACAAGAGACTCATAAGCATGAATGTGATCAGAGCAGTCCTTATTTTGAAATCTGATAACTTTTAAGTCCAATTTAGTCAACAGTTGAGACTTTGTTTTTTAAGAGATTCACGTCATACGTCTTAGAAAAGGGAGGAAGTATTAGTAGTGTGTGCGTGTGTGCTCACGTAAGTGTGTGAAGTGTAAGAAATCCTTTGTGACAGTGTGAGTGTATTTGGAGAAGGTCAACAGTCTCAACTGTGTTCACTCCTCGCCCCAATCACGCAGCTATATTGGGCCATATTATACAGAGAGATGGATGAATAAGAAGTCGAAGTGTGGTGTGTGTGTGTGTGTGCGTGTGTGTGTATGTGTGGATATGGGGGGGTAACGATGAGGTATTATTCAGGAATGGGGCTGAATGGGACACACGCCAGGATGAAAATGTGTCGATGTGTCCCGGAATCAGCACACCCCCTCAACAGATTAACTCTCACCGTGATAATGATGGTGATGCATAGATACACTCATGCGTGTGTTGCACATATACTTTCATGTGCAAATAGCCTACACACTAACACATACACACACAGACACACACACACAAATTAGAAAGTTCAGAGAAGTTTGGTTGCCTGGCCCTCCAATCTTTTTTGTCTTCCAGCTCACAAATTATTCATCACTTTCACACCTCACTTTCATTCTTCCTCTTTTCTCTCCTTTATTTTCCTCCTCTTTGTGACGAAAGCTCCTTCACCCCTTCCAGTCATCGCTTACAGCAGATAAATCATCAGACCCACCTACATGATTGTCCTTCAAAGCACTTCTTTCAGAACTTTTTATTTCCTCAAATTTAATTGAAGACAGATAAGATAAAGTTATACCTGGTGCATTGCACTGAGACAACATACTGGGCGTGTCACAAAAACCAATGGATGGAAATGTTATAATCCAGTGTCATAAAGGTTTGGTTGGGTCATTGTCTTCCTGTAACTGGCTACAAAAGCAACTATCTTAAAAATCCTTGTTGTCTCCCAGTCAAGCAGTAAACTCTGCTATTTGTGCTGCTCCTGCAGATTCAAAACATACAGAAGTGTGATGCATTCACTCTGGACATAACAAGATTATTGTCTTTCAGAAAAACAAGAGCAGAGTCAGGGGAAGCCAAATACTACTCATCTGCAAACACGGTCTTTGATGACACATAGCTGGTAAAATAATTTCTCGATCACCAGGTGATGTGGTGGTTCCCTTTTATGCTGTGATCTGTAAGTTTGGCTTTAGCTTCTAACTATCTTTATCTTTTTAACCTGTTTTCACTGCTGAGTGAGCCTGACTTCCTCCACATGTCCTTCAAACACATCTTTCTGCTTGAAATCACTTTTTCGTTGTTACCAAGTATATGATAACTAGTCCATACCCATTGAGTGCACAGTTGCCCACGTACAGTTTCACATGGTGTGTGTTTGGGATACAGGTCATAGGAAATTGCAGATTAAAACTGAACCCATTAAGAAGAGCAATGTATTCAGAGAGAGTTTTTGTGAATTTGATAGTACGATTGCTTTAGGCTATTGAAAGTACAGTAGTATCATTGCCAATAGTGGGATAGTTAGTGGGCTAAAACTGTACATTAGTAGTTGAGGTAGCACATTGAAAGGCAGATAGTTGAAGTCAGTGCCTTAGAGTGCCGAAGTCACGTGACGCTCATGGGACTTTAGAGCGTAAAAAATAAAAAATATGAATGGCAGTGAATGAGCAGAGCAATGTTATCTTTTGGTCCCGTTTGAGTTGCGACATGAAATCTAAATATGTTGTTAATGAATTTAAATTTAATAATTTAATTTAAAACATCAACATCAGCTTTAGATATTGGTCCCTAGATTATGTTCACCGAGTTTCATGCAGATTGGTCAAACTTCCTAGGAAGAGATCGATTTTAAGTGTCTTCAAAAAAGTCAATTTTGTTTGTCATGAGGAGAGGCATCTCTGTGCTAAGTTTCATGTCTCTAAAGTTTGCAATTTCAATCGGTAGCTATAGCCCCCAATTGATGTAATATTGCTTCTTTCACAGCCTCCCATGATCCTGAGGAGAATAACATGGAACAGACACACACACAGACAGAGTTTTCGTCAGCATATAGTAAGATAGTAAGATATATCTTACTATAAGGGGGTGCAGTTGGATAGTGTGGGCGTTGACACACCATACCAAAGGGGTGTAGATAGGGGTGAATTCCAAGGTAATCTTCTTAATTCAGACAAACAGAGCAGAACTTTTCCCTCAAATGAATGCATTAGGCTTCCGTACAAATGGGGTACCATGCAGTAATTTCAGTATTTTATCACTGCACTTGCAGTGGATATTTTGGAAGAACAATATTAGACTTCTGTCTCAAAATAAAGAGGTGGAACACTGTTGATAAGGCACTGCCAGAACTTTAGATTTGTAAATACTTTGTGCTGCTTCATCAATAACTCCCACTGGATGTAGCTACCATGACGTGATGCATTGAAGCCTCAAGTTCGGGGTTTCGGACGTCACCACCTTGGTTTTTGTGGAGCCAGAAGTGACCATATTTGGATGACAGGCTGTCACTGCGGAGGAGCGAGGGGTGGATCTGACTCACAGACTACAGTAACCGGTAGTGATGCCTCACAGACAGCCTGTCACTCAAGCGTCCCGCCCTTAAATATGTGTAACTTTGGGCCTTCATAAAAAAGCAACCTATTGTACAGCTGTCAGGAATGTTGAAATTAGCTGTAGAGACCAAAACTGTTTTTTTGTACCTGGCTGTAAACATTTGTCTGCTGTAAAGTTGGGCATTTTAACATTTGATGAACTGCGGTTTTTGACACTTCCATGTTGGCCTCGGAGGTTGCTGCTACTACACAGGAATTGAAATATATGGGAAAATGCACATGTAATGACAGAGAGACTGACTGTGTGTGGAAAAACTGACACATATTATTGAAATTGCACTGATTTTTCCTTTACGTTTTCAGACGTGGCCTTCTTTACACTAAAAGAAAGGTAAACATTCAGAGGTGCTTTAATTTTAAAGTTTTTATGCAGTGGTTTGGTGCACCTGAGATCAAAGTGGGCTGTTTGTGGCCCATGAACTAAAATGCCCCTGATCGAGATCACTGTCTGACCTTCATGAAGATAGCGGAGGCAAAAGATGACAAATTCCATAAAGAGACAAGAATGTAACAATGTCTGTGTTTTGACAAAGGAGTCCAACTTGTTTTTCTATCTTTGTTCCCAACATGCCACTGCTACTATTCACAGTTATATCTAGTTTCATTCCAAAGTAGGGACTGTAACAAGTTTATAGTTGGAGCACTGGTGCTTGGCAACCAGGGAAAGGTGGAAAATGACTAACAGAAACAACTCAGAGGTGTTGAAGGAGCCAGTAGGGTGCCGGCGTAATATAGCGTAAGACAATTCAAGGGTGGTGTTTTTCTTTGACGTCAAGGTGTTAGCGCTTTAAAGGAGTAGGTTGATATTTTGGGATAGCTGCATGTGGCGTTGAGTGAGATGAGAAGATTGATACCACTCATACAGCTCTCAGACGACAGCGAGCAGCTGCCTGAAAAGCAAATTATTAGTCATTGTTTGTCATTGGACGGAAGTCGGCTAGCTTTTTCACCCTGTATCCAGACTTTGTGCTAAGCTAGGCAGAGCGGCTGCTGGCCGTCGCTTCATATTTACCAAATGAGAGATTGTGTCAGTGTCCTCATCTAACTCCAACTATGCAACTTTTAGGATTTAATAAAGTAAGAGCATAATTCCTGGCAGTCAAGGCTTCAAACTAGAGGACTGCATTGGGACTGGGGACCCAATACAAATCTTGCAGCGAGGTTTTGTCTTGAGTGGTCCAAAAAATAGCTGCGGAGAGATTAATTAACATGAAGGATGGAGACATCAACAGGAAAGGTAGAGAAGAAGATAAAAGCAGGATATTACAAAAGAAGAAAAGGAAGGCAAGTCAGACATTTGGAGGATTTTCTTGGGAATATTACAGATAATAAAAATAACACTGAATCCCAGAGAAACCAGAATAACTGGAACCATGAATGTAACTATGCACTGGAGCATAATTCTGCTCGTTATTGCCAACAGATATGCATATCTTTCTTGATGCCAGAGTAAATTACGTGCTTTCCCTGCTGTTACGCAGGAACAGGAAAAGACCAAATCTATTGATCATCTACTGTGCCAGCATGTATGGTCAGAATGTTTGCAGGTGCCAACAGGAGCTGATGCACTTTGTGGTAATGGGCGGGAGTAGATAAAACACTCTGTGGGTGGTAATGGTCAGAAATCCAGCGGGAGTGGGCAGGAGTAGGATGGGAAATCAGTCCCGTGCATGGCTCTGCTTCAAACATCAGTGGGTTTAGACTTAATGCACATTATTTGTGAGAGGAAACACGTAAAATATCACTGCTGTTGTCCAACATTTTCAAAGGACATTGGCGTACACCATTTAGGAAAGAGCAACATGCAGGCAGTGACCAGGTTCACCTCAGGGTATCATAAATATTTCACATTATGACTAATGGCTCAGTAGAAAATCATTGTAAGCATCACATGGCACTTTGAAGTTATTGTTTGTGAAAGACATTTTACTAAGGGTCATAATTTCACAGAAAAGTGCAGATACGCCTTATCCTGCCAGGGTTAACCACCTCGAGAACTGCACATCAAAAACTTGAATCGTGACCAACGTGCTTACTCTTCCTGTATTTCCAAGTTGCTCTTTTATGGCAGAAGTGTAGGCGTTTGGCCTATATGCCTGGAAGCAGCTGCCTGGGTGGTCACGGGACATCTTCGCTGTTTTTCCGGTGCAGAAACACAACAAGGCCATTAGCAAAGAGAGCGTCTCTGAAGTTGTCAGACTTTGATGATGTGCGCATATTACACACTGTGCCCACTTATTCTCCCCCAACTCTCCATCCTATTTTTCTTCCCTGTGCCTTTCTCTTTTGTGTGTTTGCTTGCCTTTCATATGCTGTCACTCAGTCTTTGTCTGAACCCCTATCACTCCAGCACTTCTCTCTCCCTTCTCTGCCTGTCACACAGTCTCTCCCACATGGTTTCTGTTCGTCTTGGCCAAGCGTGCCTGTTGGCTCGTGTGAGTTGGCGTGTTCGCCTGCGTGTCACTGGCGTGTTCGCTGACGTTGGTTCACCCTCACACATGTTCTTATTTGCAGAGGATGAACCGAGATTCACACCCTGACGTCAGAATGCCCAGGAAAGGGAACAAAGAGACCGAGAGAGACTTTGAGGGGATGAGATGGATTCATTCACTGCCTCTGAGGGCTGCTCTGAAACAATAGGATATAAGATTATTGTCTTTTCTTGACCTTATAGGGGAGAATATGACGACGGTGTGACAGTACAGTGCTGCAGTCAATGTGACATCCATAATTGACGAACATCATTTGCAGCACTGTTGCACTCACCAGTTCCCATTGTCCGGCATGTGGAAACATGAGCCACCAGGGCAGCGAACCCACTGCTGATAACTTACCCAAAGGAAGAGGGAGAAAAGAGAACGAAAACAGAGTGACGAGGAGATCCCCTGACTATCTAAATAAATCATTTTGCATGGAAACACTGAGCATTCTCACTAAACAGTGAGACTTTGCTGTGGCTTCACCCACTGAGTAATAATGAGCCTGTCCCTTGTGTGTGTCACCAGATGAAATACAAAGGGCATCACAAGGAAACATCCAAAATGTTTACAAAATGCCCCCAAAAAAGAATGAACACTTCAGGAGAAGAAAAAGAGATGGCCTTTACTTTTAGTCATACAGTTTTATTTCATGTAACTGGTTCTGAAATGGCAGCATGGCAGTGCAGTGGGCGGTTCTGTGTGGAGTTTGCATATTCTCTCCAGGTACTCCGGCTTCCTCCAAAGACATACAGGTGAGGTTAATTGGCAACTCCAAATAGTGAATAGGTGGAGCACTTATTAGCTCGGTGGGTAGAGCAGGCACCCGATGCACAAAGGCACTGTCCTTACTACTGTTTTCTAGCCCACTGCCCCCCGCTGCATGCCATCCCCCCTCTCTCCCACCTCCACGCCTGGCCTGTCCCATCTAATAAAGGCATACAAAGCCCAAAAAAAGTCTTTAAAATACTCATAGACGTCTCCACAGCCTCTTTTACACTGCCTATTCAAGGTAGAAATTTCACATTATTCCGCCTCCCTGTTCTTTGTAAAGGGCACAATCATGGAAAGGGAGGATTTCATAAAGCCAAAAGCTGGAAACCACAAAGGTTCATGTAATTCTTCAAGGGCACCAAAAACGTAAAAAAAAATAAAAAAAAAGCTGCAGCGACACACAAAGAATCGATAGTGACAGTAGAATATTTGACAGCAGCTTTCAACACTGTAAAATAAAAAGAAGTACTCTATCTTTTACTTCAGCAAAGTACCAACACAACAATGTAAAAATACTCCTACTAGTAAAAGAACAAAAGTACCAATTATGAGGAAAATATCACATGCACTAATTGCGTTATAAAATTGTTGATACGAATGCATCAATATGTGAGCAGCATTTGCTGATGTAGCTAGGTGGAGTTTATATACATTATCTGAAGTTAGATTATTTAGTCCAGTGCGTCCCACCTGGGGGTCAGAGTTCCTCCATGGTGTCACAAGATAAACCTGAGGGGCTGGGAAATGATTAATGAGAGACACAAGGAAAAAAAAAACAACACAAAAAAGACTCTTTCTATAATCTATTTAGTAGTGCAGGGATGATGTTTATTTGCCAGCTCGGAAGTTAGTGTCACCATTGTTCCCTTGACAGGAAGCCGATGGGATTTTTCCAGTGGATTTTGGATTTCTGCAGATAAGCAAACAAATGCCGATAAATTGCTATAAACCAACTAGACTATGCTCACATGACCTAACGTCACCACCTTAGCAAGGCTGTAGAGCTGATGACGCAACTGCATTTGTAAATACACATAAAAGCTTCAGAACTCACAAGTGGGGCATTTGCTGACATATTTCATGTCATAGAACATGAAAAAGTGTTAAGATTGTGTGAACCACAGACCGTATTTATGGCATCCAACAAAAAGCCCCACTGACTTTGAGGTGAGGGAACCAGGAGTGCAGAAATACCAGTTCATTTCCAGGGTTTGGGACTAATTCCTGCACCACTCTGTTACAGAAGCTTTAAATGTGCCTTTAATGTCCAATCTAAATCTGAAAAATAATGAGTAATTCTACATGTCAGATTAATGTAGGGGATTACAGGTAGTGAGTAGCAATTAATGGACATGCTCAAGTAAAGCACATGTACCTCAAAACTGCACAATACTTGTCAATGTACTTAATTACTCATGGCTGAACCACTGAGCAGCAGACAAGGATTCACTAGAAACAAGAAATTTTTGATCATCAGTCTACTGTACAATACATTATTTCTATTGATTAAAATTCGGCTTGCAGGTTAATTGGTGACTCTAAATTGTCCGTAGGTGTGAATGTGAGTGTGAATGTTTGTCTGTCTCTATGTGCCAGCCCTGCGAGAATCCTTAAAATCACACTTCCCAGCATGTAGATTTGAGATTTAAATTCAAGATTACAAGATTTCATACGAGATATGAGCAGCATCGCGTACTGTCTATGTACAAAGAAAAGGCGTACTGTGAGCAAAGGCCTGTGTTCATTTACTCTTCAAACTGAGAAAATGTAACTGCAATTGTCGTTGATTGAACTTAATATATTAAATTAAATTAACTCGTAGTTAATTAAACTCCAATTTTTAAGGCAGCAGGGGAACATGTGTTTTAAGTGAAACCAGCTGGCAATTTTTCACAGTGTAATGTTACAAATTGCTCAACAGATTTACTACAGAACCACTGAGAGAGAAGGAAGCACAAGACTGACAAACAATTAAACATCAGAGTATATCTTCACCAGCTGCAGTGTCTTAAAGAATCAGAATATGATGCATAGCTGAGAGAGGCAAACAAAAAAGACCTGATTTTATGAATGAAATATCTGCCTTCTGTTGTTGTTCCTCTGCTTGCTTGAGTGTACGCACAGAAATATCTGCGTGGATGTACGATTGTTTGTGAGCATTGATCACCAGCTCCACATTTTGCAGCGAGGAGGCAACCAGGAGCTCTGCATCCGGTCCTGAGTCAGTCAGAAGTAAAAGAGGAGAGCAGGGTGAAGACAGGGCACATCTGTCCCACAGTCTGTCCGCCCCTCTGAAGGTTTACGCACATGGCTAAAAATACACTGCGACAGACTGCAGAGACAGATTGGTATCCAAAGACACAGAGGAGATTTAATGTGTCTTTGTGTCTGGTCTGTAAAGGGTGACACAAAGAGTAAAAGATTTAATAGCATGGCAAAGACAGCAACAGTAAAAGTGACTGCAAGGCAAGAATGAAGTGTGCGTCTTGAGTTTGTGGTGAACAAAAGAACATTTATTAAATGAGCGCTTGTGAGTCACTCACACCGCCTCGCTCTGGGGAGTTGTATAGCCCATGTTTGTTGGCACAGACGCAGCCTGTGACGTCCTTTAAACCATTTGTATGAGTGCCCAAAAATGTGACTGCCACATCCACTGTGAGAGACACGTGGATTCTGTATTGCTATTCCGGTAGCACCATATTTGCTCTTAACTTTGGAGTACTCAAACACATCCGTCTGGAGTGCTGCAGGGTTTTCTCTCACTTTCTTTCAGCTCTGGATGCTGTCTTCCTGCCGTCTCTCACATGGCTGCATTTGGGAATTAAGTGATGCAAACAATTACAGACCATAGGAGAACACCACTTAGGACCTGCATTAATCTTTCTCACTGTTTACCCAGGACATTGCACAGATCTTGAGTTGAGCCAGCCAGAAGGGGGTATTGATCTCAGAGTGTTTAGGTTTTAGCTAAATGGGATGACGCAAATGTGAGACCAAAAAAAGTCTGTCTGACTAATATTTCTGTCAGTGGTCCCGACACACCATCTGTGTATCAACAGTGGGCTCTTCGCTATGTAAAGCTGCTTTACATTGTCTGCATCATTTCATGCCATTGCCAAATCCATTGTGATACAAATGTTGTTCCCTGATAGCCTCCATCTTAAGCTCCTTTGTCACATATTTGCTGAACACCAGATAGGATCATTTTCCATTAAAGACACTGGTGGCTTGCCAGATTATAAATTTGCCTCACCTAGGTAGGAGCGGGAGTAAATTCTCTGGTGAAGCACACAAAAGTTTGTTTGAATTAGACTGAAATGGACAAATATGTAGAAAAGCATGCAATAAACATTGATGAAGATTGAAACAAACATATAAGCTGAAAGCTATTTCCACTGATGTCCTCCAAAAGCGAGCAGGTGACACAACTGATCTTCAAGTCAGGCAAGAAACATTAACAACAAACACTATAACTGAGTATTTGAAGGTCCAGTGTGTAGAATGTAGTGGGATATACACGCAGGATTAGGATATAATATGTTTTCTTGAGTGTAAAATCGACGACAAACCAAACACTGGCACCAGATAGGGCCATATCTTTGTACCCGGAGAGAATTACCCGGAGAGGTCTCTTCCTCTCTTAAACAAATGGACTAGGTGGTTAAAACTGATTTTTTTTTAAAACGCTGAATACTACGGTTTCATGTTAGTACTCAGTGTTTCTTACATGGCAATCTCCGTGGATGACCACCCACTCCCTGTGTAGATACAAACAGTCCATTCTAAGGTAACGAAAACACATCTTTACAGTATTTAAAACACGTAGGTGTTGGTGGAATACAGAGTGGACGCCTGAGAGAAGAGATGGTCATTACTTGTGTGAGAATAGAATACTGGATTAAATGATAGAGTGACACGGTAATGCAGTGGTTAGTGCTATGGCCTCACAGCAGGAGGGCTCATGGGTTCAAAGCCCTTCTGTGTGGAGTTGGCATGTGTCAGAGTGGGTTTTCTCTCGGTTCTCCAGCTTCCTCCCGCAGTCCAGAGACATGCAGGTTAAGTTAATTGGTGACTCTAAATTGGCCATAGGTGTGAATGTGAGGCTTCAGCCCCCCCACCACCCCCACAAATCTCTCCATTGGATAGCACCCCTACAGGACGATGCATTCACTGTAATAAACAGCAAACCGTGGTACATAGACCAAAAGATTTTAACAAGTATGATGAAAGAGGGTTGTGCATAAAAGGATTAAGTGGAGAAAAACACAATATTACATTGGGGAATCTGTTGGAAGAGACATCAAGGAGAGCACGCCGGCTGCAGGAGTAACAGAAATAATAGAAAGAATTTGGTTATTTTTTCATTCATTACCTTTTTTGTTTTTATTTGTTTTCTTACCAATGTACTGCTCCACTTCACATCAGTCCAGTAGGTGGCGGTAATGCACCTAAAAGCCGATTTAACACCCTACATCAAAACTCAAAGAAGAGGAAGTAATGAAACGTCACTTATTTTCGGGTGATAAACTAAAGAAAACATATTTTTTGTATTTTATTCCATTTCTGTGAATATGTCCCCCTACACACTGGACTTTAAAAATGGTGGCAGTGAAAAATAGGCTTGTTTTATTTTTCAACAGAATATTTCATACACTCTGTATGATGAATATTTTTTTTTATCAGAATTTACAAGTATTAATATATGTATCTTAATACGCGTAATGAATAGATTTTCGCGAAAAAGCTGAAGTTTGAACGAAATGTTTCAGAGTAATGGAACAATGGTTTGGTCCCACACCCCTTCAGCCATAAATTGTGGTACAGTCGACATGCGCGGCGCGAAACTTTTGTAACAACAATGGCGTCTAATGCAGGTGAGTGAGTGTATTTGTAGTGTAAACTCCACTGTGAGCAGATAAACTCTATTACATAGCAACATAATAGAGGTGTGATGTATCTTGTTTCCAGTTGACACACCGGTACAGCGTGTTGTAGCACTTGCTACAGTGGTTATCATGTTGGATCAGACTTCCTCTTGTCAGCTTCAGGTTGCTAAGGTTAAGTTAGCTTCATGGCTAACGGTGGAGCTAAGCAGCCAAACTGGGGGGATTTAATGTTTGACGATTTACTATCTAGTGTCACCAGTTTCCAATTTCAGTCACAGAAGTATCTAACAGGTTAAAGTAATGACTCACTCCCCAATCTGACATGGTTTTCTACAACACTCCGATTAGTCAATGTTATGAAAACAAACGTACGTCACGTGTGTTCAGGTCGCCGAGGGAGGAAGCGCAAAGCGGAGGTTCAGGCAGAGGAGGAGAAACCATCTGTGGAGGAGAAGAAGGACGGAGGAGAGGAGGAGGAGGAGGAGGACGGCCAGGAGGGCCAAAGGGTGGTCATTGAGCACTGGTGAGTCACACATGCACCGTGTAAGATTAACCATACAGGGGCCAAATTGCTAGTAAATGTACAAACACTACCAACCTCTCAATAGATTACCATTATTTTTTAATGGCTGGTGACTGAAGCAAATCTACCAGCCACATGCATATTTAAGCAACATTTGACTAGAGTATAGTGCTAATTTTGTAGCCTAGTGATATCTCATTATATAGCCTGTAAGGACTTGGATACTGAACTTTTAAAGTGCACTTAAGCACATGTAAAAGCAGTATATTCATACTTTAAAAAAGGTAAATAAATTTGTGAAAGCACCATTTGCAATTTCCACTTCCTCCACTTGTACTATATCAGAGTGGCCATGGGTCCTTTAAAATAAATACACAGTTACTAATTAAAGGCCTTTTTAAGATTATGAAATTGTCCTAAATTCAGAATGAATGGGCCGTAAATGTTAATTAGTCACATCACTGATGTAATTTTTGGTGATTAGCCTATAGGAAACATAATTTTAACAGGAGGGAAACCTATCTGACGGGGTACCATACTTCAACACAACACCTGTATGTGCGCTATGTCCCTTTTTTGCCCCCTCACACACTTAGATCATGCAACGAGTCTGCATCATTTAACTAGGACTTTGCAAGCAATGGAAAAATGGGAACGTGCAAGTGTAAGGACAAATAGTTTTAAAGAATAACAGTAACTCATGGTGATTTAAAGTCAGAGCCTGGAAATGTTTACGAAGCAAACTGTGCTGTATGTCAAAGGTTTTAAATGTGGTAAAATGGGGATCAGGGCTGTGGGATCAAACGTGCAGAGCAGTAAGCACAGAATCGTCATGGTCATTTTTAGTGCTCATTTCAAACTGACATCAGTGTGTTTACTTAAATAGTATATTTTCACTTTTTGGTGTGTATTTCCGTCGCAAGTTTGGTCTTAAATTTCATTTAAAGTGGTATTAAACATGTCTTAAAAAACTTAAATTTAACTTAATTATACTTTTAGACACCCTGTATATTTATTGATGCACACATACACCGATTAATGCATCAGCAGCCTTTGGTAACTTTGAAGCTTGACTAAACTTACTGAAAATAAGAAAAATAAATCCTCAAGCAGTATCAAGATTACCAAGTCTTTTATGGACTCATTTGTGCAACCACTGAGCCTCCCCAGTTTTCTCTGCAGTGAATTACCACCAGACAGTTCCAAAACAGATCCTATCTATTGAACGGGTGCTTGAGCCTGTTGGACAGGGCTGTTTGGGGAAAAAAAGGATGGGAGCCACTGTTTTTTTGCACAGTCCTGCTATACATTAGGCTACAAACAAGTGTAATAACTTTAATAAAAGAAGCAGCAGAACAATGAATATGCCCTTTGACTTCAACAACTGATGCTACTGAAATGTACTCCTCCATGACGTTTGTGCAATAAAGTAAATGCACAGTATCAGTGGTTTAGTGCTCCTGTTTTTTAAAGTTATTGTATTTGTTTTGCTGTCTTTAGTTCTTCACTAAGACAAAAGTTGTTAGTATAAAATGATAACACTAAAATAAAGTACCTCAAAGTTGCATTTAAGGACAGTACTTGAGTAAATGGACATCATTGCTTCATCATATGCTGCCATGCTCCTTGTGGGTGTCCACCAGATGTCCATCTGATGGTTGATCTCTTATTTCTGGCAGTAAGAGCTGACGAGTGTATGGGCGAAACGCTCAGGAGGTGAAAACTGCCCTCCTGGCTGCCCACCCTGAACTGACTGTGGTCCTCAACCCCAAGGCGCCCCGCAGGAACAGCTTCGAGATCATTCTGCTGGATGGAGGCAAAGGTGAGGCGGACGAATCAGGGCACGTCCAAGAATAACTTGGCCATTTGGCGTCCCCTGTCATCATTCTCAGCCAAGTAGCTCTATATCAGTTTTTGGTCTTTTACCAGGCCTGTTGCTCTTCCACAGGACACTGAGTCCGGAAAGGCAAATAAGGACATGGTGAATTTCAACAGGAAAGTTATGTACAGGCATGTGATGTGAACGCAGTCTTCACAAATGACCAGAATTGAATAAAGCAACCATTTTGTAAAGTCACACTACAAAGTTTCATTTTATCTTAAAGTTTAAAATGTTTCACATCAGCTGTACATCCAAGGTATTAGCTTAAAAAAATCTTGCCAGAACTTGTACTTGTTCTCAGAGTGGTTGTCTCTGAGGTCTCATTAATTCATCTTCAAACAGTCAACAAGAGGCTGTGTTTGCCACGAGCACAGATTGGCTGCTTGAGAGAATTAAGCCTGCACAAAGAACGAGACGTGCCCATGTCGAATCAGCCGTGATACATGCATACATGTGTTTATGATTATTTTGCTCAGAAGGTCAGAGGTTGGTACATCAGTTGCTTTTCACTTTTTGACTGCTTAGTTTTTGAGTATCAGAATAAACACGTTGGAGCATTTAATTGTACTGCCATCCGCTAGAGGACTTTAATATACATTTATAATATTGCTTATCTTCTATAATGTTCCTATAAATTACACTGTTATACTACTACTTACTCTGCATCTCTTGTACATTTCTTTCTCATCCTTAAAGAAACCTCGCTGTGGACTGGAATTAAGAAGGGTCCGCCTCGTAAGCTGAAGTTTCCTCAACCTGATGTCGTAGTCGCTGCTCTACAGGAGGCTCTGAAGGCGGAGTAGACACCCAGTGAAGGTTTGTCATTTCGAAACTGTCAGATGGAGCATTGCAATATGTGTAACACTAGATGCAAAATGAATCAAGGACTGCATGATCACCCGAATTAATTATTTCAGCTGTAATAAATGGAAACGGGTTAAATGGAAAAGGGTTTCACATGTTTGTAATGTCCCATTCCTTTTCAACTGAGGTAAATTGGGATTCATTACAGGGAAAGTCTGATACAATTTTTTTTCTCAACTGCGTGCATGGTAGACAAGAATTGACTTAGGTTTATAAACCTACCCTTTGACATTTTCTCCACTAGTAAGATTTAAAGAGAAACTTCTGTATGTCTCAATCTGGACACTATTTTCCCATGTTTTTGTGTCCAAGTGATTGATTGAGACAGCAGTATTTAACATTGGTCCAGTACTGATCGAGACCACAGCAGCGAAATGGGTCACAGTGTCCAGTGGGCAATTGTGCACTGTCAATTTACATCAACAAAAAGTGCATGTTTTTGCCACTGATATCAGGTTGTTAGAAGTGTGTGTGACAACATTATGGAAAGGATTCTACTGAGGAATGAAACAGTTTTCCACACTTTTCACTGGTCTGTTCTTGTGACCAAGTCTCACTCTGAAATCTCTCAAGAGCGACTTTCAGGAAAAACAATGGTGGAAAGATTAGTGCGAGTTTGAGAAAGGAGTGTCGGGAAGAATTCGTTGTGTTGGAGTACAGAAAGTGTATCTTAGTGTAATCTAAAAGATTTTCAATGTCATGGCTGAATATTTAGTTGATTTCGACCGTGTGTACAAGTCTGACATTGCAGAAGGAGACTTCTCTTTGAGCGAGACTTGGTGACACGTAATAACAGACGGCCTGGACATGCAAGGAAAAATGTTTCATTTCTCTGTAGCTTCTTTTCCATAATGTTTTCAGACACTTATAATAATGATCCTGAGCATGACTGTGGCAAAAACATGCACTTAAAGTCTACATAAATTGATGGTGCACAATTGCCCATAGCCTGTTTCGCAGCTGCAAGTCTCTCTGTCAATACAGGACCAATTTCAAAAAGTTCTGTCTCATTCAGTCACCTAAACACAAAAACATGAGAAAATAAGGTCTAGATTCTAAATGCAGAAGTTTCCCTTTATAGAGTGGCTTTCTTAGTTTATACTCAGGTTTTGTGGCATACTTAGAACACTGAAATATATATATAATAGATTGTTTTTGTTGATGTGCACCCCATTTTTCATTATCATAAAATGATTTAGAGTCAAAACACATTTACACACATTTTCGCATTTCGGATCTCTGAAGATACTTTACAACTCGCATTTATATTTAGATTTTGTTTCCCCAGGGCCATGCGTCATAGACTAAACTTGGATTTTCTTTGATGTTTTGGCATTTTATGAGTCACCAGCCTGGGGGAGACGCTAACTGCTTGTTAGTCGAGCTTATGACACAACCTTCAGCCGTTAGACCATCACTAACAGACGTCTTCCTTTCAGTGGGAGGCTTTGTGGTGTGGACCCCTCTGTAAAATTAAATTAGCAGGTCTGAAAATAAAATGCAGCCCAGTTTTGTTTTTTGAATAAACAACATTCAGTCAGTTTTATACAGTGTATTGTTGTTTGTTGTATACAGTTCAGTCAAAACTACGTCACAACCCCTGGTTTGTAGATGTGTCCACAATGCTGCAGATTGACTGTTTTACTTTTAGGTAAACAGGGCTGTAGTACACAACAGTAATGTGTTAGAAATAATTGTATATGTGAGTTTAACAAAACAAATTCTTGTCTTGCCTGCAGCCAAGAGTTCAGGAGATGTGGCCTGTGGAAGCAGAATGATGAGGAGAGACCAACGGGATGTTCTCAGTCCCTCCTTTGATGATCAAGCTCCATCAGTTCACATCTTCTGGGCACATGGTGACACCTAGTGGAGCGTCTCTGCGCCAGTACATTTTCTCACATGCTGTCCTTCTGTTTTTAATTGTTCCGTCCCATTTCTCAACAGTTAATTGTGCTTTTATAGCTTTCTTTTTTTTCTTTCTTTTTTTTTCGTAAATAAAGTGTTACTTGTTTTTGTAATTGTGTTGTTGTTCTTCTTGTTGTTCCTCTCCTTCCTTTCCTCCTTCTTCTCCTTCACTCTTAAGTGGTCAGGATGTGAGGAGGTTTTTATTTCTTAAGTGCTATATCAGAGGCAACTGGATGTGCTTGAGTTTCAGGAATTGTATTGTTGTAGTTATGTTAATCACAACAACACCCCTATGATAATTTTTGCTGTACTGGGTTGGATTGATACAACCATACATGTATTCTAAAAACAATATGAAAAAACCACACCACATGTTTTGCCAACAGTTAAGGGGTTAAGTATGATAAATAAACACCATGAAACATGAAAAAAATGAGTGAATTTCAGTGAGTACCCTTCTTTACTCTTTTGAGTTACAAAATAATAAGTGTGTTAGTGTACGGTGTTCTGTTTTATGTGATGAAGTTGGCCTTAATCTCCAATTTAAATACCAGAAAGTAATTCATGGGAACAGGAAATGTTGCAGCATAAAAGGAATGACCCGACTGCTAGTTTTAAAAAGAATGTACAGACAACAACAAAAACAGTATTTTTTGACCCAAGATTTATCTCAAGTTTTGCTTTGCAATGTCATGAACTTTGAACATGACTGGATTGATGGATACTGCTTGTGTAAGGATCAGATGAAGTTTTTGGCCATTGTGACAACAGTTAACTGAACTGCTGGAATAGAAAGAAAAACTTGAAAAGACAATTGTGATATTCATATGCAACAATGAGAGTTACGGATAATGTGGGTGTTTCTGGGGAAGAGGTACAGCTTTATAAGAAAAACTCTAACTCTCAATTAATTACTTATTTACTTATAAACTTGGCCAACTGGGGACCACAATTTACGTCCAGTAGGTGGCGCTAATGCAACATTGCGGATGTCAACCGTCAATAAAACCCGAAGAAGAAGAAGACAACGACGCAGATGATTGGTATAGAGAAACAACACGTCATCATCACGCGACTAGCTACAGCGTTAGCTCGTCAACAGTTGGGAGCCTAATTTCATTCAACAATACAGCTGTAAATTAGTCCGTAAGTACTATAAACTAAAATATGAACTCAGAGACATCAGCCTGTGGATATGGGAGTATTGTAATGACATTTGGAGCGTGTTAGGCGTTCATTCTGCCTTTACTACTGATATTAGCAGGGTTAAGTTAGCTAGGGCTTGCTAACTGCGAGCTAGCTGGTCTTTGACAGAAGTGTGCTCATTGACACATGTAATAAAATATTTAAGATTACTCTTACTAAAGTTTAAGACTGGACTGTCTCCGGTATGAAAGATACGAGTAAGGGTTTTCTGCTTTACGTTAAAGCTCTAAGAGTGAGCGTTGAGTGGCTAACTACTCACAGTTGGACACAGGCTCAAGTTGAGATGATTTATTACACTTTGGCTGTGTGAGCATGGTAAGGTTACCAAGAATATAACTCTCCAACACCACATTAATAAATGAGGAATTTAATTGTCACGAGCAAATTCAAGCACTTTTCCTTACAACTCCAACTAGCCACAAACTGCATCATAGCTCTCGGGAGTTGTTTCCTGTGCAAGTGGCTCCGTGGCGCAATGGATAGCGCATTGGACTTCTAGGCTAAGGCGAAGTGATTCAAAGGTTGTGGGTTCGAGTCCCACCGGAGTCGCATTTTGGGATTGCAGTAGCACAGTCCACAAGGACCCGGCTTTGGAGCTGGACGATTAGGGATTCAAGTCCCCGCACGAGGGACCATGCACTAAGCATGGGTCGGTAGCTGGAGAGGTGCCAGCGCGGCGTCCATGTGTATGACAATGGGGTGGGAAAAAAGTTGAATTTCTCCTGGGGGTTAAATAAAGTATATCTTCGTTTTCCTCTTGTTCTTCTTCTTGTTCTGTATTTGAATAGAGTTAATAGATTGTATATTTATTCATGTGATTAAGTCTTAACTACAGCTGTTATTTTGGCTTGTGTAACAGATTTTTGTCAAGAGACTTCCTGGATAAATAAACTTTGTACCTCAGCTTTTAACAAACCTGTCAATATTCTTGACATTTTACGTTGTCCATGATTAGTTATAAAGAAATGTATGGTATTAATACAAAATAAAAACATTACAGAATTAGAGACTTTGTGATGATTTGTATTGAACTGTATATGCCTCTAACTTTTCCTTCAGATATAATGCTCTCATGTTTTTGTGACACAGATTATCTCTCTTCAGTCATGGCTACAGAGGGTGTGGAAAAGACGAGTGAAGATACCCCAGTTCCTGGGAAGTTAAGCAATAGGTTTGACCTGGAGAAGGAGACTGAACTCAGGTTTGAGGTGGAGGCAGGGGAGGCAGCAGAGCAAGTTGAGCTGGAGCTCCTCTCAGGAATGGCTGAGGTGTTTGGCTCAGAGTTGAACCGCAACAAGAAGTACACATTTGGACCGGGCTCCAAGATCGCAGTTTTCACCTGGCAAGGCTGCAGTGTGAATCTTTATGGGAAGCCAGAGGTGAGCACTTGGAGGAGAGTCTTTGCAAATGTGTGTATTTTCATGTGAGGCACAAATAACCAGCGTGTCTCCCTTGTCACCACAGGTGGCTTATGTGTCCAAGGACACTCCCATGCTGCTCTACCTGAACACACATGCTGCCCTGGAACAGATGAGAAAACAAGCAGAGCGGGACAATGAAAGGGGACCAAGGGTAGGTTTGAATGAAGAATATAATTTCAGGGAGCTTTACATGCAGTCTTGCCAGATCACAATAATACACCTTCCATTGACTTTAAATAATTAATCATCCCTCAGGTGATGGTGGTTGGACCTACAGATGTGGGAAAGTCAACAGTGTGCCGGCTGCTTTTAAGCTATGCTGTAAGGGTGGGCCGGAGGCCAACGCTGGTGGAACTGGATGTTGGACAGAGTGGGGTAAGATGACTTGGAATTATCATAATAAACATCAACACAGACTATGAAAATTAGAGGAATAACACCAGTTGATATTTTAAAGCCAGTGGAAATCTAAATCCATGGTAATCTTGTAACTATGTAATTTAGGGTCTCAAATTTTTGTAAACTTTTCTGATATTGGGTTTGAACTGGGCATGGTTTTTATGCTCTGACATACACAATTAATTCTGTGAACTAAGTTAGTTTTACCACCCAAACAGTTGCAGTCATTCTTGTTTGTGATGTCACTTGAGTGCAAATTCACCAGTGGAAGAAGATGTGTCATGCTTTCATTTTGTAACTGCAGTGGACTTGGAGAAACAGTGGACCACGTTTTTGGTCAGCCATGGTGAAGTCGTCCACAAAAACTCCCACATATGTACCAATTTTCCCCAAAGCTGGTGCAATAATCACACCCAGAAAACTATGGGTTTTGCAAATTGGCTGTGTTTTGCAGCTGGAGTTGTAAGCGTCACTTGCTTATCATAGATGAAAATAAGCTATTTGTTATATGTAATTTACAAGGGAGATACCAATCAAAACATAATCTGGTCGAAACACCAAAATGAGCTGTTATGTAATCTTGATTTTTATCTTTAACATGTGGATGCTTAATCAAACACTCAATTTTGATACCATATATGTAATTTAATCATTTCAAGCCACATTTTCCAGTGGGTTAAATTATTTTGCATCAAGTCATGCAGACTTATTTTCTTGACTTCATGCAAAGTGAAACAACAGCATACACAGAATTTGTTTTATATATAAATATGATGCCTCTCCTCCTGATGCAGGAGCAAAGAATGTCCATGTGGGTGGTTCTGTCAATTACATTTGAGTTTTTTTGTGCATTCTGTTTTAATGGCAGTGATAATATAGTGAGGTCTATTTCTAGCCTGAGAGTGACCTACTGCTTGTGATTCATAAAATCATGGTCATCATCTCTCAGACTTGTTTTTTTCAAGCGCCAGAGCCCACTCAGTTCTTATCAATATTAAGTGTGAAGTACATTCTGCTCCTCAGGTGTCTGTGCCTGGGACAGTATCAGCACTGTGCATTGAGCGCCCAGCAGACGTCGAGGAGGGTTTCTCAGTCCAGGCTCCTTTGGTTTACCACTTTGGCTCTACTACCCCAGGGACCAACATCAAACTTTACAATAAGGTGAGAAGAGAAATATTCTGGCCGTTGGGCAACGTGACGGGATGAAGCCAAAAGCCTACGAACAAACTACAAATTTAGTCTGAGGTGTTATCAGTTATTTGGCTTTTCTCTGCCCACTTTAATCTGTTCTCTTTTTTCGTAATGTGTAGCTGACGTCATGCCTGGCCGAGGTGTTTTCCCAGCGCTGTGAGGTGAACAGGAAAGCCAGCGTGGGAGGCTGTATCATCAACACCTGCGGCTGGGTGAAGGGCTCTGGATACCAGGCTCTAGTCCACTGTGCCTCTGCCTTTGAGGTGGATGTGGTGCTGGTGCTGGACCACGAGAGGCTCTACAATGAACTCAAACGAGACCTTCCTCACTTTGTACGGGTTGTGCTCCTACCAAAGTCCGGAGGCGTGGTGGAGCGCTCCAAGGAGTGCAGGCGAGATGCTCGGGATGAGAAGATCCGTGAGTATTTCTACGGCTTCCGTGGAGTGACCTTCTACCCCTTTTCCTATGAAGTGCGATTCTCGGACGTCCGCATCTACAAGATCGGAGCACCATCCATCCCGGACTCGTGCTTGCCACTTGGAATGTCTCAGGATGACACACAGTTAAAGCTGGTTCCTGTGACACCAGGGAGAGACCTCACGTATCATGTGCTGAGTGTGAGCAGTGCTGAGGATGGAGAGGAAGGTGCGAGAAAGGGAATAGTTGAGAGCCCCGTTTGCGGGTTTATTGTGGTGACGAATGTGGACACGCAAGCACAGGTGATGAAAGTGTTGTCCCCAGCGCCTAGACCACTGCCCAGACACACTCTGCTTATTATGGACATCCGCTTCATGGACATGAAATGAAAAACCACCTCAGGCAAGAGGACTCTGTTGCAAAAGAAGTGGGATGTGTTTTGGGGAAGAGTTCTGTTGAAGATTTTTTTCCTAATTGTCTCTTTGTGCTTTTTTAAGGACTACAGAGGGCAAAAGAGAAAAAGATTTCAGTATGGACTTTTGTAGCTGCTGTAAATTATATCCCATTTTGTAGACCACACTGTACAGATGTTTGGGTAATTTGTGGCAAGGGATGTTTTTACCAGTTCAGGAATTATTTTCTTGATAATCTATTTTATCAACAATTTTTTTTGCTCTTGAGTAATAAATGTTTAAGATATAAAAACATCTGTGTTTTGTGTTATTAACACTGGGTACCATGGTTGTCTTTTCCTATCCTTCATATGCACTGTGTAGCAGTACATTTATGTGCATATGTCCAGTATCTAGTGGACTGGTTGTGAAAACATTTGTCTGTAATTAATTACAGTTTAATTAAGCCTGAAAAAACTTGAAAATTCCATGTCTTCATTTATGGCTGAAAAAACATGGTACAAAATATTTCCACAAACCCTCATCCAACAATGTAAACTTATTATGATTGCATCTGTGGGAGGAAGACGTGTCCTGCCTTCTCTGCTGTATACATCCTGCAGTGTTTAGACATACTGTAAGTGGGGCAAAGGACACTAAACTGTAGGCAGTATCCTGACTGACATGACCAGTATGACAGTCACTGTTTAGGAGAACTACATACGAGCTCCTTTGCTGTTTATTCTGTAAACACCTGCCAGTTCACATCGTCAAATATTCTAAAGGCCTGTATGCTGTTTTAATAATTCCTCGAAATGTTACAGCAGCTATTTCAACAACAGTTGAAGTTGGACACAACTATTTTAACATACAGAGAAATTGAAATAACATATACTGTTGGATGCTCAGACAATTAATTTTTTTTTTTTTTACCATTTTTTTCAATGCTATGGCTGGGATCCAAATAATCCTGAAATTTGGTATCAAATTGATCCAGATCTCTGCCTTAACTTTTGAAATACCCAAATGCAGCCTTTATTTGGATTAAAGGGATGACTTGATTACCAGATCTGAATCCTGATGCAGGATCACTCTCTTGATCTGTGTTGAAATACCCAGTTTTCAGACCAGATCAGGATTTAATCCAATCTGGCCAGGATAATCCTATCAGATCACTTTGAAATACTGGGCCCAGAAAATTTATGGTATGTTTGTCAGGTGGAATTTGGCCTCTCCTTGATTTGTGGATTGTAATTTATTTGCATGTTGCTTTGGACAAAAGCTTAATAATTATAAACCTAAAATTATCCAGTATTTCACAAGAAAAAAAAGGGGGTGGATGGATGGATTTCACAATAAAAATACCTACTAATTATTCTTGACTTATGGATGTGGAACTTTCCAAAAAGGCGCAGAAGTCTGATGGAACCATCTCTTTCCAGTTGGAAACAGTTTCCAGTATTAAAACCCACAACCCAGACATCTGACTCTATAAGCTCCTTTAGCAGAGCGATATCTCTTCAGAAGTGGGCAGAGTAGGGACGATTATGAAATAAGTTTTCTTCCTCATTGTTTCAGAATGAGCAATATGTGGAAATGACACGGTAAAGTGTAGTGTCAAAAATACTGACTTACCAACACATACCAATGCCCTTTGGTATGTGTTGTTAATTATCCACAGGATCAATACACTGGTGCCAGCTGTGCTTTCTCATTCCCTCTCAGTGTTAATGTTTTGTGTTCTCTGCTACTTACCAAGAAAAATAAATCATTGTCATGTCATAACTTTGTTACACTCATCTTTTAATAAAACATGTAAATCATATGCCCTTAATGACAGTTTCCCCCTGTGGTATTAAAATATGGTATTGAATATTGATTTTTTTCAAAATATCTCAGAGAGAAATTCTAGTATTATGTCAACACTAGTGAAGTGACAGTGGTGCCGTTGCAGGGGCATGGCACCAAATTCTGAGCCTCATGCATGAGTAGTTTCTGTGAGTCCCCCGCCCTTCCTCCCTTGATCCATGTCTCTCTCACACACCTTTCGGTTTCTTTTTTAAAAATCTCCTTTCCCTTCCTTTTCTTTCTGTCTTTTCTTTTTTGAAACCCTGTCTTGGAGAAAACATGACAATGTAAATTTGTGCTCCACCAGCACAAGCAATCACGCACTTTACTCTAGCTGCATTAAGAATGACTCCTAGTGGGGGACGGATTAAACCATTTTGTGCCCTCAAAAGGGTGAGAGGGGCCTCAGAGAGCTTCCACCACTTTTTAATACAAATTACAGTCTTTCAACTGATTTATTTCACCAATTTCAATGTAGTTATGGCAAACTATGGAGAAATAAAACACTTAAAACAAAATCAAACTTATCATTCCAGGCTTTTCAAGGGTAATCAGTCCTAGTTTCCCCTCCTCTGTGACGTTCCTGGTGATGTGATCAATAGCAGCAGAGTCAACAAGTCTATGTAAACAGTGTACACCAACCTGATATATGATATTGTTAAGTAATGGTTTCTCACTGTTTATCTGTATTAGTATAAAAGATTATAATGCAAGAGTGATGTAACATATTAACATAATAAAGTATAACATAATAGTTGGATAACATATTAATACAACAATATAACATAGTATATAATATAACTTAGTGTATAAGATATAACATAAAATGTTGTATAGTACAGCAGTGTGACAGAATAGAATATCAAATATGATATGGTATCCACAGACTGTAAAAATAAGATGGTATTGTGACGCCTGTCCCACTGTCTTTGAGAATGTTCCAGCCAGCCTCATCAGGCACTTGGCTGACATGGGAGGGTGTTACCTTGATTAAGCTCACCTGGGCTTCCAGGCTATAAAAGCTGCCTCATGTGTTCATTTGCTGTCTCCCTTCCTTCAGCTGACATCCACTGAGCAGCATTGCGTTTGTTTTGCACCTTCAACACCTCCGCAGCACACCTGACACTGACCCATGCGTGGCTTTCATAACTGACTTTACTGACCCATACACTCCATGATCATTTAAGTTAATTTTAGTTTAATAAATTCTGCTTGTTTTAAGTAAATCTCTTGTGCTGCCTCCCTACTTGTCACATTCACCGAGCCAGTTTGTGTCAGGTGGTATCACATGGTATACTATAATATATAACAAGGGTAATATTTGTGTATTATTTTAAGATGTATTCCTTTAGCTTTATGTGGTATTAAACATGTATGGAGGTCACAATGATCGTTATTTTTCTGAGAGTAAATTAAAACTACAACACATGATCACACATACAGGGTTGTTTGAGCTGTTTGTTGAGACCACACCTGCTCGGCCTCTGATTGGCTGCTCAGCCCACCTGAGAGTCGACGGACTAGTTCCGGGATTCCGATGTCGGCCTAGCCAGCGAGCTAACTAGTTTGCTAGCGGCTAACTCAAGGAGGACGGTAACGACCCACACCCTACAGGCAAGACAGCTCGCATGCTCGCTATAAGGTATGCCCTGTTTGTTTTACCTGCTCTTCGTGGTGACTGTTTAGCTGAATGTAACTACATTCATCTCGCCAGCCCCCAGTGAAAGCTACTCGGCGAGTGTAAAGCTTCCATGCTAGCCAGGTAATGTTAGCTAACTCTTTTTAGCTGTGGTAAAGGACTGAGCAGTGTCGCAAAAAACTTTCGAGGCTAGGTAAGAGCTAACTGATTACTAAGTATGGATCGCCTTTAAATCAGTCGATAATACACTGAACATTAATACATCGAGATAATACATAGTGTATAGTAATACTCTGTTTAAAAAAGTGAAGTGTGTTTTAATGAGGTTCATTGTGGTAACGTGAGTTGCTTTGACTGAGTCCTAGCACTGCCCTGGCCTGTTGTTTAACGCTTGGTCTGTTTCAGCGTATGATCCAAATATGACATGATAGTCAATCAAATGGTAAAGATTAAAAATGGCATCATCTGACACACTGGTAATGTGTCACTGTTGCTGGGAACATGGGGTAAATTTGCTCGACCGGCCACTTAACGATGTAAGTTAGCTCCGCGAACCGCAGATTGTTGCGGTGACATGACAGGCTCGACACGGAGATTTTAGGATTAACATCCATTATAGTCGGGGGGATTTGTTGTGGGGCAGATGAGATGATTAACAACAGGCACACCGACACTGTGCCTCGGCCACAGCTCTGTATTTGTTAGCACTGATGATTGTTGAAAAGAGGGGTGTGTCCTAACTATCAGGTTACACTGATACTCCAGATCCGTTTTCAGTGTGTTCACACAGCACGGACTACTTTTTTATCTGGCGATGAGGGATATTAATCTGAAGTATGTGTGTGTCAAAGGCGTCTTGGCTCGTCTCAGATAGTTGTCACCGTGGTGTTTTGACTTTCCAGAGGTGGGAGGAGTTTCATTTGACCACTGAGGGCATCGAGGGTGACAGCTGTGTATTTAACAACAGCAGGCAGTTGAACAACTCTGTTTATGAGTAATGGTGAGAGATGCACAGTCACACAGAGTAATGCAAGCTTTTTAGGACACTTCAGAGTTGGTTAGTCAGACTGATTGTTGTGAAATCAGGGTGTCACCTCTACTTCTCCGGCAAAAAAACATGAATCGTTTCATACATCTCATTATAGCGAGTATTAAGTTGTTCATTCTGCTATCATGTCTAAGTCCACAACTACATATGATTTATTCAATTTCCAAGTATTCTCTTACTAAAAGATTGTGATACCAGTGCCCTTAATACCTTTACCAATACAGTTTGTATCTGATACACTTTTAACTACCAATTCTGATAAATACAAAACCTTATTACCAGAAAAAATATTGGCATTGTACATTACACAGCTGCATTACATTTGCATGATATTATGCAGCGGATATGTTTAAACTTGTGTTTCAACAATGCTGTGGTTAATGTGTGGTTAGGTGTAGACACGAAACCACTTCATTATGCCTCGGAAGAGATCATGTTTTGGCTTAAAACACTCAGTTTTGATGTTTTAAAAGCCACTGGAAATGCAGCAGTGTCTCATTAAAAGCAACTGTTTTTCATGGCACGATTCTTGATTGAAACAGCAACGGGTGGCTGAAATCACCCGTGTTTGGTGGCTTAAAAGCAGTTGAAAAGGCAGCTGTGACTTGCTAAAAACAATCTAGGTGTCATACCATCCACCATTCCTCTCGATGACAAAGTCAGCTTATGTACTATATCACTTTTAAAACTTTATTTTGATACATATGAAACAAGCAAATGCAACGTATCTATGGTTTGCTGTAAAGTACAATCCCAACATTTTCTTCAGGGGACTGGGCTGAAATACACCACGCTCAACTTCACCACACCACAGACTGTATGGATTGTAGTAGGGCTGGGCAATTTATTGATATCACATCGATATTATGATACGAGACCAGATATCGTCTTGGATTTTGTATATCATAAAATTGTAGGTGTTGTCTTTTCCTGGTTTTAAAGGCTGCATCACAGTAAAGTGATGCCATTATCTAAACTTACCAGACTGTTCTAGCCCATTTATCATTATATCCATATTACTGGTGATCATTCACCAACAGTCTAACTTTGTAAGTATTTTGTGAAAGCACCAATAGTCAACCCTACAATATTGTTGCAATATCAATATCGAGATATTTGTTAAAAATATTGTAATATTTGATTTTCCGCATAACGCCCAGCCCGAGGTTATAGCAGCTGCAGTAGTGGGCCAGTCACATGTACATAAAATCGAAGTTTGCTTTTTTCAAGCTCTGGGTACTAAAAGGATCAGCACTTAGGTCAACAGTGGTTGTTTTAAATGTGCTATACAAATAAAGTTTGACTCGGCTTGACTTGACGTTTTGATACTTCTTGGCACTGGTTATTTTGGTCAATACCTTCAAGGTATTAAGCACCGATACCCAGCCCTACCCATTACAGTTATTACTTAAGGACCAAAGCACTGTTAATATCTAACCATCAGTCAAAAACCCATAATGTGTAATTTACTGTGACGTATGACAAAGAAAAGTGGCACATCCTTACAACTGAGAAGCTGGAACTATCAAATATTTGGAGTTTTTGCTTGAAATTTGTATTGACTGTTGAAATAGCTGGCAGATAATCTCATCAAATACTTGCTTCAGATATTATTATTGGCAACATTAGTTTTGTCTACTTGGGGTTTGCCCAATGACATTGTAATATCTTTTGTTTTCTACAGGGGCGTCCAGCAGCTGATGCACAGAGCCAGTGGGTGAAAGACGACGGGGGAAAAGTGAAAAAGGACTAAAATGCATCAGACTACGTAACACCACCAATGCACATGGCTTTGTTTAAGAGATGCAGAATGGGAAAGGAGGTCTATCTGCAGAGAATTTGGAGGCGGGAGAGGTCTCTACACGCAGACCTGGCCAAGTGCGGTGACACCTCGATGACATACACAGGGCTTCTTTTTGGAATGAGTTGATTTTATCCCCATACTTACGCAAAGACTGAAGGCGGGGGTCTCACAAGAACCAGGGGACTCTGCTTGGCTATTTGAGCTATTTTACCTGTACAGGCAAGGCTAGACATCATTTTTTTAAAAACATTTTTTAGCAGCTTTTGAAATTAAATTCCAGCTGGACCTTTGTTTGACGTTGAGCAGCTTCCTGCAACTGGCTTAAAAGTGAATTTGTTTGTTTAGTTGTTTTCCCCCTGCTGACTTAGTTTGAAACGCTGGAACTGTCCCTCCTGCCGCCATCCTCAGTTTCTTCCACCCACCCAGTGCCTAAATAAGCCCTCTCGGGACAATCACAGAAGTCATCAGCAGCTGCTGCGCTCAATCCTCTGCCTGTTCTCCTCTATGTGCTTCTGCTCTCGGCCTGCTGGCTATCCACCCACTACCTCTTTTAATTTTCTGGTCTTTTTCTTTTTATATTCATTTTCTCTGAGAGGCATAAACAGTACTCAAGCACAGTGACGAACATTAATGTAAACACTGAGTGTCAGGATTGGAGAGAAACCTCGGTTGAGTTTTAGTCGTGAGTGCTTTTGTGTTCATGCACAGTAGTGTTAACGGTTGCACTGGTGCCAGCGAGCAGTAAGATTAGATTTATTTATATTGTTGCACCAAATACAGTTACATTAAAGCCATACAAAAATATTTATGAATTACCTACACATATTTTTGTATCACATTGCTCTTGTGTAGTTTTGCTTTTGTAAGCTTCTATCAAGATTATGCACACAGATTAAATATTTACAGCAAGCTGTACACATGCAAGTAAAGCTGTATATTGCTATATAAAGAATATCCTGTTTTTGAGTGAATATATTAGTGCCAGGGGACACTTAGTGTCGGGACGTGGAGAATCCTTCATGTTTTCATTCAGTTGCTGCTTTGCATAGTGTGTTCTTTTCCAGTCTGTAGTCATGGCCCCTCCTCCCAAACAAACCCCATATTCACCATTTTGACCTGTAGAGCACACTTTACAGTAGGTAGACGGTAGATATCTACCTCTCTCTGTGTCTTCCTCCCCTCTCTCTCTGTCTCTGATGCCGGGCTTCAGTGGTGGGGGGGTTGGGGGAGGAGTAGGTGTCCCTGCTTCTGCTCCTCCCCGTCCGTTTCGACCCAGCCGATATGTCCCGGTGTCTGCAGCCACCACTTTCCTTGTCGGAGCCACCACCCTCTTCTTCTGCTTCACGTAAGTATCGTGCAAACACACTTACAGAGACTTCAAGGGGCAGAGGGCCTACATGTACGCACAGAGTTTTGCCACTGCTAATAATGATGGTACAAAAACATCTGTGCTTAAGGCATGTGTAAATATCCCTATGCATTATGATTTATATGTTCTATTGTTGATTGTTTAACTTATTTATTCAGAAAAAGTTAACTGAGCAAAATTGCCCTCTTTTCAGCAACACTTGTATTCACATAGTTCCTCACAATTACACCTGTAAGCTCCCAGTTTACAATGACAGTCTTGTATTTCTGGCCCCTGAACAGCTTCAGTGGAGCTCTTTGGGAGTAAATTGCCTTGTGCAAAGGCCTGTCCACAGTTTTTGATTGAGTATACAATGCTACTTGATCATTTCTCCCATCTGTGTATTGCCAGCAAGTGCAGGGATTTGAGCCTGCTTGTGTAACTTCTACTTGCTGATGTTTCTGTCTGAAATAAACCAAGAAAATATGTCACTCTGACGGACTAGAAGTTAAGGGCAAAAATATGTCAAGCTGTAATTTTATTCCCCTCCTTTCTCATGCTGTCCAGGTGCCCATGGTTGTCAGAGTATTTGTCCTCTGTCATTCCCATCTACATTGCTGTGATCTTCCTCTTCACCCTCGCCAACTTCTGTATGGCCACTTTCATGGACCCCGGAGTCTTCCCCAGAGGTAAACACATGTGAACAGCATTGGTATGCAAGTCTTTGCCCTAGAAAGTTAGTAATCAGCAGGCACATAAGGAATCTGTCCCGGCAGAATTCCAACAACACCTCTGCAGATTTTCTGTAGATTAAAAAACAAGACTAGGTCAAAACCCGGTACATCGTTGGCAGCATTCAGTCAGTCATGACGTTCGCTTACAAGCAGCGGCCCTGCTGCTGCAGTCCAGGCAAAAAATGTGAATTGTAAATACATCTTAAAATGAAGAAGTCATAGTTTACATTCATAAAATAGCGGTCTTTTCCTCTTTTCATATGAAGCTGCGAACAACGGCAACATTTAACAAAGATTACACCTGACAATGTTCACTGACGAAACATTTGTCTTATACTAGATGTGTTTTCCCCACATATTCAACATGCTAACACTATTAGCATTAGCCTGTGACATTTCCCCTCGCATGAAATAGCCTAGTGGCAAGCAGACAATTTCTCATTTGAAGCTAGAATAAATCACACACAAGACTTCAAATGCTGTTTTTGGAGGGCTTCATTGTCTTTGCAAGTCATTGTTTCCTATCTGTGAAATAACAGGAAATAAAAGCTTTGTTTTCACCAAAGGAAATGGTTAATAGTTAACAAAAATATGCAGGTGCTGACAGCGACATCGGCGTCACGGCTTTGTCACAATAAATGGGGAAATGGCAAAACTTGCGTCATCAGTCACTCCAACCAATGGCGTAACTTCAACACTCATTTACTGAGTGACATTTTGTGTTTATAAGGCTGTCCTCGTATTCTGCGGCCTAGCCAAAAACATGTTATCTTGAATGAATAGTATGCATCACATTACAAGCAAAAAAAGGCTGCTATAACATGCAATGCTTTCAAGTACACAACAGAAATAGTAAGACTGAAAAGAATCCTCAATAATAACCACAGTCCATTAGAAATTGGCTGAAATATTTTTTTCCTAGTATAACACAATGCAGGGAGACCTTGTGATCAAGTTTTATGATGTTGGTACACTCTCAGTGTTTGTGTCTCTTGTGTTCAGCGGAGGAGGATGAGGACAAAGAGGATGATTTCCGTGCTCCGCTCTATAAGACAGTGGAGATCAAAGGGATCCAGGTGCGCATGAAGTGGTGCTCGACCTGCCGCTTCTACCGCCCGCCACGCTGCTCACACTGTTCAGTCTGTGACAACTGTGTGGAGGTACATACGCACGCTATTATGGGCTTGTATTGTGAGTCCTAATTACAAATTTATTTATTTCACAGTGTTATACAAACATGGGTGAAAGTTACACAGGGAAATCAGGTGGAGCAGGGTGACAGTGAGTGATTATCTAGGCTAATTTCTGCTGGTTTTAATATTTTTCCTCAGGTTGTCTTGTATATTTTTCACTTTTGATTGAATGTTAGTTAAACTTAATAACACATCCTTGCCTTGGTAATTAGTAAGCTATTTAAAAATAGATGTATGGAAGTATCAGCAGCATCAAGTCTGAAAACGCCACTTCCATGAGTTTGGATTATGTATACCTGTGTGTGTGTGTGTGTGTGTGTGTCTTTTAGTTTAATAGCAAGTCCTAATTTCACAGTGAACTTTTATAAACTCCTGTGTGACTTGAAAGCTCAACCTAGATCTGTCCTATTCTTAGTTTTCTGTGAGTGAGTGTGGGAGGTAGACATTGTTTGATGTTGAGGTGTCATAGCTGTTGCTTATCATCATCATTTTCCTCTCTGTCGTATCCTTACTGGTGCTCGCATGTTCATGTTTGTCCTCTGACCCTCTGCTCTCTCAGGATTTTGACCACCACTGTCCTTGGGTGAACAACTGTATCGGTCGGAGGAATTATCGCTATTTCTTCCTCTTCCTGCTGTCACTTACCACCCACATCATGAACGTATTTGGCTTTGGCTTGGTTTATGTTCTGCACCACCGCCAGCAGCTGGACACGCCCCATTCTGCTGTTACGTATCCTTCACTTGAGTCACTGCAGTCATAAGAATGCAGGAGAAATTATGGGACCTTCTTTTTGAATTTGATTGCATTGTGATGTTTAGTCTGGCTGTTGCAACCTCCTTGACCGTCTCTTCCCAGTATGGCTGTAATGTGTGTGGCTGGTCTGTTTTTTGTCCCAGTTGCTGGCCTGACTGGGTTTCACATAGTGTTGGTTGCCCGCGGTAGAACCACAAACGAACAGGTACGTACAAGAACTGGTTTAGTGCATCAAGTCCTGCTTCGTTTAATTCATGCAGGCAGTTCGGATAGATTTGTCAATTCTGTATTTTTATCATTAATGTTCATGGTTTTCCTCTTTAGGTGACAGGGAAGTTTCGGGGAGGTGTTAACCCTTTCACCAACGGCTGCATAAGGAATATTTCTCATGTGCTGTGCAGCTCCCAGGCCCCCAGGTCAGTCCTCTTCACTCCTCTGTTTACTCCCTTCCTTTAACACTCTGCTCCACAATTATTCTTTTTCCACTGCCTCTGTCTTTCCGTTGCTCTCTTTCCCCTTCCACTTTTCCAGCCTGCTCTCATATTGTTCTCTCTTGTCTGTTTCGTTAACGGAATATATGAGCACACATCTTCGGTGTGAGTAGCTGCTGGTGTTGAATGCGTGTGTTATTTTGATTAAGATTGAAATGTACACGTCCCTCTCACAGATACATGGGCCGGTGGCGGAGCCCTCAGGCAGTGGATGTACAGCCACCATTTCTCAGACCGCCGCTCACTGAGGCCCAGCTAGAAGCCAAGGTCCTGGACAACGGCATCCAGAATGACCGACACAGCACCAGGGTGAGCAATACGAAATCCAACAAACGCACATAAACAAGCAGTCTGCATGTGGAAGTTCAGATGTATAAACTCCACAGAGACTGTCAATGATTTTAATGTTATGCAGGAATTATTGGTAGATTGTATGCATGGCTGTACATATTGTAGCTGTGGAATGAGAATGTCTCTTTTATTTATTTATTTACCAAAAAAAGAGTCACAATGTCTAATAGTTTCTTTGCATATGACGTCATACATCAGTGCGCTGTCCAGAGAGCAGACAACTGGAAGCAAAGACCATAAACACTGCACAAGTACCTATGGCTAAAGTTTTGTGTTAAACATGCCTCAAGTTGGATACAGTGCTGTTAGACACAGCGCTGTGACAACTTCTCTGTGTTTTTAGCCATGACCAACATTTTTAACGGTGTTTCACCAGACCTCTGGGAATGGTTGACCCAGCAGGTAGAAAATAGTAGCCAAATTACCTAGTAACATTAGCCTGTCAGCGGTTTGTCCATGTAGAGAGCTAAAATATAAAAGACCGTTAACACCAGCACATTTACTCACCCGGCCAAAAGAGGACAGCAGTTCTTTCATCATGGACCCAACCGCACACAAAATCGTTATGGTCCATTAGAGTTGCTTTCATGGGCTCGCTGTGTAACGTTAGTAACATTAGGTCAGCAGGATGAGGTTATTTGTAAAGATAGTCTTGTCCACACAGAGTGAATTGGTCAAGTTGTGGGAAAAATCACTTTGTTTTGTATGAAATGTATCTGACATGAGTTTACATTTTTTGAGCATACCTTCTCTATTTCCAAGTCAAGCAGTGTATGGATTTATCACTTTCTGCCCTCCATCTGAATTTCGTGCGTCATAATAGTTGTGTGATCGCAAACAAGCTGTTACTTTCAATTTTTTTTAGGGCTGCACATTAGTCTTATCTAGTGTGTTTGTTTTTTTTAAATGGTCATTGGGATGTCAACAAAAAGCTCATCGAAAAAGGCTCCAATTTTGCACTTAAAGATTGTTTAAGTTATTTGAAAGAGAGTATCAGTAGAAAACTATTTTCCTTTATTTTTTAATTCAACAATCGTGTTGTATTTTAACAGTGCACTGAAAACAGCAGAAAGGCAGAACTGAGTATACCTTCACATGTATTTATTGCAGGCAATATTATCATCATGATATCCAACTTTATTGTGTATTGCATAATTTACTAATATTACGCTGCCCTACTATTTATATATAGTAAAAGTAATTTTGATGCAAAAAAATTTACCAGGTTGTAATTCGAAAAAAAAAAACCTCTCACACCATCAAGCCTCAGTAATAGGCGCGTAGGATTAAAAACTCCACCCTTGGAAAGAAAACCAAAGAGTCCCACTCACTTTCTATCACTTGAACTCACTTTATAAATGCAATATTTTTGTCTGCAAACCCTCATCACACAAAACTCTATACAGACAAAAAAAAAGTCAAGGTGAGTGCTTAACACTGTGCAGGATTCTTTGGTTTTCTTTTCATGTTTAAATACTTTAAGGTGAGGAGCAACACAGAAAATGTGACCGACCATGAACAGGCAGTTAATGTATGTTGCAGCTGCTGGCATGAACACCAGTGCTTTTATAGTCCTGCAAAGGATAGTTAATGTAGACGAAATAACACATCTCTCTCCATGTGGATGATGAAGTCCATGTGTTAGCAGCTGCCTCAGTGGGTGGTGAAACTAAAAATAGTTTGAGTACATAAGTGAGTTTGAAAGTTTATCAGATGCCAGAACCTTGAACAATGGTTCATGAAACAGGACTTTATACCTCAGAAAGTTGTTATGGCAACAACCGTGTGATCATTGATTGTCCAAAGCATTTTGTGTTGGCAGACGGTTTTGCAGCAAACTTTGAGTTCAACTTTTTGGTAGACAGGCCTTTGGATTTTTTCTTTTTTGCTGTAGCCCTCTGTGTCATGCAGTTTCATCATTTATTTCACTGAGTGTGTTTTTGATTCAGTGCTGTGAGTGTGAACATGGCCTGATACTGTGTGTCTGCTTACATGACTTCTCTGTGTCCTCTCCAGTCCAAGAGCAGTCTAGATCAGATGGAGAGCCAGTCAGCTGATGCAGAGCCTCCACCTCCTCCAAAGCCGGAGCTTCGTTACCCTGGCCTGCCCCGTGCTGACACAGAGGGTGAGACACACACACACACACACACACACACACACACACACACACACAAAATATACATACTGTATATGAACCTGTGTAGTTGCAGGTATGTCACATGACATGTCAACATCTGACTGCTGACCATCAAGTCCAGCCTTGGTACTTCAAGTGTTTTCCCTCTTATGTGAGCAGATGACTGTTTTCTAATCACAACCACACCCTTTTTCAAATGTCACTTTCGGTTTCTTGCCACTCAGAAAGCAGCCTGTTGACTGAAGCTCCACCTACACCATCAATGTACAAGTACAGACCAGCCTACAACAGCCCAGGAAGGAACCACACTGCCCTCACACACCCCAACAAGGTACGTGTCAGTACACTCTTTCACAGACCTCAAGGCACTGGGTATGAACTAATCACTTAGCATTGTGTAGATACTGTATATTAAGAGAATTGAAGAAACAATCACCTGAGAGTGAAGTTAACCACATATCTTTGTCTGATTAGAAACACAGACACATGTAAGACTGATGTAAATCTAAATATATTCTTTTAAATACACACAACCTTGTTGATTATCACATAGCAAACTTGTTTTAGCATTTATAAGACAAAAAGGGATGTGGTTAAGCTTGTTGCACACAAAATTGAAGAGAACAGAACACATACAGATTGTTGTAACATATAGTCTGGTGGCTGATATGCCCTCACCCTTCTAATTTCCTTTGTGGTTAATACCATGCCCCTCTTTTTTTGTTTTTTACTTTGAATTGATCATTCAGTGGCCATCGGTTGATCAGTAAGTCTCAGCTAGTGTCATCTGTGTGTATCCCTTTGGCTGTCTCTGTGTGTTTGAGTGATCTATCCTTTCCCCTGAGACTGCATTGACTGGAATGTGTAGTTCATGTACCGTATGTATTTGTAATTCCATTTATGTGTTGATACACACAGTCTTTGACATGCAGTGTCAGTGCTTGTTGAAGCCAGTCAATGTTTCCAATCCAGTAGTGTGATGATGGAGTAGAGCACCGGTCAAGCATCCAGTTTCTCCCCACCACTCTTTATTTCTGTTAGAATCTGTAGAGAAATGGTTGTTATTTGGTGCTATGTTATCTGTTCCTGAGGTAACATGGTGATTTTCATTTCTCTTCCCCCTCTTCACTCCTGCCTTCATCTTCATCACACTTTTCCTCCCCCTTTCTACCTTCTGCCTGTTTCTCCTCTCAGATGATCCGTGGGGAGAGTCTTGACTCTCCATCTCCCTCCATCCTCCAGTCCAGCCGTCAGCCTAGCTACCGCTCGGAGCCGAGCAGCCTGGACGGGACCACAGTGGTGGGGGGAGGTGTAGGGGCGCGCAGAGGGGGAGGGGAGAGGGGTGAGGGCCCCGGAGGCCCTGGCGGGACTGCTGGGATGATGACAGGGGGCATGTCAGGTTACTCTCTGACTGGGCGCTCCTACACCTCCTACCCATCCTCTCTGGTTCTGTCCACTGGCGGCTCTCGCTCCTCCAGTCTGCGCTCAGCGCACACGGCACATAACCCGCTGGCCACGCTCCAATCAGAGGGCACCACAGACACCAGCTACAAAAGCCTGGCCAATCAAACGCCTCGGAATGGCAGCCTGTCCTATGACAGCCTTCTGACACCATCCGAGAGCCCAGAGTTCGAGTCAGCCGCTCATGAGCTGTCACCGCAGAAGCCTCGTGCTCCATTTCCCCCAGCAACTGTAACAGGCCAGCATGAGGTGGTGTCACCCAGTAGCCCGCTGCAGGGCTACACGTCGCCCTTCCTCTCAGCTCAGATCGCCCAGCAGAGGGAGGGGCAGCTGCTCCAGGGCTCTGCCACTTTCTCCTCCCCCCACAGGGCCTACCTTCGTGCCGTCAGCCCGCCCCCTCCTTCCTCCTCTGGGCCTCCTGAGATCCAGCACCTGCTGCAGCATAACCAGGACTCCTCTTCCCGAGCCCCTCGTAACCTCTCCTCCTCATCCTCTTCCCCCGGGGCTCGCTCACTAGAGCCCCCTGTCTCCCCACCACCTCGCGGCCTCTCCCTCGGCAAGTCCCAGTCTTACATTGGGGAGGCAGGGCCTCAGCACAAGCCTCGGCCCGCAGGAGGAGGCACTGTGCTGGGAGGGGGAGGAGCCGGAGGAGGGCAACAGGCTCCACAGTGAGTAGTGATCCGTCGCCAGATCTGTCAGCCTGCTACTCTTCCTCCTCCTTTCCCTCCTAATTCTCTTCTTCTTCCTCCCTGGTTTGTGTCAGCCCTCCTCTTCCTCCCTGATCTGTGTGAGTCTTCCTTTTCCTCCTCCATGGTTTACAGTCTTTGCTTGTTTAGCGTTTAGTGTTGGAAGTTTTATTGTTTCAGTTGGTGGTCTGTGTGGATTAGTGTTACAAGCATGCCACTATGTGTTTAGCTCTGTGAAAGCATGTCTAACCAAGCTGCTATTTACTTCTGTCCTGTAGCCTTTCTGTCCTTGTCTTTTTTCTTACTCACCAAGTATAGTTACCAAATGCCTTACAAGATCACTGGCAGAGAAACATGTTGCTGTTTGTGTTTGTTTGTTGTTATTTTTGAAGTAGAACCACTCACCTCCACATTCATGTATCCTCTGTCCTCACCCCTACTCTGCTCCCTCACTCCTCCCCTCCCATCCCCTTCCTGATGGCTGTCCAATCAGATCCACCTCTCGCCCAGTCTTGGCCAATCACACCATATCCAAACCAGGGGGCGGAGTGAAGAAGGTAACAGGCGTCGGAGGGACCACTTACGAGATATCGGTTTGAGTGACGGACATCCTTCACGGTCTATCACAAGGAAGGGGGAAAAAGTCATCGGACTACTTCCTCTGCTCACCTGAGCTGGACATTATTCACGCCTGCAGGCTCCTGAAAAATGACTGTTTTCCACTGCAAAGGACTAAAGGAGCAGGCCTGTCTGGTACTCACTTTGTTATGTTTGTAACGCCACTGGCCACTCTCCTCCGCTCGCCTTTCAGATTTGAACAAAGAGTAAAAGGAGACACTGGTTCATTTTTTTTCACAGGATCAAGTTGTCTCCATTTCGCCACTTTGTGAGCCATAGACTGATGTGACTGTATCATCGCGGCTGGGTACAGATATGTCTATAGAACATGCATAGCTATTCAATGATTTGCTGTTTTATTTGGTACATTAGCACACAGAGTATTGACCACCGTGTCCGACACTTAAGGAGAGGATGGCCTTTATCCAGTGGAATTTTAAGAGGGAGGATTTTGGACTGTTGACCAATAGAGACGTCTTCTCCACTGTATGAACGGACCACACAACCTTTTTATCGATAAGAGTCATGGAGAGTTCAACCTATAAACACAGTATCATTTTAGTTTTATAAATCTTTTTTTTTTTTTTTTTTTTAAATATTGTTTTATATAAATGTATAAAATCTTACAGATTATTATTGGGTCAACTTGTCAGGTATTGGAGATGATTATGGATGAGGGTGGAAGATGAACTGTGTGTAATATTATTCATGAAAGCGATTTCAAATCAGTTGCCTGTTTGTATTTAATGGCTGCATCAGCCACTCATGAGCTCTTGCTGGAATTTTCATCGTCCAAAGAGAAAGACGATCGTTTGGTGGAAAGCTGAAGTGGCAAATAATTGAGCTTAATTTTTTTTTTTTTTTTTTTTTTTTGGAAAGCCACAAAGAAATTCTGAATCACGATTGCAGCACAAGTATCTTTGTGGAATGTACGCTTGTAATGTTTATGCTAGAGACATTATGCAAAATCTGTTAGTAGCTTTAAGATCATCCTATGTCTTTTCGGTGTTTATTTTTATTTTCTTTTTTTTTTCTGTAATGTTTTTGTCTGTCAATCAATCAAAATGCTAGCAGGACCTTAAACCTTTAACAGACGGCCAGCCAAATAGGGGCAGCGAGGGAAGGGCTTATTTATTTCACCAGACAAGACAACCTTGTAGTTTTTGGCACCATTTCAAACCAGTCTCCACCAGTTTGATTTCTTTCTTTTTTTTTTTTTTTTTTTTTTTTTTTTGAGAAAAGATGAGAAAGTATGAATATTTTTTATGAAAAAAAAAAAAACAACTTTATAAATGAAATTGTAAATGTGATATGCCACTGAATAGAATTTCAAGCGGGGGACTGGTTTGCATTGGATACTGTGTTGATTTTTTTGCCTTGAGACCATTCATAGTAAAGCATGCACATTTTTATTTTTTCTATTGGTTCATATTTTTTACACTTTACTGAGACAAAAAATGTGAGGCAGATTAGATTTTTTTGATTGACTTGCTTGTTTTTTCAAAACTTCTGTAAAAGGTACAGTTATTTTTTTTACTCACAGCCATGTTAAGAAAAAAATAATTAGACGAAGGGATGTGTGTATGGGTGTTTGACGATCGGGCATTACGGTTAAGGTTTTATTTATTTTAATTTTTTTCTGTCGAGACCTACAGCGGTGTTAGCAGTAGAATGTCAAAGCTGGCTGAATGTAGCACGTCTTTGGGGGAGAAGTACACGCTTGAAGCACACAAGTATCATCGTTCAACCCAAGAGACCGTGTTACGAATTTTCAACCCTCCCAGGCTATGTCTTCGGTGTGCATGTGACTTTTGTTTGTCGTGCTGAATGCTTCACTGGCGTGCGTACTTGTGAGAATATTGTCAAAAGCCCACCTGGCTGATGTGTGGGTGGCAACAAGAAAAGAAGCATCACTAATGGCACGGGCAGCCGTCGTACAGAGATAAAGAGAACCTGTGTTACTTTTCTTCCTTTCTGGCCAAGGATGATGGCCGCTGAACAATTTGAAACTGTGTGAGTACAGTGAGTATACTTCTATGTGAGATAAAATATCGCTATTGTGGGCTGTGATGAATGGAACGAGTTTCACAAATATCTGTAACGAGTACATTAAAAACATTTCCAAAATGGCCTTATAAAGAGTTTTTAAAAAGATGTCTTCTCAGAATAAAAAGGTCAAACTGATGAAAAATTCAATGTGTTGTGAACCTTTACTTGTCACACTTTTAATTTCAGCTTCACTTTGGTTTTGAAACATGACACATCAGTAAACACACAAAATACAGGCAGCAAAGGTTTACACGCAGTGATGAAATGTGGCTGAAAAACAATCATTACAAAAAAAGGCATTTTTTCCCCCTCAAATAACTTAATAAATGTAATAAAATGTCCTCAAGTCATCGCTTAGCTTGTGCATAGCTGCGCTCACACCATACGGCATCATACCCAGTCAGACCAGGGAACTGTGGTCTAGCTTTTTTGGGTATTTATTGGCCACAGTAAAGACATAGTGTAGAGATGACATCTAGTAGTGGTCAAACCTATTTTCCTCTTTTCATTCCATGTTTTTGCAATAATGTAAGGTGTGGCAATGTCAGAAGAAAAGAAAGACTTGCAGCCCTTCTCTGAATCATGATTGATGCTAGAATGGATGGTATGGAGGGACAAGTCCCGCTATACTGTGCTGTGATTGTGTAGAATGCAAAACGTTGTTTGTCCGGTCATAGTGAACAAACATTCAGAGAGCAGGGGCACAAAATCCTTGCAAAGAAAATTGAAAAAACACAAATGACAAAGACAGCTCCACATCCAGGGGTCTATGGACAGTTGAGGAACGCTGACAGGGGGCTAACGGCCTTGGGCACGGACTCTGCTGATCCCCTGCTCTCCCTCTGGTTCTCTGGTGGAGGAGCAGAGCACAGCCTGGATCATTGGGGCTGAAGAGAAAAGCATATTGGAGGCTCCACATCCAGGGGTGCATGGACACTGGAGGACAGCAAGCAATGGGCAGTGGTGAGCTCTCTGTCAGCTTTCCACCAGAGTCCATATACCCCTGGATGTGGAGCTGTGGACTCAACACTTACTGCTGAGATGCAATGACATTAGAAAAAGCTTTGTTTCTGCGGTCAAAATCAATTCTGACAGTCCTTCTCCCATCCCTCGGACCATCCATTCTAGCATCAACCCTGAATCATCCTCTCCACTTCACTGGTCTTTCTTGCTCTCTGTGGGCTGCTCCAGGTTGTTGGTTTCAGGCTCCAGCTCGTCGCTGCCTTCCTCTGGCTGAGTGTCGTTCTGCCCCCCTTCTTTCAAAGCACGACTTTTGTTCAGCTTCTTGTATTTTTGGAAGAGCTCGTTGAGGTTAAACTCTCGGATAATGTTCTCCTGGGGACGAAATAGGCCACATGTTAGCATCTGTGTGTGAATGTGACAGAACGTGCTCCGTGTGTCGGTTACAGACAAGACTTACGTCATTGAAGGTCCAAGACACCGCTCTGCCTTTATTGTCCACCATCGGACGTCTCATAAGTTCGCGCCCTCCTTGGAAAAGCACCAGTGTGGGCAGCTGCTTAGCCAGAGGAGAGGTGCTCACCTTGTGCCTGTTCAAAGACAATTCATGGGACGGTCAACACCTGTACTAAAATTAATGTTGCAACATTAAAGATGGGTGCAGAGAAAATGACTGACCTCTCTGAAACCTCTCCATAGCGTCCAATGTCCACCTTCCCAAACCTGAGTCCAGCGCAGTTGTACCTACAATATGCAGGGAAGATGCACAAGAAGACATTTAGGCCAATCTTGGACAAACATCTAACATTAAGTCTTTTGTTTTTGGGAGGGCATTTGACATTTGAGGGCTTAAACGTAGCAGTTCAATCCAACCATGTGATTGTGAGAGCTGAAGGAAACATTCAATGCATCTTAAAATTAATTTACAGCTCATTTTAATCAAAATCAAACTTGTCTAAATGTCATATTTGGACAGAAATACAGCATCAAATATGGAAGGTTAATAAGACAATCTGTCATTGAATAAATGCAATCAAAACAAAACACACAGCAGAAGTCTTGTGGTGTCTGTCCTAACCTACATTCAGCAGTGTCTGCAGCTGGTATCAAACAAATATAATTATATTTATGTTTCATATCAAAGACCGTGACTTTAGAATGAATGTAGAACCGATAGGAACTATTAAAATACTATTACAGCCTTTATAAAATGCATTGCTACAAAGTAAACAAATATCACGGTTGCTTATTTAAGTAAAAATGTGAGTGGTGATTTGTGTGGTTATAGTCAAAAGTGTGTATTCGTTTAGTATTTTTTCCTTATCACAGCTCATCTGTTTTTACCATAAGTGACTAATTAACTTGCTTGAGGGCCAGAGGAAAGCCTGACTGAGACTGTGTAGGCCTCAGTATCTTGCGTACTGGAGAGTCTATTTTTACTTATCTCTTACTTGAGTGAAAGGTCGGCAAAGACGGGAGCGAAGGACTGGCACTCAGAGGACCAGTTGGCGTAGAATTCAACAATCCAGGTGATACGACTGTCACTCTGCAGCTCCTCCTAATGAGTTAATAACAGAAATTAGATTACAAGGGTGTAGATCTACCTCCAGGACTGGGGTATCATCATTTAGGAAGATCTAATATTTGACTATTTCAATATCAAACGTCTGACATTTAATTTATGTAATACAATATTAATTGTCATATTGCTATCATACTAGGTCTGTACATCCAAATGGCCGCCTTACATCATAAAGGAATTACAAGCATTCAAACAATTGCAATTCAGCATAGTCTGAAGTGTAACACTCACATCTATGGTCTTGTCACTGAAGTACTTTATGTACTCGGGGCCCATGTAGAGTGGTGGCTTACAGGTCATGACGAACGCTGGAGACAAGGCATAGATAAACACTGATAAATTTACCTTACAGTGGTTCCCAGTGGATGAAAACAATGGCTAAATGTAACTTTTACATTTTCTGAAGAGGGCTGCAGAGTGAGAGAGGCAGGCGTGTTAATTACGAGCGACATCATCAGGACCATGAATGAAGTACTTTATATGATATGAGATGAATCAGGGAAACAAACAGTAAAAAGTGATATTCATTGTGCAATGTAAATGATAGCATGTAACCTTACAACAGAATAAGAACACGTTGAAACACTAGAAATAATTTCCAAATTCTGAAAGTAGACCATGGCCTAATATAGGTGTAGGTATTATGAGGCTGTATATAAAATATGCATGGATTGAGTATTTTGTTATTTAGTTGGATGATGAAGAAACTACTCTAAATATGTCACATAAACACTTCAAAGTAATGCCAGACTGTTTCTGCTCCTGAAGTACTGAGTGGAAAAGTAGTTAATGAGTATGTCCTATCTGAACTAAAATAATGCATTCATAATCACGGGAGCCACCTGACAATGCAGGGATTATTTTTTTAACAAAGGACAAGCTTTCGTTTTTATTTCCAGTCATCATCACACACACGAGTCTCATCTTATTCTGAGCTGCAGTGAAGAAATCAGAGTCACACTGTAAGATATACACAGATAAAATAAACTCTGCACAATTAAAACTAAACTAAAATCATCATTCTGTGTTAAGTGTCATAAACAGTCTCTCAGTTAGTTAAAGTTTCTTATGTAAAACCAGACTCGACATAGAAAATCCGGAACAATAAAGTTATCTGAGAGATCTGACTGGTTATTTATCAGGGTGTTTACAGGATGTGATCTGATCCTCTGAAGTTAACTTGCTCTGTTGCAGGTTAGCTGTTTAGCATAAGTTACCACATTGATTTATCCAAGTAAAATGTGAACCAGCTTCATAGTACTATTCCCTCGCGAACCGCAAATCCTTCGTATTAAAGGCATCTATTTAGAGGGTTTCCTGCAATGTTTTAATGTGTAATTTGTCTGAAATAAGCACGACCTTCACTAACATTACTAAAATGAATCCACATTTATAAAATAAAACCTTAACATTCCTCGATTTGATACTGCAAATACCATTTACTTGATAAGTTTGTCTATTGTTTTGGCTTTCATCTACGAATAAAACTGACTTCAAGCCCATGTGATATGGATCTGTCTCTGTGCAACAATTACCCTGCATCTATAGTGGTGTTGCTTAACACGAAGAGGCACATTTTAATTGCACCACTGTGAGGTGGAGGTGATGGGCTAATGTAACACCAATGTAATGTGACCTTCTTTATGAAAGACAGTGTTCCATAATGGACCTTCCCATGAGTCAAATTTCATCGTGAGAGGGAAAGTACTTGTAACACGGGTTATAAGGTCACTAACCAACACACAAGGCGAGGTAAAGGATGCCGAGCCGAATGTCCAGCCTGAAGAAGAGGATGGTGTTGGCCACTTTGCTGAACAGGAACAAGTTGCCCATGTGCTGCTCCAGTGTGACTGAGAAACAGAGAGAAAAAGAAGATGGGGGAAAACAATGAACGCAGCACAGGAAAGACCTTGCGGCGTTGATACAAGGTCACAGGATGGCAAGATTACACTACCACTGTAATGTTTACACAACAAAGCAAAGTTTTTAGTAAAGCACTTCCTGGATGTGGCCTGCTGCAGGGCTTCTGGTTTCAGGTTAAGGATTTAAAACAGTTACTCATTAGGTCGCAAATACCTATTTGGTTGAAGTTTAACAGTCAGGACACAGATATCTTGTCCTTGTTGTTAAAAGTACAAAGTTGAAGTTACATGTCTACAGTTTGAAGGTTAATTAGGAGATAGATTTGCCATGTTTCTCTATATATCCTGGTGGTTACCTGCTCCCAAATTGAGCATCCCCCTTCTTATAAAGGCCATATCTGATGATGTGAAGTGTTTACAGTGTAAACAAGCACTTACAATATTATGACATCAGTTGGTTTACACATATACAAGTGCGTGTGTGTGTGTGTACTTACTTGCTCTCCTGTTCTTCATCATCACTATTGCACTGAGGAACATGAGAATCTCCACCTCTCTCTACAAAAACAAAAAGATAAAACATAAAACAACTTTGTAATGAGTGATTAAATTCGCTAACTCATCTCACAGCAGCTAATTTGGCCCCACCACATTTAGCAGGCAGCAGCGCAACACTATCCCCAGCATGCTCACCCAGTCAAAGTCGCAGGAGTTGCCGTCCTCCCGCTGGGTCGCCAGGTGCTCGCACAAACCGGGAGCCTTTCGGACCAGCAGGAAGGCGACGGTCATGAAGACCGAGGTGATATAATACGGCTTCAGCAGCCATTTGTAAATCTGCGGTAAGTGGTACAAGAAAGTAAAGAGTCCTGTGATGAGTCCCATGCTGGCAGAGGCAAGTGTCAACCTCGAGGGGTTTGAGGAGGAGTGACAGCTGGACTAACTGGACGGCTGGCTCGAGCTGCGCTTGCGCCAAACAACGCGGATGTGGTGTGTTCTGGGCGCTGCGGCGCGCCGTAGATTTGGCGGGTACTGCAAAACGTAAACAGAAGACTTTGAGAAATGGAGGAAAGCAAAGTAGCAACACAAAAGGAGGCTGTAGATAACACATGCGTTAAAGAGTCGACTGAAAACCAGAGTAATGACGCTACGGGAGAAATTTCCTCACAGGTGTCTAACGCTGGATCCGTGTGTAAGCCGTCCGAGGACGCGGAAGCTCGGTTTAACAGACTGAAGTTGTTCGACAAAGTGATGCAGAAGAGTCTGGAGAAGCTCATCGAAACTGCCAGGTAACATGTCATTTGTGATTTTATGGGAGTAATATGTTCCCAAAGCGACAGTTAAAGCCATATATGCAGTTGTCCCACTTTGTAGCTCACGTGTCATAGACCCAGATCACTGTAAATTACACTGTAATGTTATTAAACTCGCACCAGAAGCTGAAATTGTGATGAACTGAAGGCAACTACGCCCATGTTTAAAATTCATACATTATTTCTATGGTCTAAGACAGGCTAAAATATAAGTAAACATGAACAACTCTCTCCCAAATCCAAAAACTAACTTAGAGTGCCAAAACTCAAATGTATGATGTCATCAAGTATAAAGTCTGAAGCTTCTCCATAGACAATGAATTGGGAAAGATGTTTTTAGAGCACCCAGGGAAATGTTCTGTGTATATGGGTACATTTTCCGTTTCAGAAATGAAAGCACTACAACAGAATAAAGCTCATTTAGGGTCTAAAAAAGAAAAACAATCTGCGGGTCCACAAAATCAGGCCCCTGTTCCCTGTCTGTGGAGCAGCTCCAGACTTTATACCCTATGACATCACAACTTCTCTGTTTTTTTGCTTTGAGAGAGAGAGTAGTTCATGTTTACATATATTAATTTAACTTTAAATCTCAAGATTCAAACAAGAGATCATGAAGATAGAGATTAGCTACAGAAGCAGTGTGTGAGTGTGGTTCTGTGGTCACAGCCAGTGTGACGGACTGAGATCTGAGTATTGTAAATGATGGTTAACAAGTACCCCTTAATCAAATCTGTCGTTATCCATCATTTTTTGTTGATCAGCAGCTTATATGTAAATCAACTAATCATTTCAGTACTAGTTTATAAACTGGGAAAAAGTATGGTGTTTTTGGAAAAGCCACACTTTGCTGCATGTTTGATTGACACTGCTTTCACTTACAGTTTTAACAGATTTGCCAGCACCTATGGTCCGCTGTACAAGAAAAACCCTGAGAAGATTGTGAGCATTCACAAGCAGTTCATTGAGGAGTTGCAGAGGACTATACAGGTGTGCAGCACAGCATATTAATACCATGTATGAAAACAAACAACAAATGGAAGCTCTGCCCCATTGTTTGTATTATACAGTATATGTGAATGCAGTATATACTTGTCTACCTGCTGTTATTTTTACCTGAATGCTTGTGTTTGTGTATGTAAAGGAGGACATCAGCAGATTGATTGAAGAAGGCCGGTTAGAGTTAAAACTGAATGAGCTGGACAAACTGGAACGTGCTGCCAAGAACAGTACAGACCCTGCATGGTCAGTTGATAGAATTTCTTCTTCTTTGTAAATTATTATTATTGATAACAAAGAGCAAGTACTAAGCAGTAAGTTAATTTTGGCATGAAAATTGATTTACTCCAACCATGTCTCATTTAATGAATGAAATTGTGTTGAATGGAAACGGCTGTTGCTCAGATATTTAACTAAAAAATATTTAAAGAGTGAATTTCCACCATTCTTCAAAGTAGATACACAAAGATGGACACAGGGCAATGCTGTCAGCAGTTGTTGAGGAACAGTATACCAATGATTTGCCCCAGTATTGTTGTGTTAATCAATATGGAACATTTTTGTATACACCATCGCACTATAGGACCTTTAATACAGGTGCATTTCATTACTTTATTTTTTATTACCGTGGATCACCGCTGAAATATTTCCATTTTGCTACATGATCACAGTATAAGACATTTTCATCCTTAACCCTCTCACTTGTTCTGTTAGGCGGCCGAGTGGGGTTCCTGAGCAGGACTTTTGCAGCTTTTTGATGCCATACTATCAAAAGCAGGAGGCCTACATGCGACAGGAGCTGAAAAAGATTCAAGCAGAGAATGCTGCTTTGGCACAGAAGGTTCAGGCTGGTAGAGAGAGTGTTGCTCAGACTGAACATCGTATTTCTACTGCCGTTGATGAGTGGAAGGTGAGAGAAACAGACACTCTAAGACATTAGAGCTGCACAGAATAACATTAAAAAAAATCATATTTGAGACAATTATTCTTATATTCGCAAAAGGGGTAATATGTAAGTAAAACTTGAGTCTTTATTTAAAATGTACTTATGACATTAGAAGTCTCATAAATTATGTAAAAACTGCGTGACTAAATCATATTTGTCAAAATCTGCATTTTACTTCCCAGGTAAGTAACTTTAAAGGCCCAGTGTGTGGGATTTAAGGGGATATATGCATATGCATAATTTGGCTCCCGGTAAAAAAAAACTCCTTAACGCCTCAATTAGAAAAAAGGTGAGCACTCACTAACGTGGTGGATGAGCCGCCTGTCTCTGACATGCCAATTAGCACTGGAAAAACACTAATTTCAAATGTTAAAATGCTTTATTTAATGTTGTTACTGGTTTTAATCACCTAATCTGTTTGTTTTGGAGAGGAGGCGATCTCCGCAGATAATTCAGGTCCCCGTAAAAACCTCCTGAGCAATTAACACTGAAGAAATTTCAACCAGTTGAAGTTTCAGCTGGTTGCAGTTTGCAATACTCACTGCTAGATGTCACTAAATCCCCCTAAATCTTGCACACTGACCGAACCTTTAATATATTGTAAATGGGTGTGATGTTTCTTAACGTAAAAAAAAGAATAAAGAAGAAAATACATGGTATCTGCAGTAGTACAGTTTGAAGGAGGCCACTGTCTGACAGCTGCTGCTGATGGACACAATATACTGGTGCACTTTGACATAAGTAGAAATATAAAATAGAAGTTTACCTTTGAGTGTTAACAGTTTTGTGTGTTTTTTTTTTGCTCTCTCTCACATATTTTTAGGCATCTGTCACAGAGTTCGAAAGGCTGGCATCTTCACTCTGCCCTGTTGATGTCTTTGATGTGTGATCTTCAAATTATTTGTCCTGGAGATATATCCACTAACTTAACTGTACATATTGATTTTGTATCCAATGTCTGTTTGTCTGAGAATAAACTTTATATTGGAAATAAAAAAGTTATTTGTGACTTGAGTGATTATATCCGTATGGGCCAATGTACACCAATCATTATGGTAATGTGCGTGTCTATGCCTGGTGTTACGGTACGTGCGCTATGAAGATAATACCACAAAGAAGTGAAGAGTCGAGTAGTTGACAGTCGGGTGTATTCGTGGTAAACAGCATCAGAAATTACAGGCCACACGCTTGGAGAAACCGGCTATTTCTTTCTATATAAATGTATTATTTGTTATAGATATGACAGAAATGTTTTCAACTCTGTTCGGGCAAAATGAAGCTCAGGGACCGCCCGGCTCTTCGTCTTTGGGCTTCGGACCAGGGAAACCTCCGCCGCCGCTGCCGCAAAATCAAGTCTCCATGGCGGGGCAGATGCCACCGCAGCTCGGGGATGAAGGGCCTGCTCTGCGGAAGCCCGGAGCCATGAATGAACCTTTCTATTTACTGCGGGAGTTGCCTGGTACTGTCGGACTCTTATAATTGTCGTATGCTTTTAATGTTACTTGTCTGTTAATTTAAAGTAAGAGTTGAGCTACTATCAAAGGTGTTGCTAAGCAGTTTGTAAACAATGCTAGCTAGCGTTAGCCACCAAGGTAAGTGGTACCGAAGATACTGAGTGGGCAAATTACCGGAATCTGCCCACTTCTTTCATAGGTATGACTGTTTTTTAAAATATCTTATGGTTGTAACACAAATACACCCATCTGAGTTTACGTTTTCACTTTGCTGCTGTGTTTTAAAGTTAATCGTAATGTAACTAATGCTAGCTGTGGTTGTACTTAGTGATAATTGAGCTGAAATTGCAAGATGAACAAATAAGTGGCATCATGACCTGGTTTGTTTCATGAATTAGACTAATGTAAATCTCTGTGTTTAGTTGGAAACGAGTTAACGGGCAACACCAACCTCATCACGCACTACAACCTGGAGCACGCCTACAATAAATTCTGTGGAAAGAAGGTGAAGGAGAAGCTCAGCAACTTTCTACCAGAGTTACCAGGTGAGTTATGGGCACAGGTGGGGCCAAGTCACTTACTGGCAAGTCACAAGTTTGTCTCAAGCCCCAAGTCCTAATACTTGCGTTTTGAGTCCCAAACAAGTCGTAATGTGCTTTTTACCAAGGTTAATGCCATTTCAATAGCAGAGTAATAATATGTTAACAAAACAGCCTTTTTAAAATATGTGTTTGTTAAAGCATGTTTTTTTAAAACAAGTGCGACAGAAATTGATCATAAAAAAAAGTTGTGCTGACTTTGCACTTTCATAGCATGTAGCTGAACTAACCAATACCACACCAGAATGGTTCTTGTATAATTCTGTCAGATATTGAGGCATTAAACTCATGTACGTAGCTTTATCTTCCCAAATTGACTCAGGGGAAGGTATCAATTATTTTCAGGTCAAAAGAGTCCAAGTGAAGTCACGAGTCACTGGCCATTAAAGTGAAGTTGCAAGTCTTTTTTGATTTTTGTCAAGTTGAGCCTAGAGTCATCAAAATTGTGACTAGAGTCCGACTCGAGTCCAAGTCAAGTGACAGGAGTCCACACCTCCTGTTATGGGTAAGAACCATGGTCTATAAAAATAATGGACATAGCGCCTGTGATGTCACCCATAGGTTTGTGGACTCCTGTTTTGAAGCCTCGAGTGTGGCACTTAAACGTGAGCCACTGTAGTTTTTGGAACTAGAAGTGACCATATTTGGGTGAGAGGCTGCCGCTGTGAAGTCAGAGGGAGAGGTGGATGTGACTGAGAAGCAGACAGCCTGTCACTCAGAGCAGTCCACCCTTAATTATGTATAATTTTTAGCCTTAATAAAATGTAAATGAGTGACTTTTAAAAAGTTTACCTCTTTACAATTGTAATGAAGGGGGGAGTGATATAGAAACCAAAACCATTTTTTGTACCAGGCTGTAAACATGGGACTCTATGGGGATTAACTGGCCTCTGGATCCATCCAAGTGGCCAGTCTGTGACGTTGGCGCTTGGTAGGAACAAATGTGATCTGGCAGTCCAGTGTTAATTAAGAGGGCTGCACACCTCTCATTAGAAAAAAATTGTTGTGTTGAAGATAGTGATTAGGTTCAGTACAGGACACTAGTTCCCAAATTAGTTTATCCTTTATAGCTGCTTATGTTATTATAAATCTATCTCATGGTAAACTGAGTGCTCAGTATCAGCTGACGATATGCATTTCATTAGTTCTTTGACCTTTTAAGACTGAAGTTGTGCCAAAAAACCCAACCCTGCTAATGTAGCCGTTATCCCAAGGGCAACACCTGCTGTACCTCCTGTAGATGTTGAAGTACATGTAGACTTAACATACAAATCTCAGACTGGTGGTTCTGATCTGTACACTCCATATAAATAGGATGTTATAGTGATGAAAATGATGCGGGCTCAAAGAAACCCTTAGCATGCCCCTACTTCTGTTTTTGCGATCCACATGCCTCCTGATTGATTGTTTATTTAGATGTGTGTTCAGTGCTCAACACCTTGCTGTTTTGTTGTTTGTTGATCTAAGTCATTTTCCCCCTCACTCTAACTTGTCTTTCCTCTTCTGTGCTGCAGGTATGATTGACTGTCCCGGCACTCAGGACGGCAGCTCGTTGCGCTCTCTTATTGATAAGCCACCAGTGTGTGGGAACTCCTTCAGCCCATTAACAGGCGCTCTTCTCACAGGCTTCAGACTACACACAGGACCGGTACTAACTGAATATATAAATATATTAACAGTAATTATGGCAAAGTTTCTTAAGTTAGCAGATTCTGGCCTGCAGGTATCCTTCGTTTCTCAACTCTGGTGTTCAATTCACTTACAGGCATTCCTCTTTTTGTGTTTGTTTTTTCCCAGCTACCAGAACAGTACAGACTGATGCACATACAGCCTCCAAAGAAGAAGAGCAAACACAAGCACAAACACCATCGACCACAGGACCCATTACCACAAGGTATGACACAAACTACACTGTACACTAATACAAAGGAATGTAGCATATTTTCATGCCACTAAGCTGCTTCTGTTTGATGTCACAGAAACTCCATCAGACACTGATCCCAAGAAGAAGAAGAAGAAGCGGGATGATGACCCTGACCGCAAGAAAAAGAAGAAAGACAAGAAAAAGAAGAAGGTAAGAAAATATACCAAGGACCCAGTAATTGTTTTAATTGATGTTGGACCACTAGAAAGTAAAAGAGCTTCAAAGCTGGGAGACAACAACTCTAACTTATTATTGCCTTATAAAGTAATGGCTTATCTCTTCACAAACAGTTTCTAACACACCCAGTGCCTTTATCAGATGTCTAACAGTATCCCATCATGTTGTTTTGCCAAACTTCTGTACAAAATACCGGGATCCATAAATGTGCACAATCTAGTCTCTTGAGAACACACACGGCTATTGAACCAAACGTATTTTATTTTATTGTATTTTATTTGCAACAAGCTGCAAAATCACAGCGGGGGACAGGAAGGTTACATTCCCTCAATTTATGAAACATGGAAATCCTCATCAGCTGCTTCCCTTATAGAAAGCTGATTTGTTCCTCTATAATGTAGTGGATGAGCAGGCTCACTGAATTACTGCTTCATGTTGGTGTTATACATCAACCAGCAACAACAAAACAGCTGTGCAGTGCACTTGGCTCACACACAATTTCGTCACTCGCATGCCCACCCAGTAAATCACAGTCGGTCTAAAACATAGGTTTGCCAATACACATGTTAAATATAGGGATGAAACGGTTTCTTGAGAAACCACACTTGATTCCTGACAATTTGTAATAACACTTCAAAAGTAATTATCATTAAAACCATTTTTGAAGTGGTTATCACACAAAACTCACAGTAAATGCTGTCCAGCCACAAGGAAAGCTAGCAGCAGTCTCCCAGATGCAGGGGCAATATGCAGTGTAGGTTTGTTTTGCTATTGCCTTGTTCATAGAGTGGGCGTGCAGCAGGTAAACCCAGTGGTGCTTCTGGTCCCTTGTGTTTATCTACAGTGTCACAGACACTCGCACAAGCAATTCAAAGACAGGCTATCTTTAATGTTAATGCACATTTGATGTGGTTTATATGTTTAAATAAGGTATTGGCTATGTTATTATTGTAATGTTTATGCAGATAAAAGTGCTGCTAATTTGTGGTTTTAAGTATTAACTCAGTGAAATGATTTCAGTGTGTCTATCAGTACTCAAGATATTTTCAGCATATTAAAAGAATTGCAAATTGTGATATTTGGTCACTAAACAGAGATCTGAAAATTTCATACTGTCGAATATAAACCAGTGTGTTACTGATCTCTCTGTCCCCCTCCAGAACCGCCACAGTCCCGACCACCCCGGCCTCGCTGGATCACAACCCAACAGCAACAGCCTCAGATAGAGGAGCCCACTGTGTGTGAATGTGTGTGTGACTGTGCATTTTGTAGGAGGATGTGTGCGTGTGTGTTTTACAGATTATTGTATTATTGGGAGTATGTTTAATGAGAGAGGGGATGAATCGAGTAATGCAAATGGTTGTATGACTTGTGTGAGCTTGAAAGGAGCAGCGACGCAGTGGATGTGTGGTGACGGAAAGAAATGTTACAGAACAGTGTAAAAAAGTCAGAAAGCTGCTGATGGGCTGTATGGTGTTATGGATGAATGAGCAGGCACTGTATGTATGTCCCTCTTTGATTTTGTTGTGATATCTTTTGACCATAATGCCAAAATCAAATAAACTTTGGTTATTATCTTTGCTTGTGTCACTTTGTAAGACCTATTGAGGGAGTTTATGTTTGTAGATAATGATTGGCAGCTTGCATTTCTTTTCCTCTTACCTGTAGTGCTATTTTATGAATCTAGATTGCTTTGTTGTGAGTTGCAGTGTTGGAGACATCAGCTATAGAGATGTCTGCCTTCTCTCAAATATAATGTAACTGGATGACACTCAGCTTTTTGTGCCAAAAAAATACATTTACACCTCTACTGTCCCTTTAAAAAACACCATAATAGCACCAATGACTAACGCACTGTAGCTCACTGGTTCCCAATGTGGGTGTCCAGACCACCACTAGGGGTCGCTAAAGCTTCATGGGGGTTGCAAGTTCTTTTTGTGCTTCAGGGGTGTAAGAAAACTTTAATATCTCAGCATTTTGATCATTTTGTGAAGACTCTAAATGAAATAGTTATTTTTAAAGTTTAGATTATAATTCAAGATATAAACTAAAATTGCAAAGACCTGAAAACAAGATATATTAACATCTTTTCCTTTCTGCCAAACAGCTGCGTTCTGCATTATAAAAGTACACAGTTAACAACCGAAGAGCTACTAAAACAATGGCCGAGCATCAGGGAGAAGAAAACACTGAATTTTTCAAAAAATAAGTAGCTGGTATGATTGTTGAAAAATTAAAAACACACTAACTAAAAAATATCAGGAAAATTGATATCCGACATCTGCTCAACATTTATCTAAATCTCCCATTTGACACAAATTTCCTGCAGTTAGTAAGTTCCCTATTTAGGTTAATTGCACAGTTTATCAGTTGTTCTATACTGTTATTGTTATGCATTGAATAGAACATGAAACATCCATGAAATATGTCATTTAGGGCTCCTCCGTTTACTCAGAAAAGGTGTCCCTTAAGGAAGATCGGTAACCACTGCTGTGGCTGACTCTGAGGCACTTTGTTCCTGTGAGAGAATCATTTGCAATGACGGCAGAAAAAAAGCCACATAAACAACACATCAAAATTAATTCATTTATTTGTTTATCAAATGCACAAGCTGGATATATTGATTGAAGGCAGGGAAGAAAGGCGTACATTTAGCAAGACATGCCAACACTTCAAACCCACAGGTAACAAGAGAAGATTAACAAGAGAAGCCACTGTAGATGACAGTCTAAAAATACAAAATATATTTTTTTGTTGTAGAGACAGTCAGAGGTGTTGATTAAACTTCATACAAACGATTCAGGCGACAAGACAAAAGCATAAAGGTGCCAAATGTCTGACAACCACTTATTTCTCAGCGACTTCTAAGGCCATTTGCAGAGGTACAAAAAGGTAAGATGGTTGTTGCTGGAATTTGTGGTACATTTGTTTAAAACGTTACTGTACAGGAGGAAAGTATTGATATATGCCACAGTGGAAAACCTCACCAACACTGACTGTAAAGCACTCAACAGTATTTACACTAAGCAACACAAAGTACAGCCCCAAAAATGACTGTCATGATAAATCAACACCTGTGACAATCAACAATAAGCCAAACCAGTATTACTGTAGAGCTGATGCATTGTGTTGTAAGGTATTTGTTATTTTGCTCCTGAGGAAAGTGCTGTGTTACCGACTAGCTTACAGTCCCTACACATGGCTTTGGTTTACAGAGAAAGGCGCTTGGCAGAGGCATTAATCTTACATTCATATCTATTGCAGTAAAGCCGAGATGGCAGCAAAGGCACAGAGTTCAAACAGAACACAGAATCTTCTTCACGGCGAGGAAGCGAAGAGAATATTTTATGTACGAAAGCAAAATAGAAAGCAGGAAAGAAATGCATCAAATAAGAAAGAAAAAGAAATCTGCTAAAGCTGTCTTGACACTGAAATGGATTGAGTCAAAAGAATCAAAAATTATACAACTGATTCTATAAATCTACATGATACTGTGTGCAGAACAGACATGTACAGGAGAGACACACTGTGTTGTCACTTTGGAAGAATGTACATTTTCCTGTTTTGATCTGCAGCTGGCTGAAACAGTGTCTTTTAAAAGTGTGAAAATCACATCAAAAAAACACAGCCAGTGTTTCTCCAGCATTAGTTAATACACTGTACACACCCATATATAGTAAAGCAAGCAGAATACGTAATAAAATATGAGACACACCTCAGCTCTATTTACAACAACAATTTGATGGAGATTTGTTTGCTCCAAAACTGGTACGTGACAAGAATAAAAAGCAAAAGCAGAATACACTGTAAATCATCCGAGCTTCATTTATAATTAGCACTCTACAAATAACTGATACTGAAACAAACGCTTCGCTTCCCTTTTTAATGCTATCGCAGCTAGAGTATAAAAAGACACTTAAATACATCGTTTATACACACACTAGGTCATTTCTGTGCATAAAGCAGTACAAAGTGATTGGTAACAACACACACTGTGTGTCAGGATTTTAAAAAGTCAGTCGTTTTTCCTTGTGAATTTTTCCGTTAAAAACAATTTTTCCTACATATAAAAAAAAATGAAATGCAAGGGCTGACTAAAGATCATGAATGCACAAGGAGAAATTCTGCACTGATTTAATGTGTCATTTTGGGTGTTTAACAATTCAAGATTAGTAGTTCCTAAAAAAAAACAGACATAGGAGTCGGTTGCAGAGAGACAGTACATAAAAGGAAACAGTGGAGGTAGATATGGTGTCTCTACAACCAGCCTATCTGTGCGTGTGTGTGTCTTTATGAATAACTGGGCTCTGAAATACCCTAAAAGCTTTTTTATACATACCAGAAATCTGGTATTCAGATGTTCAAATGCTTTAGATTATCTTTGATTGTGTGCTTTCTTTTAAAGATATATATTTATAGCCTTTGCCGGAGGGATTACAGTAGAAACAGCACAATATACTAAAAGTTTGCGTCAGTCAGCAGACTTTCGAAACAATACTGAAGTAGAAAGTGCAACTTTCCTAATATCTTTAAGCTGTTCTTTGGTGTTAGCGAAAGATTGTGATGATTATCAGAAGTCTTTGAAAACTATGTAACAGTGTTTCAAGTACCGTGATATCCGCAGTCTGACACACAGGCCTTACCAGGATGTGTGCGTGCGCGTGTGAGTGAAATCTATGGCTTTAAATCACACTAATTTGGCTCTTTGACACTAAACCAAAATAAATAAACAGCAACAAATGATGATGACACATCTCTTCCCAAATCACAAGGAACTGAAAGTCTAACTCTGAGTCATAACAAAGCATGAGGGATCCTATTTGCTCTGTGGTAATGGTGGTTTGTGGTGAGCAAAATGTGCAACAGCAATGACCGAACACAAAACACTGGAAATATCAAAACAAATTATATATATGTGGATGTGTAAATTGCTGGTGCTCACTTTGAAGGCACGTACAAAAATAATTCCTACAATTTCCCGAATCCACGTCTCCGTCGTGTAGCTCTAAGCTTCCACAGCAGCGACGCCGTTGCTGTGAGGTTTGTAGCCGTTGGACTCCGTGTCGTTGAGCGCCTGCATCTCCTGTCCGGCCGCCCGCTTGTCTCTGGCCTCCTTTTCCCTCACCAGCTGTCTGCGGTGGTAGAACAGGTAAGCCGGCAACAGGAAGCCAGCCAACGAGAAGATGAGCAGGCCGAGGTTGATCTGTGGGATAGTTGGGTGACAGAGATGGAAAGTTACAGTCACAGTCGAACAGTTCCCGGTGGGCGACAGAGTTTAGTTTGTCACTTGCTGCATGTGTGTGGAATTCAAGGTTCCTTCACGTTATCCGTGTGTTATGTGCAGCAGCCTGTTCAGTCTCTCTCTGTCAGCCTGGTCTCCCTCCTCCCTCTGCCTGCTGCGCACCTGAGTGCAATCTGCACTCAGGCAGAGAGAGGAGGAGGTGATAAGAGGGACAGGGAGTGTAGAGACAGGGAAGGCATGGCACATGGCTCACAAATAGCAGATCAGGCAGTGAGGAGTCTTTTTTCTTCCTATGTTGTTTTCTCTCCCCAAACAGGTTCTTTCCCCCCCATGCTCATTTAGGTGCCGGGGTTTTGTTGTGTTAGTTTGGGCTGGAGATTGCCGGTAGTCACGTTATTTTGTTTTCTGTAGGTTCAGGTTATTCATGTTTTAGGTAGTTAAGGGGGAGACACTGGGAGACGCGTCTTCTCTCCTTTTGTTCCCTTTGGCCGGGGTCTCGAGTTCCTTTTTGTTTTCCTTTAGTTTGTTTGTGCTTTTCTTTAATACCTGGGGTCACACAATAAAGCTGGAGGGTAAACTGTTCACTTTGGTGGGGCGCCCTCTCTTTTTATATGTAGCTGCCTCATGCCCCTATTGTGCCGGGTTTGTTCCTGTTTGTATGGAGGCCGTAACACCATTTCAAAAGTCCATACTTTTCTGGACTAAAACTTCCAGACTTCTCTGTATTTTTTAAATCACATTTGACAATTGAGTGTACATAGCTTTTTTTATTTTAATTTTATTTTTTCTTAATTTATTTAATAAAAGGGACAGTGTGCATTAATCAGCATTTTAACAAAAGAATCAATGAGTTGAAAAAATCAAATTATTTTATTTTCAAGGCCTATGTGCAGCTTTGTTCATCCACTGCGCCCATAGAGGCGAAAAAGGTAAAAAGGTTTCCTTGCGCAGAAAAGACAGCCTGTTTACTTTTCTGATAACTGCAGAGCTGCATAACTCAAATGTTCATTCAAGCTCAATATTTGAATATTTGTGATATATAATATTATGTATGCAATTTAAAAATATTGCCCTATTTTCTTTCTTGGTTTTGTGGTATTTTATTTTACTGCCCATCTCGTGTGTTTTTCCTTTTTGTCTTGATGACTGTTGCTGTTGTGTTGTTGTATTGTTGTGTATGTTTGTTGAAAAAAGAAAATAAAAAAATTTGATCAAAAAAAGAAATTCCAAATTTTAGTCTGGAAACTAAAAGATTTTTCCATACTCTTTTCTTATGTCCATACTTATCCAGACATGGAAATCAAACTCCAAACTTTTCAATAATGTGTAGGAACCCTAGGAGTTATAGATAAGTGCGTCTCCTCACCCAGTAGGGGTCTCCTTTCAGCGGTCCGACCATGGCGATGAAGAGCGGCTGCTGCAGCAGAGCGATCACAGCACTGATCATGGACTGCAGGCCTGTCAGGGTGCCAAAGTGGTTGGATGGGTAGCTGTGGGAGAGACACAGGTGGTTACCAACGGTTTGAAACAGCAAATTAAATGACACAGAGCCCCAGATTAGATGGTAAAATGTTAAAACAAATAAGCTGCTGCTTCTGTGGTATAAAGTTATGATGGGAAACCATGATTATTGCTAGAGGAACCTAAAATTAAATCTGCTAAATGGATTTTAGCCACCATTGAAGTTATTATTTCTACCTGTGCTTTTCCTACTGTGACAAATCACAATATCTTCTGTGAAATAGACCTATTGTTTGAAAGTAAACTATCAAACTGTTCGTAGATTTTGTTGAATGGTAGCAGTGGTGTGGTTGTTTAGCACACATAACACAGCATCTCCTGCTTGTGTCACCACATCTGGTTGCTTTTATCACACTGTAAAGTGCTGCTTTATATTTGGTGTTTACGTGGTGCTGGGAAACAAATCTAAGTGGGCCTAAACTCAAATATTACACTGTTATTAAGTTAAATGTTTATTCTCTTATTAATGAACTGGAAACTAGAGGCAAACATTACACCCCCAAGGTTATGTTTTCCCATCTCCTCTGAGATGTGTGTGTTAGAGAGAGTGTCAGACGATGTGGCGGATGATGAATTAGCAGTGCAGCACTCACACAGCAGCATAAAGGCCTCCGCAGCAGGAATGGATGAAGCCTCTGACCATGGTGTGGAGGATGAAGGTCAAGATCTGAGGAAGAGAAAAGAAAACACAATAAATGGATCTGAGAGTTGGGACTATGTATTCTTTATATGTGTGTCTGTGTGTGTGTGTGTGTGTGTGTGTGTGTGTGTGTGTGTGTGTTACCTGTAGAGGCAGGCTGTCTATGAGGCAGCAGCATCCGAAGGCGATCAGCAGCAGGTTGGTGAGAATGAAGGCCCTCATGGCGTTGGTCACTTTCTGGATCTTACGGTCTCTCTTGGGAATACTGGTCTTTCTAATGGGGCACACACACAGAGGTGTTTTTAAAGGATATATACAATTGATGTCAGTCTGCACGCCCCCAGTTTGGAAAGGCAGGCAACAGTCTGATATGGAGGCTAAGCAATCTACTGTGTCATGTCTGTCACACACAATGTGCTACAGAGATGCATGTCAGCCAATTTTATCTTTCCTAGTAAATCAATACCCGAAATATTTCCTAGTTTCAGAGTTTTTTTTAAGTTAAAAATACTTCCTTGTTTTCTCAACCTCTTCCCCAAAGGGTATCGGACATGTGAGGAATGTGTGCGAACAGTATACTGTTGATTCTGCCATTTTTTAATCGCCACATCTCACTGCATGTACCTCTGATCTGTGGATGAGGGGACGGGCTTCTCCTCTTCACACTCCTTCATCTTCCAGTCCATGATGTATCCAATCAGTGGACACGTGACCAGGCAGAGCAGCTGCAGCGTGCCGAAGATGGACGAGTAGAAACTCACTGAAGGAGAGCACAGTAAATCAAATCATGAAGAAGACAAGTGAAACTGTATGCCAGTCAAGTTGCATACAATGTTAAAATTTAAAGCTGCATTATGACACTACTCACCGTTCTCTTCTGCCTCAATCACCAGCTCGTCAGATGCTGAAATATAAAAACAAAGACTCACTCTGTCAGTAATTCTTAAATGTTCTTGTAAACATGAAATACATTTTTAAAAGCCCCTGTTGTTTGATGGGAACATGGTTGAGGGTTCAACACTCACGATGCTCTTCGCCATGGGTGACCATAAACTCCAGCATCTTGTTCATCGCCCCCATGAAGAAGATGATCCTCAGTTGGGACATTCCCATTGTAACCAGACTCCACAGGAAGATGGGAGAGAACACAGATCGTCGGAAGGGAGGGGTTTCTGAGAGGGAAGGAGACAGTTTGTTTTATTCAGTGAAAATATATAAGAGGAGTTCACGGCAGGTGATTAGGATTTCTTTCTTATCAGGGTTCAAGTTTATAGGGTGTAGGATATCTAGTCTGTCACATCCAACTGAGGGGAGAACCTTTACTTTCTTGTGACCCCTCAGATACATCTTGTGAAGTCAACTGAGGGGTCACAAGTTGATGAACAGGACAGACAAAAAAGAAAAGCTAATTTCTGTAAAACACAGACATCAGACATCAGACTTTTCTTGCTAATTATATTTCTTAATGTGAAAAGAAAGAATCACATTTGGCTGAATTTATTCAAACCCTATTGACATATGCCACCTGATGTCTTAAGTCAACACAGTTTTGTTTTAGAGGCACACAAGCCAAAAAAAAAAGACTGGGTATAAAGTAAATGGCTGGGAGCATAACTGCTGAGTGTGTTTGTTGACTCACTGGGTGCAGCGTCGGGTCCATTAGGAAGTTTCTCTGTTGAGTGTTTGACGTCTCCATTTTTCTGGCTCAGTCTCTCTCCAACAACCTTCTGCTCAGATGAAGGCACCTCGTTCAGTGTGAGGATCTTGCTGTTAGATAAAAACACAAACACGTTGAGGTAGGAGTGAAGGAGCAGTGTTCGGATAAACATTCATGTCTCTGGAAAAGAGATGAAGCAACAAACGCTGTCGGACACACTGACCTGTAGTCTACCTCATCAGGCGTTGGGAAGCCTTCTGTCGGCCAGTTGAGGAAACAGTTGAGAAAGACAAATCCGGCAAGACCAGCCCACATCCACATGATGACATGGAAGGATACACCTGCATCGTAGATCAGCTGGGACAAAAGAGAGAAGGGGAGGAAGAGGGGTTTAATATTGTTTAAGTAATTTGCACTTGCTTTCAATGTTGTATTAACTGATGAATGTTTGGCCACTTGAGGGCAGCAGAGAAAGCTACTACAGTTGTTAGGGTGAACATGTGTACAATGAAAATTTACCTTGACTCCAGGGAAGGTGACAGCAGAGGAGGCGTAGGAGCCGATCATCAGAGACATGACGGTGGAGCTCAGAGCACCAAACATGTTGGGGAGCTGCAGGGACAGAGGAGCAGATATAATACATGTCAGTTATTACGCTAATCAAATGTGTTTCTCTAGACCTCAGCAGTGTGACGCGCATCACAACTGAATTTAATCTATACGAGCTGAGTCAAAACCAAGCTGCAGTGTGTTACTTTGACCAGCAGTGGGCAGACAGCTGCTGTGTGTCAGCAGCATGAAGCACACTGGAGTTCCCTTTCATCAAGACACCGTGACCTGTTCCTACCACTTAAGTTTGCACCCAGTCACACTTCTCTTCCCCCACGGAGCAGACTCATTAAAAAAATATTAGTTTCCATGTCATGAGGAAACAAGAAACAAAGTCATGACCCAGTTTGGGTCCTGACCCCATAGTTCAAACACAGACTAAGCTATACTTAGACACATGCCCACCGTCTTTATTCTTGCTTTTTCAACAAATTCTTTGAGTTAGGATTAAAAATGTAGGAGCCGATGTATAGCCAGCTCTTGTTGAACTTCAGAGGGCTCGGTGCACCCAGCGTGGGGGCATGCATGACACATGGCCAAAAGGGAGCAAGGTGGTGGGCACCAGGCACTAACACATCATATATTAGGTCGACCTATTTACAGTAGTAAGAAGCTTAGCGAACATAACAATGACCTATTGTGCTGCCAGCACACCCAGCGTTGTTTGATTAGAGTTTTAAATGGGTCAATCATGATTATAAGATCACATGTGTGGGATTTTAGGTGTGCTGCATGACAAGCTCGCTATTCTCACTCAACGCTGACCATGGTTTTCCGAACTACTGCTGGCGTCACATAATCTTCCCGCTGGGTCAGAGTTCACCTTATGGTGTCAGTTTCCCTTTTTGTCCCAAGCTTTGCCTTTTCCCCACTGATTCACTGAGGTTGGACCAAATTATGTGAAGTCAGAGTTGGGAAATTGGGAAGGCGTTGGCAATGATGCACTCAACATATTTTTTTCACTTTCAGCAATTAATGAAAACAATGAACCAACCAATTCATACATTTATTCATTCATTCATTTAAGATTATGTTTGGCTTCATTGGATACTCTGATGGTAAAGTTTCAGAAAGAAAGCACGGGAAAAAGCTGCAACATGGATTCTGCAGCTAATATGGTATGCATCTTGACCTTTGGGTCACATGAATTCAGGCGTTTATGAGTCTAACTCTGACGCACAGATCTTTCATTTGCCTGCTGCGAAGTAGATGAAGGAAGGGTGGAGTGATGAATGCATAGAGGTGGAGTGATGTGAAGTGATGACAATTCTGATTACAAATCTACAAACTTTGCTGACAAATGCATGTCAAAGTATTTCAGTGTCTGTTAAAGCTCTTTAAACATTAATTTAACTGATTTCTGGCCACTTGGGGCCACAAATACAACCTCGACATATTATCACATTTTGAAGTTGATAAAAAGTAATGTTTGGGGCCGCCTGATTAATATTTAATCTCCTTTTGGCCTGCACCAAAATTCTCCACTGTGCTCACCAGTTAACCGTTAACCTTGCCGTTTGGTGCTGTGCAGGTAGCAGGTGTGCCTTCACTCCCTGGCCTGGAAGCAGAAGTCCCGACGAAATTTCTAAGTTAGCAATTAACTAGCTATGAGGTATTGAGAGGTGGTTAAGGCTAGGGTAATGGGAAGGCTACATCTCCTTACTTATGCTAATGCTAAGTTAGCAATTATCTAACATTACCTATGATGTATGGTATAAGAGAGGCAATTAAGGTTCAATTAAGGGTAATGGAAAGGGTTACATCTCATTACTTATAAAGTGAATCACGTCTTGATGTATTATGAATTATACAGTGTATTATTTTGTCTTGTATTTGTGGTTGGCGCGTTTTTTTAGGGATTTGTCACGTCCTCTACAAACGAAATGTGTCTGCAGCTACACGTCTTGCTAGCCGCCAGTTCAGCTACCTCCATGCTGAAAGCCATGTGTAGGAAAGACTGTGAATCATATATGTCCTGAATGTTGTAGCATCTTTAAGTATAATGTATCATTATCCGTTTCTAACTATCATGGGACTGTATGTTTATCACAAATGCTTGTTGTTTATAGTCTTGTAGAATACTATGATAGTGCGTTTAAACAGATCACATTTGCAGGGGACTTCCTGCTGGGTCAGAAACCATAAAATAACTTCTGAGAAAGGCTTTCCAGAGCTTTATTACCCCATATGTACATTCCAAGAGCTGCTTTTATCTCTGGAGTTCAGGAAGATGTAAAGGTGGGAGATGAAGACGAGAACTAATGTATGCTTCCCTTTGAATGTATGTGCAGGGGTTGGCTGCTGTCTTGAGATAAGGCTGTGGTGACAGTTTTCAACAGGCTGTATATTGTGTGTGTGTGTGTGTGTGTGTGTGTGTGTGTGTGTGTGTGTGTGTGTGTGTGTGTGTTGCAGAGGGAAGCATGAGGTCACTCAGAGCTGACACAACAACAAGGTTGGCAGGTAAACAGGAAAAAAAAGCTTTCCTGAGGATGTTCGAAAAAGAGCCTGACTGTCTGAGCGAGATGAGAAAAAACATCTCGGAGAACACCCGTCCTCATTCAGCGTTTCTGAGAACCGAAATAGTTCACGGCCTGACTGTGGCCATGAGATCTACAGCGCCGGACTCGCTGTCTGCAGAGGTTTGTGGAATGTAGGCGAGAGGGCCCTCTGAGCACACAGCGGAGTTTGCATCTCTTACTAATGTTAAAGCAAAGATATTCCAGCCATGTGAGATGTCAGCTAACTGATGTTTGCTCTCAGTGTAAAAGTGGGAACAGATCCATGTTCCCAGGGTTCTATACTCCCCAGATCACTATCCTCTTAACATGACACATCAAGACCTTTAAAAAGGTATTATTCTTAGCAATGTTTTTCCCTTTAGGTCAAATGTTTAATGTATGTTTCACTGGGTCAACATGTTGAAATCAGCTTATAGCTTACTGAAGTTCTATTCCTGGAAACCTACCCCCTCTAATTTGTGGGCAAAACAGTTTTCTTGACTTTAGGCATTGATCATCCACAGGGGCTAAGTAGATATTTACCATTCAAACTGAATGGTAAACCGTTTGAACTGCAAAGACAGACCATACCTATCGCTGACGATATTAGTTTTTATCATGAGACATATAGGCCTACAAATATTTGTAAATCTTTTCAATTAGTAGGAAGAAAGATGTAAACAGTGTCTTAAGTTTTATATTAAAGGTATAGTTAGCATGTTTTTAAGTGGGGTTGTATGAGGTACTTATCCATAGTCACTGTGTTAAGGTGGATTTATACTTCACTCTGCAATTACACCTCCAAAACACTAGTCAGCGGTGGGGTTTCTATGAAGTGCTGTAAAGTTTAGTTGATTCAAAAACACACATTAAATATGGTCTAATAGCGACAATTTCAAACAGAAGTACACAAATCGGCGTCACTATAACTCGCAGGATTCACAGACAACACGTGTCTTTTGCTGGACATATTTTCCCCACAAATACAACATGCTAATGATTTTAGGACAAGGCCATAGCATTTTACATTGTATAAACTAGCCTAGCGGCAAGCAGAGATTTCCTGTAATTATCTGGGACGTGTAGTTACATTTTTGAGGAGGTGCATGTCAGGCTACAGTGTAGGAACATCTTTGATTCAATGGAATAGTATAAGTCCTGCTTTACCTACAGTACATGTTGGTCAATATATTTCCAATTTGGAGAAGCAGGCTGCAGTACTGACACAGAAGCTAAACAATATAATGCTGTGGACTGGCCAGCAGCAAAATACATTTTAGCCATCTAAAGACATCAATATCACTTCAAGTCTATGCTATATTTAAAATCATTTCAGGTCTTTACCTTACATCAGACAGCATTTTCCTACAGGGAACTGAAGGTATTATATTGCTCTCTTCAAAGCAAGACTACATTGAGAAAGTAGCTGCTGGTCTACAGCTCAGTTAATAATATCGTGTTGCTTTAGTGCTTAGAAGGGTTGGTTCAGATTCACCAAAGTCACACGATAACACAAACAAACTAAATGATCATGGCATGTTCAGCGATGTTAAGTCACTGTTTTTCTTGAAGAAGTCAGGTGACTGTGTCAAGACATAAATTTTGAACTGAAGCCATTAAAGGCCCGTCTGAAAGGGCTGTCTGACGGCAAGGCAAAGCGATAAAAATACTCTTAATATAACATACACTTAAATATGGATTTTTTAGGTGGCTGAAATACGTTTTGCTGCTGCCCCCATCCACGGCAGCACATTGCTTAGCTTCTGTGGCAGTACTCCTACATGCTTCTCTAAACTGAGGGCGTGTCGACAGCCTTCTACTGTAGGTAACACACTGACTATAGACTTCATACAACCTGACTTCAGAAGATCCGAACTATGCCTTTAAGGGACTATAGAGCTGGGGAACATAGGGATGACCTCCTATAGGGGAGTGTCTCAGAGATTTGTGTGTGAGGCAGAAAGCAAAGAAAAAGCGTGAAACATGTGACAGCAGCAGGCGTGAATCCCATTACTTGTGTCCTGGCAGTGCTCATAAATAATACTTATTTCAAACAGCATGTGCTGCATGCGAACGCTGACCATAGAAACACGTGCCTGTATGGAGGCAACACGGGGGTCAACTGGTGTCACAAAGTCACACACAAATGGAGCTTTGGCTGTTTGCTTGTCCTGACTAATCAGTTCAGGCTCTATTCCCGCTGTGCTCACTCACTTGGGTGTTGTAAGACTTTGGCACTGAGTTTAATTAAGACCTTAATCGCTGAGAGAACGGGCCAAATAGTAGCTTAATGAGCACTGAAATTTTGATGCAGCTCTGTACACGTGGAAGAGAGGCAGAATGCAGGAAGAGAAAGTGGAATAAAAGGGAACAGACGTGGGCGAAAAAAGGAAAGTGGTGTATACAAATAAGCAAGAATAGAAATGACAGTAAAGAGGTGGTAGTGGGAGGAACATTTTTGGTCTGACTGATCTCCCCGAGCCACAGCTGCAGCCGCTCACTCTGTGGAGATCCCAGCGGGAAACACTAAACCACAGCTGATTAGCACCGGCTCCTTCTCTCCACCTCAATTCTCTGCCGCCCTTTCTTACTGTTCATAGATTGGTCAAACCCTTATCCCTCACAGCGTTGGCACAGCACTCTTGGCCAGCTGCGCTAAACTTATATAACCCGAAAAAGTAGTCTGATGTTAAGATGGTGGTTCAACTGCTCTCTATGAAAGCCTCAAACCATGACTCACGGTGTGACTCTCTTTGTATTTTACCCAAAAAAAGCTTTCTAAGAGTCACCCCCCATTCCTTGCATTGGCCCCTACTTGTTGAGCAAATTTAGGAGAAGCTCAGCGTCTCTCTGCTGGCTGAGCCCAAGTTAGCACATGGAAGACTGACAGCTTTCGCAACTGCAGCAAGGAATGGCGGAAAGCACTTTTATCACTAGCGTGTGATCAGACAGGCCCCTACACGCAGCCAGTCCTGTTGAAGGGCAAACCCACCTCTGTCACAGCAAGTGCAAGAGGACTGTCCTCATTCCTTCACTGCAAATGTGACTCACAAGCTAACGGTCATACCAAACATAGTTATCATGCGTCATTAATGCTAGTCAAGTATGTGAGAACAGGGATGTTCTGAAGGGTGTGTTAGCACAGGTAAATGAGGTAAGAGATCAGATCAAAGGAGGTCTCAAAAATGTTCTGGAGCATGATTTGGATATAAAGACGACATATATGTTGTGTTAGATTCATCCACTACTTTGATTATTGTTAACAAGGGGACATTCATATGGACTCTATTGGTGATCACCGTAAACACGACCCCATTTGAATGCAACATAATGACTAAATGGTGCTCCATGACGTAGACAAGCACATTTCCAGTCGCCTCTCTGTCAGCTCCTGTAAATTTATGCTAAATTTATGCTCTCACGTCTGTTTTACAAGTGCTGGTGGCATATTTTGTGGTTGGCTTTGGACCGTTGTGGCATGTGAGTCATTCATTGGGATAAGAAAATCAGCTCCCCAGTCTGTAAATAATTACAGCGTTGTGGTTTTCAAATGTAAACATCAGTAAACACAATGGAGAAGATTTGCACCAGCTGGACTAGCATGCTGCTAGCCATTGTATAGATGTTGGAAAATAAACTGGAAATCCTGGACAGCGCCGTGGACCATATTGTAGATCATTACATAATAAAGTGAAATTTCTATTTATGCCTGACTCTCCTGACATAAGAGGGGTTCTCTTTGTCATTAAACTGACACCTGATGAAGATCTAGTACTGAAATGTCACAATAAATTTATTTTTTTTCAAGTTAGAAATTTGTCTGCCAATTCCGTTCATTGCCAGTGTGACACACAAGCTTACAGTAATGCCGTACATACGGTCGTTAACGTGCATCATTAATAGTAGTTAAGTATGTGGGAACCGGGGGTAGTATTCACAAAGCTTCCTAGTACAAAGAGCTGCTCCTGGTGACAAAATTCTAAAAAAAATTATTCGAATTTCCCCTTAAAGTTAAGACAAGGTCCTGGTAAAGATAAAAGTTACTCACAAAGCATCTTTGACTTTAAGAGAGCTCCTATGGTGACAAACTGTTAGGAGCAGGGAGGAGGACTTTTCAGAGGCGTGAGAGTTTCTTCAGCGACAAAGAAAATGGTGGAAACACAAAGAGGTCAGAGGAATATTCTCCAAACAATGATGACAGTGAGGAAATGAAATGCTACAGATTTGTGTGTATTTCCTGCCCGATGCAATAAAGCTATAATGCTAGACACAGCGTGATCACAACACCAAGATATCTGGAAAACTGGGAAAACACAACAGTGCAGCAGTGATGACTTGGGTCTGTCTCAAACTTCCATTAGCAGAGTGATCACACTAATACTGACAACACTTTCACAGTCAGCAGTTTGTTTCACTTCCACAAGGTGTCCACACCTTGCAGGCTCACATAGGGGTTTGTCTGTGACAGCCAATCACATCTATTAAAAGAATGTGGCGCACCTAGCGACGGGGGCAACCAAACACCCTCACTAAGGTAGAAGTTACTGTCCCTTCCTTACTCAGAGTTGCTCTGAGACCTTTCCTAAATTACTCCTACGTTAGGACTCCTTACTAAAATTGATGGGGCTATGTTCGGCGCTCTCTGAGTGTGTTCTCTGAATGTTTGTGAACACGGCCCCAGGATGTCCTGAAAGCTGTGTACTTTTGGTAAACCACAAGGATGTGTTCAAACAGGTTAATGAAGTTAGAGTTCAGTTGAAAAATGTTCTGGTGAAAGATTTGGACATTTTTCAAAGGTTTTTTTTAGATCAGATTTTAATATTGTATTGAGCCAAGATAAACCTCAAGCCTTCAGCAGGTTAGGAACAAGTTGTACTGCGTCATTCCTGTTACATAGAAAATGACTCACACTGCGTCCTCTTTTCCTTTCACCCTTTCATTGTGCTTTTCTAATGGATTGTTTTTACAACTTAATGATGTTATTTCCTACGTAAACACAAAACCTTCAGTACAGACAAATTTTCTTTTTTGATTGTTGTTTTCTTCACAACATCAAAATGCCAAAGAGCTGCTGGGTGACTGGCAAGCTCATTATAATCCCAGGCTTGGCCAGTTTTAAGTAGTCTACTCACACTTTAAGCGTTTTTTAAGCTAGCACGAAGGTAGTGGTAGCATAACTTTAGCCATGATTCAAGGCCAGTCAGGGAGAGGTTTCCGTTGAATTTGCCTCTAGTCACCAGAAAGCGCTTAAAAAATAATTGAATGCCTTGTTGGCCTCAGTTTTCTTTATTAAAAATGTTGCTGACGGTTGTGACATTAACCAGAAAGGATGAAAAACCATAGCTCACTTAAGATTTTGCAGTGTATACACACAACAGAGTACAGACCAAACGAAGGTGGTGGTGGTGAGCTGATACATGCTTATCTGTGTTTATTATCTACTCCAACCATTTACGGATGTTACGACAAGCAGGCATGGATGCAGGTGGCTGACAGTTACCAGTTAACACAGTTGTTAAACAAAACACCTGCAGCTTTCAGTTTAGTAGTGGTGATTGCTTTCTTAAAACCATAACTGTTATTTAGCAGACAGTCAATATTTTATGCTCTGCTGCTGTCACTGTCAGCAGGCAGCGGCAGACACTGTGACCTACCACCGTAGTAATGAAAGCGCCACAAAACGGTCTCCAGATTTGTGTATACATCCACACACACCTGAATCTACCTTGTATGTGACTATCTGATTAGAATATTGAAAAGAATTTCTCCCCTTAGACCATCCTGACTCTTGCAATCAATTTCATGAACTTGAAATGTTGAACGCCTGTAATAAAACCATCACAAACTACACATTCACAGATTTTTAAAGACAGCACACAACATAAAGCTGAACTGGTGCTGAGTGACTCATGAATGTCACTGCTCCTTGAACTCTCATCCTTTGCTGTAATTTATTAGCTCCCTCTAAGGTATTTATATTTTTCTGCCAATTTTTTTGCTTTTGTTTGCAACTTGTGTGTATTATGACTGTACACATAATAAATGTGCACACAACATGAGTGCGAATAGTGTCTCCAGGGCAAGGAGTAGTTAACCTTGATCAAAGTCATACAGGATGATTATTATTTAACATTGTTCAAAACTTTTCTTAAAGCTTAAATGTGTTGTATTGGGATATTATTATTTCCACCACGTCAGATAATGCTTACATATGTTATTGTGTATTATAAATTGACAAATCTAATTGTATGAAATCATATGACAGACTCTCTGTATTGAGGGTTACGTCCCTCATTATGTGTGCCTGACTATAGAAGGCGCGTGCTCTTTCCTTATACAATAACTTCCCTATACAAGAAGAGACATTTTTCTTTTTTGAGCTATGACTCTGAAGCACATGATTTAAATTATGGGGTACGTCTCACAGTCCTTGTGCTCTGCTGCTATTCGCTCATGAGAACAACAGTGTTGAAGCCAGTCGTTGCTGGTACTGCAAACCCAATTAGAGATGGAAAGAGAGCCACAGAGGTCAGACAGGGACAAAGAGGAGGAGGGGGAGAGTTAAGCATTACTCAAGTGTATGAGAGTGTGTGCGTGTTATATTAATCTTGTGTTTGTGGGTGATTAATAGAGTAGAAAGAGTACAGTGCCTTCCTGTGTGAGAGTTATGTGAGTGTGTATTAGTGGTCAAACATTAAAAGGAGTGTCCAGGTTGCTGTGATGTTGCTACCATGAGTCACAGGCTCTATTGACAGATATAGCCACGCACTACTGATTATTAATATCAGGGACTGTCAATTATTTATCAGAGGAGGGGTGGCTGGGGTGTGACTCCATTTTTTTTTAACCTGCCTGCAGCTACATATATTTTTCCTTGAGCCACCCTGAGTGACTGGCTGAAAATGCACGCACCTCCCTTCACCATAAATGAGTCATTAGGTATTTAAAACTTAACCTCTGGTGTCTTGCATACAAGTTAGTTCATGCAAATGGTTTGTTATTGTCCAAATTTGAAATGAGAAATGTAAAATTAAGTGATTTTGATGAAATATCACTAGTTTAATCTCAGATTTGGTGATTTTTTGTCCAGCATCATGTGTTCAAGGACCGTCAGAAATGTGAAAATCCAACAATATTTCTGTTTTGACAGTTTCTGGCTGTGATGAATGGCGTAAGTTTGGCAATTTTTAAAGAAAACATGCATGTTTTTTAAATTTAGGAGTAAGCATCTATAAAACATATGGTGGAGTGTGTAAAACTGACTTTCTCAGCTATAAACTTAACCCCCAACATGACATTTCCCTGTTTTGTTGTCTTTAAGCTTTAAGGTTATCAAAATCTGTCACTATGTTTTCTAATATAACAGGGCACATTATTTTTTTATAGATCAATTGATGATTTGGTCTGTAAAACATCTAAATCTACTATAAAGTAAGACAAAAAAAGTCAGCAAATTCTGAAAATAAAAACATTAAAAAAAAAAACAACAAACATTAAATATGCAGCATTCTTCCTACAAGATTAACTGATGTCTAAAATGATTGTCGATAATTTTCTTACCATCAACTAATTGATGAATGGACTAATCGTTGCAACTCTTCCAGAAGTTATTTGCATAATTTCCCCCTAAAATCCAGCCTGACATATTTGATACTTTTGGCAAATTTGGGATCTCGTCAGGAATTTAAAGGAACAGTTCACCCCCAAATCAAAAATACATATATTCTTCTAACCTGTAGGGCTCAATCATCAGCTTGATTGTTTTGGTGTGAGTTGCCAAGTGTTGGAGATATCAGCAGTAGAGATGTCTGCCTTCTCTCCAGGATAATGGAGAACTTGTGGTTCTCAAAGCACCAAAAACATGTATTTGAAAAACTCAACAGCAATGTCTCTTTCCAGACCCCATGACCCAGTTACTCAAGATAATCCACAGACCTTGTTGTGAGCAGTTTCATGGAGGAACTATTTTGTCTCTACTAAAGTACACCTGCCAATCAAATCACTGCACAGAGGGAAGTATGCATCTATTCATGGATGAGAGGCTCTTGCTCCTAACAGTTGGAGACGTAAACATTAATGGCATCTTTGCCATTTGCTTAGACAGACATCTCTACAGCCGATACTTCCAACACTCAACTCACACCAAAACAGACAAGACTGATAAATAGCATAACAGCAACTTAAACAAATGAAAGTTGCATCTTTTATGTGGATGATAAAACAGCCATGTCAGCTCAGCAGTTTTCAGTGATATATACAGTCACAGTTTACTTTCAATGTGCAGAATACCGATTCAATATGAGCCACAGATGGAGACAGCTGTCTTAACTGTTCTTTTCTTCAGAGCCAGGCTGCAAGTCACCATACAGGGGTGTAAGGTCACAAGAGAGGGCCGTGTATCCGTACTCAGCTTCATTATCTAAACATCTGTTTCATGTTCGACTCCCTGTGTGTACATAACCATGTGCACACATGTGTACATCCACATGTGTGCACAGTCATGCAGAGTTAAAAAGATTCTACATTGATTTTCTGCTGACTGCTGGGCAGAACAGAGGAACACAGAGAGAGAAGGAAGATGGGAAGACAAGAACAAAGGAAGAAGGAAGGAAATGAGAGGGAATAGAGGAGACAAGGGAAAGCGTGGCCTTGAGTGTTTTGAATAGAGGTGAGAGGCCGAGCTTCGGGGAGGGTGTGTGGTCAGCTGCAGGTTGTGATTGGTGGAAACAAGAATGGGAGACTTTCCATCTGGGAGAAGTCATGTGCAACTCTGACGGAAACACTGTTAACACGCACTCACACGCAAACCAAAATACTTGAAGTGACACAGGACGCAGCGACAACAATAAAAGAGACCCGATAATGTTGGTGCCAGCTGACACATCACAAGCAAACGCACATGCCTGACGTGAATGTAAACAAACACAGCTCCCAGTCACAGCACACACTGTTTCCTCAGCTGAGACAAATAGAGGCCCCGACCACGCTGAGGCTGTCAGCTACCAAAACTGTTCTGCTCATTTGTTCCAGGAACACAACCCTACATTAGTACTTTCTCAGAAAATGTTGTGTAACCTCACAGACTGTTAGGGGACGGCTGCTTGATGCCGTCAAAAAGTAAAAGACTCATTTGAGAGCTAAAATTGTGACTAATAAAATCATCCTTTTCTTGACCACATCATACTGAGTTTACATGATGATTACGTAAGAGACACATGCTTGTGTAGATCAGCAACTCAAACACTGACAGACAAAGGAAAAGACAGAAATCGATGTGTTTCTTTAGGGCTCAGAATCTAACATTGCGTGTTGCACCTTGAACGACCTGGCCCTGCTCATGTTACTGTAAGACTACATTTTGTCATGGCTTCTCAGACAGCTTTAAATACACGTATCACTACATTTGCTGGAGGTGTTTCAAGGACACAAATACAGCACATAGCATGAAAGCAAATGAAGCCTCAGAAGTATTAAATGACCGTCTAATCCAGGGACGTTGTATGGCACATTTTGATCCCAACAGGGCAGAACCAGTTAAACCTTTGCATAATAGCCAATATATTAACAACCCAACTTTCCATTTCTTTTTGTGTAAAAAAAAGTCTATTCTGGAAACAGTCATCCATTTACATAACATGATGATGAGTAAGTAAGTGCAATTTCAATAGTATTTCTCAGCTTCTCCACATTCAGTCCGTCTACGACTCACTGTCATTACATGTGCGTTTCTCGGTACATTTCAACTCCTGTGACTGAAGTGGAAGTTACTGATGATGCAGGTTACAAACCATTTACAAACCTCGGTTTGCAATGCCTTATCATCTGGGATCCACCCATACTGTTTAAAGATAGAAGTCTGACACAGATTCTTTTCTACTGAAACTGCTGACTGACTATATTTTGCACAGTGTTAACTATCTTAAATATGACCACAATACGTGTGTGCATTGTTTGCTCAGAAAACTGTATTTAGGGTGGAAAAGACCCCTCGAGCAGGATTTAACATAAAGTAGGCCACTCACTGTTTAACTTACTCCCGAGACCTCTTAGCCTTCACGAGTGCATCATCCAATCATCCAGTGGGCCAGAATGGACACACGTTGCATGTTTGACACCCCTGAACTAGATCAGACAACAAAGCTGCTGAACACAGTCCATTCAAGATGTGAGCTATTATCTTCTTTTTCTCCCTCAGTCTTATATTTTTCTTTTTCTACAAAGTGAGGACAGGCTTCAACAGCAATCAAAACACACATCACTGGACAAAACCTCATCTGTCTAAACAGTGAGAACTGGCACAAAGACAAGTGATTGTCTCCTCAGAGCATTTAGAACAAATCAGTTAACCATCAAAACCAGAAAACGCACAATGATACTGTAACACACTTCCCTGTAATGTGTCTCTCTGAGTTGCGTTAGGGCAGAGAAAGGTTTTGGGGGACTTTGGCTGTTGGGGGGCTCATGTGTGGGAGTTTTGGTCAAAAAAATAAAAGGGCAGCAGTTGCTGTTGGAGCTGTTGCATCATCCTCCATCCTGTTTATTGTTTTATTAGTTGTTCAGTTGGGCAAACCCAACCCAAATTAGAAACCTGAGTCTGCATTTGAGTTTCTTTTGGTTCAGTGTGATAGCAATACATCAAAGATATATCTACATTTTGCGCTACTGATATTCACAGTATCACCCGGGTGATATCTCGTTTCATCAGTAAACATCAGTATCATATCTATTTATAGTCTTCTTGGTTAATCAGTGGGAATCTGTCTTTCTGTGCTTCCTGTTGGTTGTGTGTCTCACCGTGAGCGAGGTGAAGGTCAGGCAGATGCCTCCGAAGCCGTTCAGGGAGAGAGCCAAGAAAATGAGCGCTGACAGAACTGCAGAGAAAAACAGAAAGACGGAAGAGTTAGAGCCAAAATCAACTCTCTCAGGAAATCGCTGGAGGATACGTCTTCCACCTCGTCCACCAAAAGACCAACCAGATGCTGCTAGATTATCAGACAGACATAGTTTATCTGAAGCATAATAAGGTCCTTATATGTATCAAGTGCATGTAACAGTTGGCACAGGAGCTCAGTAAACATGCTGCAGGAAGTAAAATATTGCATTTCAAGATAGCACATAGGCACTTCCTGGTGTGTATTTTACACCATGTGTGTGGTGTGAGAGGAAGCTGACTATCTGCCATTATCTAGACCCTGATTCAATTTTGGTTGCACTTATTCCACCTGACACTTCACGGCCACAACCAGAGGCCATCGCTGAGATAAAATAGCTACGAGGCCAGCTGTAAAAGATGGAATGTATCGATCATTTGGAGTCTACCCATTTTTACACCTTTGCACACCTGTCCAGTTGCAAATGGTTTAATACTACTAATACCTCACTGTCTTGTCCAATGAGGGTTTTACTGATTAAAAACTCTCTGAACAGCACCACTGATAGAATATGTATATGTCCTGTGTTATTAGCTTGTCTTGTCTTAGCTGTGAGTACTGTGTTATGTAATACGTGTAAATGAACGCGTCCTCAGTAACATGTGTAAACACTGAGAATGTTGCTCTTCCAGATGAACGGCTGGCCTTGAAATCTTTAAGTAAATCAAGATCCTGGGTAGTGTGCTTCCAGCCGTCACTTAAAACTTAAACTGAAAGATAACTGCAAGAGATAGACACTGATGTCTGGCACGTTTCATTTAGAGCCTGTGTTTGTACTCACCATGAGGGTCATAGGCAGACACGGCCATCATAGCACAGGACAGAGCGAAACACGAACTGTAACAAAAGAACAATATTTTAAATTATTTCATGCTTCTTTCATATAATTTCTTCACAAAGTCACATATACATAATTAGCACAAATGATGACACACTTATAGAAACTCCCAGAGGGCCATTACACAAATACTGCAGAGTAACTAATGCTTGGTGACTCAGCCCGTCATGTCTGTGGGTGTGAATGTCTTGAGTCATACAACTGCAGCGCTGTTCAGTGAAAGTGTGATTCACTTGAGCTCAGACACAGTTTAATGTGGCCAGCACATGTTTATATACCCGGATGAGTTACACAATATTTTCATACAAGAACAAAATTACAAGTATGATTCACAGTACAGCGGTTAAATCGTTGGCTATCTGCCAAAGACTGAAACTGTCAGTTATTTAACAGCCTGCAGCTCCAGATAAACTTCTCTTTTTCCATATTTATCAGCGTTGAGCGTATTATCAAAGCGCTGGGCTACTCAGTTTAATAGCTGCTGAAACTGTGAATGAGAAAGAGAAAGGGCGTGTGTGTGTGTACGTGTGTTCATAATGCATGTCTGTGCATGTCTGTGCAGATACTACCAGTAATTGCTCTGTATTCTGGCATTACCATTGTGTTCATGTGTGTCCACACCCAGTGAGAAAGAATTTCACTATAAAAACAATGTGAACACACTCCACATGCTCCACCTACATTTATTGATTTACACACTCAGAAAACCACTTTTGGAATGTGATCTGTTTACTTTTTGTTTTACTATGACCCTTGGATTTGAGGACATTCATTCCAGATTCTTATCATCATAACAATAATAAAGGAAACGTGAAGCAGTCAAGTCCCTAAATAAGAAGTTCCACTCGGAAAATCTGCATTTCAAAAAGAGATTTAGGTTTTTGTGAATTATCCTGAACACAAAAAGACACTTGACACTTTAACCAGGTCAACCCCCAGCAGATGTGCATTCCATTACAAATGGGACAGTCTGCGTTGAAACCATTACCTGCCCATCAGGCGAATTGGGCGCGGCCCAAACCTGTCCATCAGGATACCGAGCGGCAGGGTTGTGGCGCTGAGCAAGAAGGAGCCAATGGTGAAGCCCAGATTCAGCATCTCCTCCTGGTCCACACAGCTGAGCCATTCTTCCACCTCACCGCTGGAGGAGTTGCCCAAGGACACGACCACAGACTCATTCACTGTGGGAAAGAAATAAGAAGGGTGAGTAAGGAAATTATTGCAAAAAATAGGCCCCTCTCAAGCCTCTAATAAAAATGAGCATAAAGCTATGATGCTACACTAAACATGACAAAATTTAATGTTTTAAAGGTTATATGGAGTATCTATAAACAAATCCATCATCCTTTGGGTTGCCAAAAACTCATTCACTGGCAAAGAAACGTTCAGTGTGTTACACTACATGGTGACATTACAAATGTTTAAGGTCAATTAGACCCCAGAAAACAAACAAACATAAAACTCCAATGGGATAAATAGACTTATTTGTGATACGGGGATCTTAACCGCATAAAAATGAGTGCCAACACCAATCACAGACAGAGAGAATAAAACAATCCTCTGCAAAGTTTTATACCCGAGACCCAAAACAGAAGAAGTGCATCATTTTCTGTAGCAGAGGTCTGAAATATGTCATTAGTTAAAGATATATATTTATAAGAAATTTTCATAAAGTTGGGAGAAGCCATGACGTTTCAATGTTGAGCATGTTTCTGGAGCTGTGTAAGAGAAACAACCAAATTAGGGTTAAAGGTAGAGTCCACAACTCTAGAGAAAGATTGTTGACATTTAAACTCATCACCCAAACAAATGCACCAAAATATGATGTCATCACTTCAAACGCAAAGGCTCTGAAAGTTGTCACACAGTAGTTGGTCGTGCAACTCTGAGTTTTTTGAGCCCAGTGGGCACACTGTACATTTCGCTTTAACAGGGAAGACTGGCTGAGCAGTTTTGCCTGTCCAGACATTTCTACAACCCTTCATGAAGAGACAACTGGGACATTAGCATGGCCTTTTAATTAAGGTCACCACACTAGGGAAAAAAGAGGCTTTTTGCTGCAGTGTTTGGACGAACATGAGAGAGCGGTGTAAAAGTTAAAAGAAGTCCCATGGAAAGGGTGACACCCACAGGGCCAACAAAGCGATATAGAATTCTTCATGGAGGTAAGCAATGGCAATAATTACAGTACACAACTGTAATGTTTGACTCTGTTTGTACTGTTGGCAGGCAGCCTACTTTTCTGATAATGTTTCTGCTACAACACTCGTTGATTTTGTGCTTTCAGAATACTGACGTTTCAGAGCACATTGCAATAATTAGCCGTTTAGCACAAACACCTCTGTGCATGGTCATAGCTTGGCCATCTACAGAAGTGAGTATAAACAAAGCTTTACACATCCCTAGCCTTTTTTCTGTCCCATGCACAAGCACAAACGCCTCCTGCTGCTGACTGGCTGAAATAGTGTTGTATAGTTCGGCCCTAGCCAGTTTGTTTGCTTCCGATTTACAGAGTCACGGCAGTGTATGAACACCTTATTTTTCTGAGACAACATTTGCTGAATTTGACGAAGTGTGTTGCGTTAAAATCGCTGACTGCACCTTTACGTGAAGGACAGCTGATGTAGTTACCTGAGCACAGGTGGGAGTAGAAGCCTTCCCTTTTCAGCATGATAAGTAGGGAGCCCCAGCCCAGCAGCACGGCCGAACACAGCAGGTTTTCAATCACCGCTGTCACTGCCATCCACCAGCGCCGCCTGTAGGCCTGGGGGAGAGAGGGCCCCATCGCTGTTCTGTGACAGAAGAGAGCCAAGGAAGAAGGTGAGAATTAATTCATTTTCAAACAAACATGTTAAGATGTCAGGCCATGTTAGTGGGTACAGAACGGACCAACGTAACACATACGACTGCGTGAATTACAGCTGGGCTAGTTTGCAAAGCCTGTCCCTGGATCAGCCTTTATACAAATGGACAAAACTCTACAAGAAAATAAATATAAAGGGCTTGAGAATATATACAAAGTAGGGTTGCAACCAAGGATTACTTTGATTATTGATCAATCTTTTCTTGATTAATTGATTAGTGTTGTCCATCTCAAGTTCCCAGAGCTCAAGGTGACCCCTTCAAATTCCTTGTTTTACCCAGTCAATAGTCAAAAATACAAATATATTTCATTTTCTACCAAAGAAATAAGAAAACAAGCAATTATGCACATTTCTAGAACCTAAGTTTAAGCTATTGTTGCTTAAAACATGCTCAAATTATTATTTGACTATCAAAGTCTTTTGATAGTTATATTTTCCATCGATTGAAAAGTCGCTGCACCCTTTATACAAACAGCATAAAACAAACAATGATGCAATATAATCACCCTTAAACTCAAAGACAAGCATTAGATCATTCATGTCCAACCATGTGACTCCAACTTGAGTTTAAAAGGATCCATTCTGAGCTCTGTCCACGTTGATCAACAGAGAAGGGATTTACAAAAGGGCATCTCCTGTTTTTTCCAATAAGTTTCACAAAATAATAAAAACAAAATCTATAATATTTAATGTATTTTAAGTTTAAGTTACATTTAAAGTTTAAGTTGACTTTTTTATAAGTTTAAGTTTGCTTCACTGAGGAGACGTGATGGAGCCACTCCAGACGGGACCTTTTTCTCTCAGTTTGCCTAATGAGCGCCCATGTGACCAGTCATTGTTTTGTAAATCCCACTTGGGTACCTGACACCTTGTGCTGCATTGTCCTCAGACATGCACCCACTGAGCAGCTATTTCACCCTCAATTCTGACCGGAGGAAACAATGCTGAGCGCCTGACGTGTCTGCTTTTGTTCTGGAAAAAGGGACAGAATCCTAAAAGGGCGACATTTCCATCTGAAAGTTGGATTCAACGAGTCTTTCAACAGCGCGTATCCACAGTTTAGCTTCGAGGCTAATCTCACTGGGATTACTGGGTCAAAAGTGAGTGTAAACAACAAACTGCACGCACAAAGAGAATACTTATGACTCGGGACCCGACAGAACAAATAAAGTCAAGTTAGTCATGACCACCTCAACACACACACACACACACACAGAACAGGTCATTGGTCACTGTCATCTGGTGCATTAGTGAGAATCCAGTCGTGATCACTGTGTCAGGATAACACACAAACATGCACATACACATCTGGGAAACATTGACACAAGGAACAAAGATCCAAATATAACCAGCTATTCTATTTGGCGCCGCACCAGAGAAGAAGTGGAAAGGAACAGAGGGAGGAAAAGTCTCAGCCACTTGGTTTGAAGAGAAGCATGTGTGTGTGTGTGTGTGTCTGTATGTATGGGGGTCAGTCAAGGCCTCGAACAGGAAACAGTGAGTAGTTCCTAATGAGGGCTTCTCCTCTGCGTGTGTGTGTGTGTTGTATTGGCAAAGACGAGGAGATCTAATGGGACAGATTTGACTCTGCGTGTGTCCATGAGTCTGTGTATGTGCTCGTGACGCGTGCATGTAATGCGATTATTCATAGCCCACTGAACTGCCTTTGTGCTGAAAAGGAAGTTTGAAAAGGGGGGATTTCTATGTAACTGACACCCCATGCTGAAAACCCCATTCACTACACACACACACACGCTCCCTAACTCTTAACAATGAGGCGACAGAACAAAACGGCACTCATTCACTCAATCCCGTAAGTGTATAATCCACATATCAACCTGTTAATTAAACTACAAGAGCGTATATGTGGAAAACAGGGTAACTTTTTGCCAATTAGTAACTTAAAGCAGGGCTATAATTATAACGGTGCAGAGTACAGAGTGCTGATTATTGCAAAGTTGGTGTACACATGCAAGGAATTTGCTCTGGTGTATTGGTGCGTAACATAAACAAGAATTTAAAAATAAAAACAAGGACAACCAATGACTGTTTTTGTAATCAATTAATCTTCTTGATATAAAGCCTATAAAGCAGCAGAAAACCTTCAAAAATGGTCATCGCAACTTCCTACAGCCTAATGCGTCCTTTTATAAAACTTGTGTTTCGTCTGACCAACAGTCCAAAACTCCAGAATATTCAATTCACTGTAAAATAAGACCAAGAAAAGAAGTAAATTCTCACATTAGAAAAGCAGAAACTGTCCAACTGATGGTATTTATGCTTGAAGCAGCAAGACAGATCAGCACAGCTTCAGGGCCCAGACATACCAAACCGACAGCAGAGAACTAAAGGTGATGAAGGCCACCTCACATCGCGTGTGTCTCATCCAAAAGGTTGCACTTGAACACACCGCAAAGACTAAAGCCAAGGCCAATTAGCAGGTGCGTTCTGCACAGCACGCGAGAAAATAACTCTCCATAGCAGCGGGTGCCAATACTCTTTATTCTTCAATCAACAAGCGAAACTGGAAGTTAGCCAGTGACCACATTAATGACACAAGCCGATATTTACCGTCAGGCAGTGAACAATAACGCTAACAGTTCTTTTTTTAGCCTAATGGCTAAAAAATAATACCTAAGATAGCAAGCTTGCTTTGATCTCACGCCCTGGTGACTTTGTCCATTTCGTCGCTTTTGTTACCTCCTTTTTTCTTCTCGTGCCAATCATATTGATTTCATTTACTGATGGGTTCTGCGTCTCAGGTGGAGATTCAACATACTGAGTCATTCGAAAAAGCCGACAAGGGCCGACTAGTTCCGACAGTGTGGGATATACTGCAAAAACTAGGGCGACAGATGATCACCAATGACCCAACTTTGGCCAACAGCCGACTGTCGGCTTGGTGTTGGTTGCTTGTTTGCTTCCTCTGTCAAAATCCTCTTTTGTCTTTTCGCCTCTGCCCTGATGTCTGTTACTGAGAATACCTAGCTAGCTTTTTTAATTTTTACTTTAAACCGCTAACCAACATGTTAAAGGAAAATCCCACACAACAACATGAAAACCAGCACCAAACAGCTGAGCTAGCTGGTGCCACAGTGAAGCATTTCGTTCTGGTGATCCGCACCACATAACGCAGGAACAGGCGTGGGAATGCGGGAACGACAGAGGTGCCACTCTCCCTATTACAAGTCAGTGTGTCATCAAAATAATGTTGAAGCCGTTATTCAAAATTAAAAAGTTGCATAGTGTTGCTTTAAGCACAGAACTATCTCAGAACTGTTCACATTGTAGACATAAAATGTTAAAAATGACTTGCTAATGTGTTAATTTGTCAGAACGGACACAGCGACCATTCTGTCAAACATGATCTGACACACTCCATTAAAGGCCTAAGTATAGAGCCTACTGTCACATGGACTGGATTTACGGTGCTGTGGCTGCAACTCACAATAAACATCACACACACTCATTGCTCGGGAGACAATGTTGTTAATGCAACACAAAGTCACGCTTCCTTGGTGTCACGACGACAACAGACCACGTGTGTTTATGTGAGAAAGCTATCAGTTGCTCCTCAGTGTGTATTTGAGCTCAGGTTATAAAGCCACGAGGACTGATGCACGACACTCAAGTCATTCAAGTTCAATACAACCATCTGGCCTGCTGCCACTTATGGTTTCCACGCATTCTTCCTCCTCCCTGTTTTCCCGCCAGTTTGCGCTGCTTGTCAGGGCAGCAGCTATTTGGTAAATGCAAGATGTCATTAAGGCGTGTCCTGGTGATGATACGCGGGGAAGGTCAACACTCAACAAAGACTTGCAAACAAGCTAAAACACAAAAAGGCAAAGACTATTTGGGGTTGGCACGCAGTTGTGAGGCCTTGTCATAACACTGTGAAGTGTGTGTGTGTGAAGAGCAGGTGAAGACTGCACTGAGCTCAACACCAAATAAGGAAGCTGCTTCCTGAAATACCTGAGCACAAGCAGCTGATGCAATGTTGCCATGACCAAGTCTGTTGCTCCCATAGAGAGGTTTGGTATTTATAGCAGAGGAGGGAGTTTTATTGTGTTATATTTTGTATTATTATTATTTTAAAAACTTTTTCCTCTGCTTCTGTATTAAACTTTAAGCTGATCATGACACATTCGAGTGATCACGTGTCCTGCTTTCTTTCATGTCTCTGTGTTGATGCTCCCACTCAGCCCTGCTCTTTTTTTCCCCGCAGGGATGTTTCTGACCTTGACCAGCCGTGTTTATGCACTTCTGCCGGACATAAAGGACCGCAGGCCAAACTCTTTATCCTCACAAGTCCCCAACAAAATAAACCACGCACCCTTGGAGCCTCTGTTCCCCGAGGCGTCCACAAACGCAACCCCCGAGGCTGCCCAGGCGGCGAGCAGCTGTCTCTCAGACCATGGGGACTCATGACCTCAGCCCGGGGTCCGGTTACCGTTCATGTGCTGTCCGAAAAGTCGGAATTGTGAACACAGCGCACAAGAAAGACCCCCAAGAGGCGCAGTGGGGACTTTCCAACAGGGCTCTCTATCAGAAAGGGATCTCTTGGTTCCAGGTAGAAAAAAGTTTGGGTTACAATGAATAGATGTCTGTCAGAAAGCCTGCAAGGAAAACTTCTCTCATGTGCCCAAAAGTTGCTGTTTCCCATGATACCACACATACCTACAGGTGACAGTGAAGGAGGCAGAAAGAGACATGAAATCATTGACAAGAACACGTGGAAAAAGTTACTCATAGTTGTGCTGTTTTACTTGATTAATCGATTAAAAGAAAATGAATTGCCAGCATTTCTAATAACTGAATAATTATTTGACATTTTTCAGAGGCAAAAACTGCCACAACACACCCAAAAATTGGCACCCTCAGCTTCACAAGTGTTTTATACCACTGCAACTATCGATTATTTTCATTGTCGATTATTTCTTCGATTAGTCGACTAATCATTTTATCGAAAAATGTGTTAAAATGTTGAAAAACGTCGGCCTGTCTCTCCCAAACCCCAAAATTATGCCATCTAATGTTTTGTTTCGTACTCACGCCAAAGGGTTTTAGTTCACCGTCATGGGAGAGTGTGTAAAGCTGCCAATATCTGAACGTAAGAAGCTGCAATAAGAGTATTTTGGGGTACTTATGTAGTACTTTTCTACGAAAAAAGGCTCAAACAGATTAGTCGACTACTAAAGTAGTCACCGATTATTTTAATAGTCGATTAGTCGTCGATTAGTTGACTAATCGTTGCAGCCCTACTGTACATTATTTATCATCAAAAACAAGTTTATGAAGATGTCACATTTTGCTCCGTATAAATTGTGATGGTCATTTTCACTATTTTCTGAGGAGATATTTTAATCAATACCAAAAATAACAGTTGCAGTTATATGACACTTTTTGGCAACAAAACATGGCAGGTTTGGAACAGTTTTGTTAATTGATTTTTCAATTGGTACAGGGAGTTTGTGACAATTTTGGGTTTTTTTTACTCATTTTTCAATTAATTCATTTGGGGCTGATATTGAGTGTTATCGTCTCATTGATACTGTGTGACTTTAAAGTGATGTATTTTTAAAGTTGCTTTGTGAGTGGACCCCAGGACGACTAGCAACCAGTTTGTGGAAACTACTGGGGATCCGATTAACATGACATAAGCCTACTTTTTGTCATTATAATTACCACCTCCTGTGTCTGAGTGACTTCAAGCTACACACCCCACTTAAACACGTCGTTATACATGCTCTTTTATTTTAAAGTTATTTTCCCATTAGAATCATAAAAGGTTTGTGTATAATCTGACTCTGAGGGGTGCCCCTGAAGGCAACAAAGACCATGTCTTTATCTCACTAACCCAAACATGTCTGCCCACAGCTGCTGGCCAAGACTGTAATTTAACATTTCAATTAGGGTGTAATAAAACGCATGTAGCTGTGTGATTGTTATAGGCTTACAAATGACACAATTTACTAAAGCAGGAGTTTACCACTTACAGGAAGATAAACACAGGAGCCACTATAACAGCATGAGCAGCCACACATCTAAATGGTCACTTCCTAGACAGCCCGCTGCTTTCAGGTTATTACTCACCCCTTCTTTTGTGGTTTCTATTGACACTTTCTCTGAGTGTGTGTGAAAGGCCAAAATATGAGATTTTTTTTCTATCACACATATTGGCGGGTTTAACAGACTGTGCACAGAGAGACTTCAGTATGTTGAATTTCCTCTTTGTATTTGACGTCCCAGTTTCATGCCACGTGTGAGTATCTGCTGCCGGTTAGTCCTGCTGCCGCCACTTTACACACACGTAATTATAGCCTACTTCATTTACACTACTATACTTAATTCACGCACACATAAAAACAATATAGTGAATACTTAAACAAAGAAACTTTTACTTACTTTAGTTGAGCGTCTTTTCAGAGAGGAAAAATGCTTGAGATGTTTTAAGTTGCTCACTGAGTGACAAAAGTAAGGATTAAAGAACTGCTCTAACAGCTGATTGTTGTTGTTGTTGTTGTTGTTGTTGTTGTTGTTATTGTTGTTGATTAGTAAGCAGTAAACCCCTGAATTAAACCCTCTCGTCTCCCTGCTTCCTTTCTTCCCTGTCGAGGTTTTAGTGGTAGTCCAAAGCAGACTCCACACTACTTTCGCCTCTCTGGTTTCATTACAAACTCCCCCCCTTCTCCTAATTTGACTTCTAATTCCCTCCCTCTTTCAATGGGTGGAGAAAAGGCATTCACCACTTCACAGGACGCCTGTCTCCACTCAGCTCGATGCAAATGTATCTTATGGAGCCTGCAGCTGAAACGCCTCAGATACAGTGAATATGGCGACTTTAAATGAACTGTTCATGAAGCTGTAGCTGTAATATGCATGTGATTATTAAACAAATAAGCAGTGCTGGGAGAGGAACTGTCTTTTGTTTGAGTAAGAGTAGCACCACCACAGTGGAGAAACACTCTGTTACAAGTACCACAAGTCTTGCGTACTGAGTACATGAGTACATGAGTACTTTTGAGTACTTTTGTACTGAGAGGTATGAATACCTCTCAGTACAAAAGTACTCATGATGCAGAATGACCTATTTCAGAATTATTATATTACTGTTTAATAACCACTGATGCATGTTAGTACATTCCTTTAATGTTGCAGCTAGAGATGAGGCTAATTTTAGTGACTATACTGTAAAACTTAAGTTAAAAGCCTAGTCCCAATTAAACACCCAGTGTGGCAACTGACAATGTCTTTTTTTTTGTTGTTGTTGTTGTTTTTGGTTGTATTTGAAGTTCTTCAGAGAGCACGTATGAAGGCAAATCAAATTATATGTCCTTTCCTCGATTACCCTGTGAGTTATTCATATTCCTTTAGTCAGATCAAAAATGTTTCTTAAAAATTAATCAGATCAAATTTAATTAGATTAAATTGAATAATTAGATCAAATGAATGACTTATAATTGACATCAGTTTGGTGTGAAAGGAAATAAAGGCCTGTCCCATATAGACGCCTGTCCTAAATATAGGCCTGTTGAGTTCAGTGATTTAAGCAAATAATAGCAATTGATAGCAGTTATTAACTGAAGTTCTACGATATATGCTTCATCTTTTGAGTTGCTTGTGAATTTCCCAATGAATCAATATAGTCTTATAGGCTAAAAGTAGATCATTATTTATTTGTTGATTACATTGTACATTATTAACCTGAATCTGCAAGGTAACCTAAGTTATCAAATAAATGTAGTGGAGTTAAAAGTGCAGTATTTGCCTCTGAATTATAGTGGAGTGGAAGTGGGCCTACAAAGTAGTATAAAATGGAAACACTCAAGGAAAGAACAAGTATCTCAAAACTGTACTTAGTTTCTTTCCATCGCTGCAAATACACCTTAAAACAAACTTCATCTACATAACCTTTTGGCTGTTATTTCCCTGAAAGTTTATGCTGTATGTGTTGATGGGCATCTGTTGGCTGATGCAAATGTCTCCGCTGTTTGTGTATAAATAGTGTTCAAAGCTAAGCAGGAAAAACACATTTAGGTAACCAAAGCAAATTAGCTGAGCGATGCACTCTACAGAAAGACTGCACTGTTACTTTTACTGGTGGTGGTTCTTCTATCTTTTCACTTCAGTGTCAAGTAATAACAGTAATAAACACACAGTTCACCTTTAACTTTTTACAGCACTCTGTCCATACAGAACAATGAATACTGTACATATTTGAACTGGGTTCACTGTGTTTCCCCAGTGTGAGATCAAATAAGTCCATCTCATCTGCATTAATGTGTCTAATTTTTATTGTTGCCTTAAGCAGCAGTTTTCAGTGGCAATACTTGACTTAGAGTTACAGCTTTAAATTTAAAGTTGAGGTAAAGTAAAATCTGACATTTACATTTAAGCACATTATACATCAGAGAACACTTATTGTAAACATGTAAAAAGACTGGGAACCTATATAGTGCTGAGTTGTGGAGTTATTATTATGTATTTTGGGTGGAGCTTAAAGCTTGCTCAATGACGCAGTGGAGCAACCTTTAGCATAACCCCTGCCCCTACACTATAGAAGAACTAAAGGCGTTCTGTAGTGCTGGAGCTGTTTGACAGAACAAAAGTTCCCATTCTGCTGCAGACTGAGACGAATTAGGTTGATTTTCAGGCAGGTCAGTGTCCTCTGGCTCTGAAATTGAATTCTATTGGCTGTGGTGGCTCAAACACATATGGCTGTTCAAGTCCGATACAGCTGCTAGATGAAGCATTCACTGTAGTGCTACAATTAAAAGAGGCCGCAGCGTTCCAGCGCGTGGCTTTGGCGCACTCAGCAGACACACCCTCAGCATCTCACAGCCGAGAACACTGCCTCCTTTTACATGATTTTGAAACTTAATTCATATACTTGGTGACTTTTTAAATCATTCAAATTTGGCTGAGGGCATAAGAACACTTCTTTCTGTGGTGTGACAAACTAATAACTCTAACACTATAACACTAATATTAAATTTTGTTTTACTCGGACTTTAAAGGTGCACCGTGGAGTTTTCCCATAAACACAGTTTCTGTTTACATTAACTGTTACTCACCAACACAAATTGTTTGTACTCTTGAGGCCTAACAAACACGATAAAAACATTTCCTCCCTCAACAAATATTTGCACAGAAGATGTTTTTTGTTTTGTTTTGTTTTATTGCCATTTCATATTCACTATACAAGAAAACGTGATCCAGCTTATAAGACCCTAACCACCGGGTTGTGTGTGTATTGGGTTGTGTTAGCCTAATGCTTCATAGTTAGCTAAATGCTAATTTAGCATTGTAGCATCTAGCACTTTCACAAATGTGTTTTTAAGTCTTTTTAATCTTTTTATAGCTCATATTTAACCTGGTGGTCTTTGTTCTACTCTTTTGTGTTGTCATCTTTGTATTTTAAGTTGTTCATTTACCTGTTTATTTTTTTTTTGGCAAATCCTTTGTAACCTTTTTAAAAAATGCTATATAAATAAATTCTGAAAAAGCATTGGTAGAAATGTATATTGCGTCAAAAGTGACTTCACGTGTAAGAACAAAAACAACAACGTACCCTCATACAATAGTTTGTATGATATCCTATGACAAAGCACCCCACAACTGAGTTTCCATTCTTAATGTAAAGTTACATTATTAACATAAAGTTACGGAGGTTTGGTTTAGGAAAGTAAAGTTACTGTGGTTAGGTTTAAGGAAAAAAAGGGTGAGGACATACTTTAACATGACTCAATCCTAACTCAATGTTCACATGGCTCTGAACACCAGTCTCCTGGGGGATGTCCCTAACTGGACCACTCGGGACCGCCTTTACTCTCATCAGTGCATTGGTCACTTGATTGCCACCTTCCAAAATACATAGAGTTATGCATGAATTACTGGCTCAGCATTTTGTGGGATATGTATGAATATTGGTGCATTACTTTTTGTAGGGAAACATAGCACACTTTCCTTTGCATGGTGATTCAGTTGGCTGGTGTACTTCAGCAGACAGAAAATAGTTCCTACATGAAACTGCTCACAACGAGGCCTGTGGATTATCTTGAGTAACCAGGTCATGATTTCTGGGGAGAGACATTGCTGTTGAGTTTTTCAGAGGTATTTCTTGGCACTTTGAGCACCACAAGCCGAGTGCCATCTAGTTCAATTATATTCAAGTAGAAATCTCTACAGCCAGTGTCTCCAGCAAACAGCAACTCACATCAGAACAATCTAGATTGATAAATAGCACTAAAGGTAAAAGGATATATATATATATATATATGTATATATGTTTGATTTTGGGGTGGACTGTCCCTTTAACTTTCCTATATGAGCAAAACTTTCCGCTTCCATCTTTATGACTTCCTTGGATTGATAGCTGAGCTCTAATAATTCTCTTGTAATTTCAGGTTTCCAGACAAAAGTATTAGTCCTGCTTATTCATTCACTCCCACAGTGCTCACGCCATGAAGGGAAAATCTGCTCCCTGCTGGGCTCTACAGGGAAGTGTCCAGTTTTCCATTTAAAACATACAGCAATTTGCTATGGTCAGTTCCTTAAACTCACAGCTTTACAGTTAGCCCTGAAACATTTGTTCCAGCTGCAGGGATAAAATCTCGGAACTCTGGGCCCCTCAGTTTCTTAATAAAATAATCCGCTTGGAATTTGTGTGAGCTCTCTCCAGCTGTGGACACCTGGAAATGTCACCTTTAACCCCACCTGCAAACTGCAGAGTCCACGTGAGCAAGTACAAGTCAGGTCAGGTTATACTCAGGTTGACAATGGAGTACTGTACTTACCTCACAGCGGGGATGCCTGATAGAAATTAATTATTAATAATTAAATGATTAATTAAAACCACTGTGAATCTGAATCTGAATGTCCAACTGCCATTAGAGCTGGAAGCTGACAGACACACTAGTAGCTCAGGGTTATTTTGAGGGTGCCTCAACGGGTGGAAAATAAAGAAATGTTGAGAAGTCAGTTGTGAGAATATGAAGATTTATAACTCCAATATTTTTGGAGTTTTAAAACATGTTTTTCTCCAAATTTCAAGATGCCATTAATACATTACCACTATTACCTCCAGTTCACCCCAAAATCAAAAATACACATTTTTCCTCTTACCTGTAGTGCTATTTATCAGTCTAGATTGTTCTGGTGTGACTTGCCAAGCAGATATCAGCTGTAAAGATGTCTGCTTTCTCTACAATATAATGAAACTAGATGGCATTCAGTTTGTGGTGCGCAAGAAGAATACATTTGGAAACTCAACAGCAATGTCTCTTTCCAGAAATCATGACCTGGTTAAGATAATCCACACACCTTGTTGTGAGCAATTTCATGGAGGAAGTGTGCAGCTACTGATAGCTCACCTAGCACCACTGAACAGCTAACGTTACAGCTCAGCTGTGAAGGACACCATAAAGGGCCTTGACACACACAAGCCCAGGGATTGGCAGCATGTCGAATTGGCATTGCAAGCGCTGGAGCTTGATGAATGAAGTCACTCTGATTGGCAGTTCAGTTCAGTGGACACGAAGAAAAACCAAAGTGAGAAAAGCAAACAAACGACTGAAGTAAAAAAAGGGCACAAGATCTAAACAAACTCTTTATCTTTGGTAAGATAATGATTTTCATCATTGAGCTGTTTGGCAGAAATGGTTCAAAATTGTCTGTTTTATTATACACATGGTGAATATCCTTTGTTCTGTCAATATCGGGTGTATTGTTCATGTTTTAACTGGCTAGCTAGCATCTTGCATCTGTCTGTCAGCCTTTCACATGGCTGGATTACTGAGCGGGCCCACCAGGCACAGGCCAAGGGGCCCAAAGTGTCAGAGGCCCTTTGGCTGTCATCTGCAAAATGTCACTCAAATTACTGTAACATGTACCAACCAGGAAAAGACTCAAAATAACCACAAAGTGATGCAAAGCAACTACAAAGAGACACAAAACAACCAAGAAAGACACTAAATGACCTAACTAAATGTATGACGACGAGAAAGATACGCAAAGCAAGAACAAAAACAAAGTTACAACCAAAGTATGTGTGTTTTACTCCTATGAAGGAGAGGTGGTGCGTCCTGGTGCATATCTGTGCCCCAGGGCCAGTGTCTCATGATCCACCCATGGTCTTCCGGTTTCCCTGTTTGAATAATAAATACAAACTACCAGGCACAAAACACATGTGCTAGTTGGCCATTGGTTGTAGTCTTTGCGATGTGTTCAAGTGCAACTTTTTGGCCAAGACTTTGTTACTACAAGTTATTCGATGTTGGTTTGACATGTCCAGGAAATACAATACAAGTCACAAGTCTCTCTAGGCGATCTAGACTAAAAAGTAACACGACAGGTATAAGGAAAATACATAGTTTTTATTTTGGGCTGAACGGTCCCTTTAAGGCTCTCTGTTGGCCCCCAAATATATCTTGCTCCATAGAGATCGATAACAAGTGCCCCCTCTCCCCAAAGATATTGTCTCATAAGCATGTACTTCAAAAGGGAGAAGAAAGGAGCAGAGCGCACTGATCAATTTACAGCCTTTAATAATGCAAACATTAAAGGCTGTTATTTAAGTAGCGTGTTGGATGTTGAGCGAGGAACCCTGTTTCAACTAACAAATACTTGATTTTAGATTTAATTCATTTTTTTTTATTTGCACACACATACAATCACATAAAATCCAGATAATGAAAAATAAGAAATGTGTCAGCAGAGGTCAAGAAGTCACAGCCTACACAATGGATGTCCCTATGACTTAAGGAGAAGAGTGAACACTATCAAAAGAGGAAATAGAGAAGAGAGGAACAGAAGAGGAAGAAAAAAGCTAACGTAATTTAGAAAAACACAACAGGAAGCACACAAAAATAAGCAGAAAAACAAACCAGTCACTACACAACAATCCAATGAAAGCAAAGACACACACGAAATACTTTTTTTTTTCTCTGATGAGCGTTTATGTTGGTTCAGATCTTACAGAGAAGCGGCCTGTGTGCCTAACTGACATGACCCTCAGTCAGACACACACTGCAGTTTGCTTCACACAGGATCCTCGGCTTTTACCCAAATTTGGCTTGTAAGACTCCACTCGCTACAAAGATGGTGAGAAACCCAAAATCAAAACATCGCATCAGCCAATGTTTTTCTGCAGTGAGTAGTCAGAGAGACTATTATCACTATTGTGGTGTCAAAACTTCTTCACACTGTTGTTTCTTTGTTTATATGATTACTGCTATTTGTATATTTAAACACAGACACCTAAGTGTGAGTTTAACAGTGTATCAAAAACCACAGTTAAGATCCATTATTAAGAAGAGACCACTGTACAAACATACACTGTACTGAAGAGAAGAGCACAATGTTTGTTTAGATTATGAAATGTCCTTTGTATATGGAGTCAGACACCCATTTGCTTGTCATCATACTCAGAGAAGAAAACTTGAAAAGGATCCTTCATTTCTGGACCCCTGACAGAGGGCTCCACCTGCTGGACAGGCAGCAGTAGTGACAAGGGATTCAGACAACCACTGCGAAGGATTGCAGCGATTAAATAAAAACCTCAATGAGTCATAATTCTGATCACTGACGGAAGCTACTTATGTAAATACAGTGACATTTTTGTGGTCATGTTTTGAATTCAAAGCAGCTCTTTGAATGGTGTGTGTAATAAATTAGTTAATAGGTGACACATTCAGAATAAACACAAGGACACCAGTCAACTGCAAAATATCAAATAAAAATAACAACAAAAACAATCATGAGAGAGAAAAATATTGCCATATTCTCATGTTTCTTGTCTTGTGGTTCCTGTTTTATTTTGAAACTCTTGTCTCGTTTCAGGAATTTTCACTTCCTGCTCCCCTGTGTTTCCTGCCTGTTTGATTACCTGCACCTGTCCTAATGTGTCTCACCTGTGTCTCGTTGTCCCCCCTATTTTAGTCTCTGTGTGTGTGAACTTCACTCCGTCCCTGAGTCTGCATTTGAGTCTCTTTTGGTTCAGTGTGATAAATAACACATTTTATTTGTATATCACTTATCAATACCAGTGTTACAAAGTGCTTTACAACAAATACATAAAACACACAGTACAGTAATGTCTGAAAAACCAGGTAGTTACAAGGAAAAAAGAGGAATAAACTAAAAGAACTACAAGAGAAAATGTAAAAACAAGGGTTGAATTAAAAATAGAGCAGAGCAAGACTTAAGTGCAACAACATAAAGAGTAAAGTTCAGTGTTGCTCAGTGGTTACAGAATAAAAATAAACCTAGTTAAAGCTGGGGGGACACACATGAAATTGGGTTTGGGGGTCCTCTGCCAGAAAATTCTTAGCATCAAACACACCAATTTGTGTCTTTTTTGCATCAGTTTCAGGTGTAAATGTTTTTACGTTTGTCCCTTGTCACCGATCCTGTTTGTAATTTTCATGGACAGGATCTGGAGGCATAGCCAGGGGGAGGAAGGGGTCCGTTTTGAGCACCTCTGCACCTTTTAGCATCTCTGCTTTTCAAAGATGATGTGGTTCTGTTGGCTTCACTACACTGTGACCTCCAGCATGCACCGGGGCGGTTTGCAGTCGAGTGTGAAGCAGTAGGGATGAGAGTTAGCACTTCCAAGTCTGAGGTCATGGTTCTCTGCCAGAAACCAGTGGATTTCAAGGAGTTCAAGTATCTTGGGGTCTTGTTCATGAGTGAGGGTGAAATAGAGCATGAGATGGATCTGTGCAGCGTCTGCAGTGATGCAGGTGCTGTGCTGGGCCGCTGTGGTGAAGAGAGAGCTGAGCCAGAAATTGAAGCTTTAGATTTACTGGTCCATCTACGTCCCAACCCTCACCTATGGTCATGAGCTCTGGGTAGCGACCGAAAGAATGAGATTGTGGATACAAGCGGCCGAAATGAGCTTCCTCCATGGGGTGGCTGGGCTCAGCCTTAGAGATAGGGTAAGGAGCTTGGACATCCAGAAGGAGCTCGGAGTAGAGCCGCTGCTCCTTCGCTTCGAAAAGGGTCAGTTGAGGTGGTTCAGGCATCTGATCAGGATGCCTCCTGTTAGACGCTTTTCAGGCATGTCCCACTGGTAGGAGGCCCCGGGGCAGACCCAGGACACACTGGAGGGATTACATATCTCATCTGACCTGGGAACACCTTGGCGTCCCCCAGGAGGAGCTGGAAAGCGTTGCTGGGGAGAGGGACGCCTGGAGTGCTTTGCTCGGCCTGCTGCTCCCACGACTTGGCCCCAGATAAGCGGATGAAAATGGATGGATGTCTTTAGTTTAATCAAAATAAAAGTCCTCCTATTCAGAGAGACAAATGTTCTAAATATTGAAGGGGACGTGTCTCCTGTGTCCCCTCTGATATATACACCTATGCAAGCAGGTTGTTTCATAGCTGAGGAGCCCTGACTGCAAACGCTTGGTACCATTTAGTCTTTAAGCGTGAGATGGGATCAGTCTGAGGATTAATGAAGTCTAAGTCACTGAGAAATGTTCATCTCAAAGCGTTTGGGTGACCCGAATGCTGCATAATGTGGCTGTCAATCACAAGCTGTCACATTCTTTCATACAGACAATGCACACTTATAATAAAGACAGGTATCACAGCCGCTGATTTACTGCTACAGACTGGTAGTCTGCATGCACAGACACGGAAACACTCTTTGATTCTTCTCCCAGGATGTCTCAGTACAAGAGATTGAATAAATTGTTTTATCACCATGAGCGACGGGCAAACTTTGGACAAACAGTGCAGAGTCTGATGAGTTCAATGAGGACATCTGAATTCCATGAATGACTCTGAATAGAACGAGATGGACTGCACAGAGGGCATGTTTTGACTGACTCGTGATGAATCTACACATTTGCGTGACAGGATTTTTTCTGTTTCAGCTGTGAGTGTGAGACACCGGAATGGAAAATGTCACCTAAATTTGTCAATTTGAAGTGTCTAATAAGAGGATTTAGTTTCTCTCAGTTGAGTGGAGAAAGAAGTTCAGAGACTCCTGTGTAGGGAGCCCTGCAATGTATTTAAGTAGTAACTGACATCAAGGTGGTCAAATATTGCAAGGGATTACTCAAATTAATCCATCTGAGAAAAGGAGCTGCTTTGAATTTGTACCTTGTACACTGCCTTACTCTAAAAATCATACTGTCAGGGTAAATAAATCAGCAAGTATTTCCTTCAGTCTACAGCCTGTTACGTTCCTGTGCTGCACTGCAAAACGTCTTTTTCCCTTTTTTGTTGTCAAATTTGTCTGACAGCTATAATAACCTACTTTGCCACGTCAAAACTCCTTAAACTCAAAAACTAGTAATCACACTTAGAAATATTTTCTGCAGCCAAACACATTCTCACATTCCTCTCACTCTTACAGCCAGGACGGATTCAACCCATGAGACGTTTTGCGGTTTAAGAGCAGAAGTGCTTCTTTCAGTTTCCAACATTTCAGTGCAGGGGCTTAGATTCCACTTTAGCACTGGGGTGGAGATATATATACGAAACAGGGGGGTGTCTTCTGTATTCTGGTGAATGTCTATGCACCATGCATCAATTTTTATGAGCCTTTTCTGCATCAGTGTATGGTGTAAATGTCTTTGTCACAATTAAAGTCTTGTGCTACTTTAATGCATGTTCCATATTACTGAGGAGGACGTGTCCCCTGCATCCCACCTGAAATCTTCACCTATCTTTCATTGACAAGAACAGACCTTTTTCACAGCAGATATTTTGACTTGTCACAGCAGGGAAAACACGGATGAAACACGTTTTGCTCACGATGACTCCATCAAGTGTCCCAATTACACCTGCACCTGTAATGCACAGAAGACATGGGGGAGCTTTTCATGTTGAACAACTTGTTCATGTCATCAAGATGGCTGTACAGTGAGGATTTAATACTGTGCACTAACAATATAGCGCCATAGCGTTTAAATTTGGGTTAAATTTTATTGAACAAAAGTCTTTGGATAATAGAAGGTGTCCATATTTGTTTAGCTTCTGGCACTTTTGTATGAGTAAAAGCCATGTCTGATATATCCAAGCTTTCAAAAAATCTGATGACTGAAAGTTAAGTTAAAAACTCATAATTATGATTATTCCAATATGATATGAAAGAAGTATTTTCCTACTATTGTGTGCCAGATTACCTCAGGAACTGTGGTTGTCTACTATAGCTAGTTAAATGATTACAAATGCTTTTGCTTTTTTAACTGCCTGACTGAAAAACATAAATCCTGATGATAAGGAACAAAAATAACTGCGTTAGCAGAGATTGATTCCAAAAGAATTGGCAGTGATATAGTCACTTGCAGACTTTCGAATCAGCTTAATCAAAGCCTGTTGACTCCAGATGCTTCAATAATGCAGCCAAGGGTGAGTGTTTTGTATCAACACTGGGGGACACACTTGAAAAGGGAGGGTTAGGGGTTCACTGATATAGAATTTGGAGCATCAGACACTTCATTTCCTGCATTCTGGTGACTGTTTATGCAGCAATTTGTGCTTTTTCAGAGTGTAACTATCTTTGATTTTGTCAAACTCTTCTTCTACTGTCAGATACATAATCTTTATATTGGGGGAGGGGGGGTGTATCTCCCCACCTATGAACGATGGTCTTTGGATGATGTGAGTCCTCTATATTTGTTTTGTTGTCTTGCCATTCTGTTCTGGTTAGCGCCAAGTTGGCACATGTACACCCATTTGACGTAATAAAAAAAAATCTTACTTTGAACAGACGTTAAGTTTTGGTTGGGACAAAAATTGTTTGTATGGACGTTTACACTATGATGTTTTGCAAACATTGGGTTTTGTTCTGCATACCTTACAACTAAATGTTGTTATACTATGTCAAGATGACATTTGAGATGTTTGGAAGATGCTGTATTTGGCATCAACATTGTTCTGAAATTGTATTTTGATCATCCGACCTCACAACCTAAATTCAACCAAATATCATCGTCCAGCGACATCGGTGGCCAGCTGGGACAAGGACAAGTTTCCCATGTTGATGTGAACAAAGTCAGAAGCTTGAAACTATGATCACTACAATATGGCATGCAAAAATGTTCTTAGTAACACCTGTCAAAATGTCTGCTGTGAAAAAGGTCAAATACCTCAGGAGCTTTGGTAGTTTTCTATTTTAGCTACATTACTGATTGCAAATACTTTTTGCTTTCCTCACTGCCTGAATGAAAAACATCAGTCTTAACAACAAGGGACAAAAATAACTGACTTAATAGAGATGCAATCCAAAACTTTTGGCCTCCTGATCAGCTTAATCAAAGCCTGATGAATCCAGATGCTCTGACAGTGCAGCAACCACGCTGAGGTTACTTAAACAGTATTATGTTTGACTGTTTATTACAATATTGTTTTTCTGCCATAAACAAGAGGGATTTGTTATGAAGCCTACTGTATGTGTGTTTGCCAAAAACTTTTCAGTCTTTAGGATCGCCGAGGTGCTTTTTTGGCAAACTTCAGACAAGCATTCGTTTTTCTTCCCAGTGAGCAGTGGTTTCTGTCTTGGTGCCCTGCCATGAATCTCATTCTCCTCCAGCTTCTTTTTGATGGTGGACTCATGAACGCTGACCGAAGCCAAGGACAAAAGGATCCTGCAGACCCCTGGATGTTGAAATGAGAGTTCTTCTTGACTTCCTGTATGATTTTTATACTTTTGCTCTTGGAGAGATTTTGGCAGGACGATCACTTCTTGGAAGATTCACTACTGTCCCACAGTTTCTCCTCTCGTACGGCATGCTGCTGGCTGGGATTCAGAGGAGTCCTGGAGCTTTTGGAATGACTTTGGAAGAATTTCCAGACTGACAGGCGTCAACATCGTCCCTCTGGAGACGTTGAGGGATTGTGTTTGATTGTGACGTGGCATGATTCTCGAACCTGTGGGCTTTTTTCTCATGGCAAAGGCCAGCGTTTCTCATATGTGTCAGGTCTACTCACATCAGACAGGGTATAGCTGCCACTTATGTGAGAGGGTTGAAGAACAGCACTGTTTAATATTTTCCCAGACTCACACTGATCTGACCATCTCAATATGTGAAAAGGGGGCTAACATTTAAAGGGATGGTTAATTATAATTTATGTTTTTGGAAATACTCTTACTGGTATTCCATTCTTGCTGAGAGTTAGGCCTACAGAAAATCGATGCATCTATCTGTTAAATGTGAGACTACAGCAAGAAGACAAGTAGCTTAGCTTAGCATTAAGGCTGCAAACAAAGGTTACAATATTTTATACCTTTTTCTGTTAGCACAAGCAGAGTCATGCATTCACACTGAATTCTGCGGAGACACAGCCACACAGTCAGGATATGCCTACCTGAATATATGCGGACCCCACAGCACATAAGACCGTACTCAAACCTGTCCACTATAAAAATAAGAATGGTATCAATCTTCACAACTTACTTTTTGTCAGAAAAGAAAAAGCATATTTCCCAAAATGTGTAACCTTTAAAAATAGGGCCACAGACAGCAGCCAGTTAGCCTAGCTTGGCATAAAGACTGGAAAAGGGAGAAACAAGCTAGCAAGCAATCTTCATTTTTATCTTTTTCATGTATGTATGATTGTTGTTATTCAGTAGGGAAGGTATCTTCATAAGCCATTTTTAGCTACTAACCTGTCCTGCACAATGTTTTAACTTTTAATTTCTTTTTCCTATATTTTCTCTGCAGTACATGTATGTGCAACTAAACTAAACTAAAGTTGCCGGAAAATCACAATATATTATATCCTGTTTGTCTTTAAAGACATACTATACAGGATGTGTAGACTAGACTAGAAAAGTAATCCTTCTTAATCATCATTTATGACCCACTAGAAGTGTGTGGTGGTATTCTTCTGCAGAGACAGCTTGTGTTTACTTATTTTCTTTGCCCTGACATTTTTAGTGTAGCAACCACATGCCAGACCGCAAGCAGCGGGTATCCCAGAGACACAGCACCACAAAATTTTTTTTACCTCTGCTTTTGCTGGCGAGCGCGTTTACAAGCAGTAACTAACAATCCTGCATATTATACCTTTAATCTGTACAAACACATAAGTGTAGAAACAATAAGTTGTGGTGTCACAGGGAGTTATGTGTTGGATTATTTCTTGTGCAGGCACAGACTTCATGGTAGGTGGATTTTGAGCAAAGCCATGCTAACTGTTCGTCTTCGTGCTCAGCTGAGCTTTATATTCACCGTACAGACATGAGAGTTGTGTCAATCCTAACCTCTAACTTTTGACAATAAAGAAAATAAGCGCATTCTCTCAAAGTGCAAAACTTCTGTTGTAAGTTTACATTTAGCGTGCATGAAATATGTTGCAGAATACCCATGAGGCTATGTGTAAATCTAAAAACATTCTTACTATTAAGATAATAGCAGATAGAGTTATCACAGGCCTCATATGACTTTTTGTGCCTCTGTGTGTGTATGTGTACGAGTGTGTGTGGTTCCAATTGACCTGAAGCCCCTTTAAAAGCAGTCCTGTGATGCGGCTGCTGTTTGACATAGTTAGGGAAATTCCATCTTATTAGACCTAATTATCATTCTTCAATCTGTTTCTACTTAAATAAGGTCCAGACAGCAATCAGTGAACGCACACACACACTCACAAACTCAAACTCAATGTGGTCTTAATTTTCATTAATGTGAGGACGGTTGGTGGGTTGGCAGGGGCGCGGGAGAGTCTCACGGTACCTGAAACATAAAACATATCTAATCCCATGATTCCATTAGCAGAAGACCATAACACATCACTCTTCTCAGCTCGAAACTACACACAGGTGGTCAAACACACCCACGGCTCCTGAGGAGTCATGAACTTGTAATGGTAATGCTCACTGCTCGCCACAGGAGGGCAACAGAGGCCTATAAAAACAGCACGGTGCTACTTTTTACAAGAGGAGTCTATTTAACCTCTTTAACTACTGGCCAATCATTTCGGAAACTGTGCTGTGAGCTGAAACAAAACAGTGAGGCTGTTTACCCTCTGGTGAGATTTGGAGCAGGAGCGTTCTCCTTAATGTGATCCAGTGCTCTCCTCAAACACAGAAAACAAAGCATGAATACATCTTTTTGACACATTGCATTGGTTCCAGCCTCTTGTTCCCTCCAGTAACTTGGAGGCTTTTCTACTTCTTCTCAGTCCTTATCCAACTTGGAACGTTATCCCCATTACTCTTCATTGAGCTGATTCTGCCCAACATCTCACCAATTGCTTCACCGCAGAGCTTCATACATCTTCCTTAAGTAGGTGCGGCTGGTCACTTGTGTAAGATTAATGGATTTACAAAAAACAACCCCAAAAGCATCGTTTCAACTCGCAAATACACACCTGTCATTAATTTATTCAGACAAATAAATATTTGGCAAGGTAACAACAAAACTGCACGAGGAACAGATGACTTAAAATGTGTTTTGACATTGAACTGAAATTAGAATTCACTTTAATTCGTTCTGATTTCATTAAGTCTGTCTCCTTCTCTGAAATTGGTCATCCTTGGGATTTGTTTTGATGTAAAATTCTAATGATCAAAAAGAAGAAATGTAAGTTTTAAACGTTTATAAGTTTCTAAGGGAGGCGAATCTTTGGTGATTGACAGTGCCAGTACTCACAATCTGAGTGTCTGGCACTACAGAGGAGGTCCTGTTTTTGGTTTGACGTGGAAGTTTGCATCACTCTGGCTCCCATGTCAAAAAGCCTATGGGATTTTTCCATTGGATTTTGGAATATTGTAGGAATTAAGCTCTGCAGCAAACAAACGTTTATGATTCTTTTCATGTTTTGTTCAGCACGAATTTCTCCACAAATGAACACCACTTTTATGATTTTTTAAGTCTAAATGCAATCGCCAGAAGTAAAAAGCTAACGTTAGGCTGTAAACCAACTACACTAAGGTCAAATAACTCAACATTCCCACCACACCGAGGCTGTAAAGCCATGTGACACTCTGTAGTCTCACTTAGCCACTTGTTAGCAACCGCCTTTTTTTAAGACACATATAAGCCTCAAAATTCATGAGTGAGGTACTTACAGACATATTTTATGTCGCAGAACAAAATGTGAAAGGCTTGTGTTAGCCACAGACCTTATTTCAAGCATCTAACCAAAAACCCACTCAAAAGACCCTTTGATTTTGAGACAAGGCAACGGGGAGTGCTAAAATGCTAACTCATTTCTGGGTTTTAAGACTCATTCCTGCACCACCCTGTAGTTCAAAATATCTCCTCGTCTGTAACAGCCTAGCAGGTAGTTAACCTGCTGACCTCACCAACTTTGTTGCCGCATTCATGTCATGTAGTTCAGACCGTAATTAACTGTGAATTTTTTAATCTCACCCTTGGTAAAAAATAACTTTCAACCTACTGTAAGTGTGAACAAACTCTTGGCAACTCAGCTGCACTGGCAGTTAAACCTAGAAAAACATCAACCCAAAAAATCAAATATTAGGCTAATACAATTCAGCTGATTTAAAAGCAACTGTCTGCTTTTGGTTTCACCTGCTAACGAAGCAAAGGCAACAAAAGTAGCTAGTTGAGGATATTTATTTGGTGTGACTTTGAGGCTGCGGTGGGGGTAACCTCAGTGTTGTGGTTCTAATCATGGATTATGGAGTGCTGAGGTTACAGGGCAAGTGGTGTTTTAAGTTTTGCCATCACCACATGAAAGAGAGACAGCTGATCCTCTCCTCTGCATGATATGGAGCAAACAATACTTTGTGTGCAGGAGTCTTGAAAATGGCACAAATAACAAAATTAATGTCTGGTGTGAATCAGGCTGACTGGGGAGCTATTTACAGGATGCACACTGTCAGGATTTTCCTGGAGCAGTTGTGAAATCGAAAAACTGTTTTGAATATAAATTGTTTAGGCTATTGTTTAAAATATGTTAATATTCATGACATGAAATACATGCTCTCCTTTACTACTGTAACATCTAGTGTTGACCATTGAATTGTCACTAATACCACATCTTACACAGTGACATATGCAGAGGGAATGTCTAATGGATGGGTGAAGTTAGCAACAGCTTGCAATTTGCATATCTACAAATGCCTGGAAAATGCGTGTTTAATAATATATGGCTTGCGAGCAACAAAAAGCATCAGTTGGTGGATCACAGGTCCATTCTGAATCGACTGTAAGTGACTGGCAAACGTGTCAACAAAGACACTTTATTTTAAGTGCAGTGAATTTGTGACACAGAACTTTTATTCTAAAAGTGTTGTTTCCTGCTGTAGAGTGAGTGACTAACGGACAGCTACGTGACAGAGACAACAAACCAACTCGACGACACAGCCAAACACAAGCATGACACTGAATTACACTGTGTGGACCTTGAACTAATGACTGAGGGGGAAGTCTAGACCCTGTGGCTGGACCAGTTGGAAACCACTTCAGCCAGTTCTGAACCAATCCACTGCCACATCCAGTGATCGGCATAAATACTGTAAACTACTTATCCAGATCCCCCATCCATAGCTTTTCTAGCCTGTCTAGATTTATGATTACTGTTATCTGACTCATTCCAAGTGCACAGATTTATTTTATGGGATGTCTATAAGCCAATCACAGTGCTCCAAATCATCTTAAACTGACTGCAGTAGAGCCACGCCCCTTTTATCAACAAGCGTGACCAACCATGAGGCAAGGAGGAAGGGCAAGGAAGTCTAAACATATTTTTAAAGTACATAATTTGTGTTTAAACAAAGAAAACATGAAATGTAACATTACTTAAACATGTCAAAAAATCATGTAAAAGATTATAGCTTTAACTCAGGATTTTTTTTTTTAAATATCCATCCATTGGGATGGACAGGGATCTGAATGTCAATGGGGAAATACTGTTTTGTATTGATTTACTAAAGAAACAGTCATTTTATAATAGATTTTATTGGTTATGTATACACAGAATATTAATCTCAGGAGGTTTTTATCATACTGTTTTCTGGAAATATGTCAGAAATTAAGGACATTTTGTATCACAATGACAAATACAATGCAAAATATATATGCAATGTGTTTTGAAGCATCACTTTTTTCATTGATATGAAATAAATAATCTCATGTTTTTGTGGGGAAAAGGGTCTATTAAGACCATTTATTGTCATTTTTCTACTATCAGGTGATTTTTGCGTTAAGAATCTTCGGCTATTGGAATGGACGAAACAACCCCACATAGATATTTTTTTGTGTTTGGAACATAATTGGGTTCTGAACGGGTTAAATAAAGTGATGTAAATGGGGTAAAAAGTGAAAATGAATTGGTAAAAATGTGCAGGAAGCCTGTAGTTAGCTTGGTAGTGAGATACAAACTTGGTCCTCCCAAATGCTGAATTCTGTAGAAGTACAGAATCAATGCCATGTGGAAAAGGTGGGAAAAAATCTTGTATCAGTGTTCGCTGGCTATACAGGGCTATGACGTTCTCCAGTCAGTAGTGCAAAACTGAAGCTGACAGCGCGTCTCAGCAATGTTGGCCATAAACTGTCAGTCAGCTGCTGCAGAGAGAAACCTCGGCTCAAAGCTCAGAAGCTGTTTCCACACATGTGTCCAAAAATGGGTTTTTCTCTTTTGGAAAAAAAAAATGGAAAAAAAGTCCAAAATAGTTGCATAATGGATTATATTTCCTACACAGAAAGTGAAGAAACTTTTTGCTTTAAATCTTTTCTCATTATCCATCATTACAGATCAAGCAGGCCCTGTGAGCTCTCGGGTTAGTTTTTTGGAGCGAGGAGCCGGTCATGCTGGCAACAAAGATGTACAAAGATTTATTATAAGCAAATAAGACTTCGGTCAGAATTGAAAGAAGATGTGAAAATGGAGTCCAGGTTGAACGTGGCCTGAGCTTTACTTTGGAGAGGCATTTGGACCTTCGGGGCATTGGGTGTAGGCTGTGATTACCCTCCCTGCTGTTTCTGTGCATGCTCCCGCTCTATAGCTCAATGGGCAGAGCATGGCACCAGCCGTGCTGTGGTTAGGGGTTAGACTCCCATTGTGGCTCCTCAAATTGAAACTGTATGTTTGCACAGTATACTGAAAGACCAATAATAAAATGTATCCTCCAAATTGCTTATGGTGCATTTGTACCCTGTGAGGCGCGTAGGTGCCTAAAAGTAATTAGCACATTCATTGTTTGTCTGAGAACGACAGCCTCCAGCAAGAGCGGTGGAAAATCAAAGGGATCCCGCTGTGCTGTTGGGACTGTGGGCCAATCAAACGTCTCCCTCTGGCTTGAATTATGACATGAAGCATTTTAAGCCAGGGGCATGGAGTCACAGGAACCCTGAGTGTGCATAAAACCAATGCAGCACTGGTACAGGACAAGCATATTCGCATAAATATGAGATAATTACATGACAGCGTCACAACCGCCGGCGACAGCACATGATGGATGAGCCAGGGGAAGAAAACATATAGAAGGCGAGCAGAGAAAGAGACAGGGCTACTGGTGTAACACAAACTGTGGACGGAGGGATGGGAGCGAAAGGCAAAACAATAGGTGGACTGAAGGAGGAGGAGAGAGTGGTGGAGGTCTTAGTGTCTCAGGCCTCAAGTATTACCCCTCTTCTATTTCTGCCTTTTAAGGAACTCCATAACTTCAAGTAGATAATGAGTGCCTTGAAGCAGGCTGAGTAAATCAGACAGAGAACAACGGAGGGAGAGAAAAGGTGTATGAAGGGGGGTGAGGGTGGATTGAGTGAGGCAGTGGGAAACAGTGGAAGGAAGAGGAAGATTAGAAGTGATAACAAATGAAGCGAAAGAGGCAGAGAGAGGAGCTGAGCTGAGTGGAGATGCGTGATAAGATCTTGCATTAACTTAAAAGCATACTTTAATGAAACTCCACAGAGAGCTTTAGAGAGGGAGAAGCAAAGATGGGTCAGGTTAGGAAAATACATGTCCGTGGTGGATGTTTCTGAATTCTTGATTTTGAGTTTAACCCCAAAGCCCCTTCTCACCATTCTTTACACTCATCATGTTTCTCTATTTACAGTGTGAGCAGCCGCAGTCGGATTCCCGTCTTTCTTCGCCGTTCTTTTTAAAATGTGTAGCAGAGGGAAAACATTAAAAAAAACTTTATCTTTTTTTTTGTAGAAATGTTGTGACTTCGAAGGAGCCTTGAGAAGACACAGCAAAATTCGGGATTCAACAAGACTGCGACCTCATCACTAGGTTCAGATTAACAGTGATTGAGTCAACTTTGAACTTTGACCTCTATTGGAATCATATGTGTCAGAGTGAGGGCCTCAGTATGCTTCAAACAAAAGCTGTTTTTTCAGTCTTTATGCAACTTCTACTGTACCACTCCCGGGTCAAGAAAAGCTAGTTTTATTTACACAAAACATAAATTTACCCTAAATAGCTTTGAATATGTACAGCACAGGACATCATGCCTCGGTTTGGATACTGAAAAACTCCCCAAATCAAACCCTTTTAATGGGAAAAAGGAGCAACAAAGATTGGATCCCTCTTCCAGCACAAATAAACATGCAGACATGTTGTATGTGCTACTGTCACTTTCTGTGTGTACAACCAAGTACAACACAATGAATGCCTTTAAAAAGAGACGGTCCAAAACTGTGCGCTGTTATCCCCATTTGTATGATTCACCGTATCGAGACTATAGACAGACTCTTGGAGAGACATCAGGGAGGAAGTGTGATGCAGCCAGGCAGAGGCTGTGACGTCAGGCCATATGAAACAGGCCTCAACACTTTTGTCTTTAAAATTTTTGTCTGCAAGTTTTTCCTTAAAAGACCCATAGAAAGTGGTGCCTCTTAATCATCTGTTATAACCACCTTCAAAAATGTACTTTTTGACATAGACTAAAAAAATCCACTGGCACTAGCATGGATTTTACTGCCCTTAATAATATATTGCCTTTTTGTGTCACTTATGTTCCGTCTCACCATGTGCGCCACCAATTTCCCATCACCAAAATATTTGTAAGCGTGGGTCAAAGTTTCTCCCATCAAGTCTACTTTTATAGATCACACTTTTGCATGGGAAATGGCGTGTGCCACTTTCAGGCCTAGTTTTGTGCATATCCATTGTTTATGAATAAGCCCCCAGAGCTGAATTTGAAGCAAAATTATCTGAGTAAATTGAACAACTCACCATCACACTCACAGGACAGGGGCGCAAATATAGACAGTGCAAACACGGTGGCTGATGTCCTGCACAGCTAACAGTGCTGCAAAAGCAGGATAGCTCATGATGGTGAGTTTCTCGGCACCATAAAAACACATCTTTAGTGTGTATGCGTGTGAGAATGTGTGTGTACATCAAACTCCAACATTAACAGGAGAGGAGAAGCACTAGCCTGTTGTACCCATTTTCCACCAAAATTAGTATGTGTTTGTTGTTTTTTTAAACATGGGATAACACGTTAAAAACATAGCTGATAGACTCCTCTCCCATTGTCGATAGACTGTGTGTGTGTGTGTGTGTGTGTGTGTGTGTGTGTGTGTGTGTGTGTGTGTGTGTGTGTGTGTGTGTGTGTTTGGGTTTTTTTTTTTGGTGTTTGACATTCAACGTCGGGGAACAGGTTAGTAAACAGTAGACAGCAGCATGGAGGTTAATTAGGTTAGATATCTCTCCTTACTCAGTCGCTCTTTCAAACTCAGTGCAGACTAATTTGGATTGATGTTTGAGCACTGCTTGGGCAGAGGCTGACGGTATTTTGTGGTGGCGCATCACTGCATCTAGCTGGTTAAGGGGCTAAAATTAGCATGTTCATCCAGATGTTGTGTCACCATCAATGCTGATTGGAGCTGGAGCTAATAAATACCCTTGTCCACTGCAGAGTCTTTGACCCGGGTGTGAATGCCAGTTAAACCTTTCCCATCACATTAAAAAGCCAGATGTAAGCAGGTGTTTTTTTGTGCAGTGGAAAAGGGGCTTAATTGACACTAAAACCCAGTAGAGACTCAGAGGACAAACATTTCCCTACCAGATTTACTAGCCAAATGGAAAATCTATCCACATTTGGCACTTAATGGGTGTTAATTTCAGACCCTGTTTATGACACACTTGAATTGTTTGTGGTGTATTTATCTTATTCTTATTTTATTCTTATTTTCTGTGTTTGGGCCGTTTCAGGGCACAGCACACAGGTGAGGCTGAGATTTTATAAAAAGGCAGTGACCAGGTGCAAGACTGTAAGGTGCACACACCCAAGAGGAAGCTGTGAGAATCACGAACACAGTGGTGAGAAAAAAACAAACAAAAAACATATATAGCAAATCTAAGACTGACCTTCACTTCACGTTTGCTGGTGACACTGGTTACAGACATTTGCTGACAAAGTCCTGCATCATACACCTTTAAAGCTCCTCAAATAAATATTTTATATTTCTATTGTGTGAGGAACCCACAGACAATTATCATCCAGCTCTGCATTCCCCCAACTCTATGGAGCATTTTAGCATCTCTCATATTTGTCATTATTGTGGTTTTTGTGGCCTGCAACTTTGGTGTTTTGACTCTAACTGCACTCATAGTGTCATTTTCAGCCACAGCAGACATCTTTTTAGTGAAAAAGCTACCTCCAAGCACCAAACAGCTGCCCCCAAGAGGCCAATAAATAAATAAATTCAAGTTTAAAACTGCCTTGGAGTGCTCCACATAAGCTTCTACTTGTGGGATCTGAAACTGTTAACACTGTTACACATTGGTGTTAATCTAATGAGAAAATAGACACCGTAGTAAAATGCTTTTCTTGCCAGCTTGGCTAACTGCAGCTGCTACAGACTCTAAAACAACTGTATCTGAGCATCTCTGTGGTATAGTTCAATTTCCTATTTTTCAGTCACCCTCCCTGTCAAAAATGACAACAGTCACTTTAATGGAAAACAAATAGCACCAGAGCTCCAAATAATAATCTCATGTGATGCCAAGGAAAGAAGAAGTCCCATTCTTTACCCTGCTTTCGAGCTCTGTCTCTGTTTTACTGTGTTTCTCTGTATTTTGCTTTCCCAATCGTTCGGTTCTCTGTCCCTAAACCACAACAGTTGTGGGAAATCAGTCCCAGCTGTCAGCACTTTGATTTGATTGTAGAATGTGTCAATCAAGCCGGGACACGTTGCGCAAAATCTAATTCTAGTCACTCGTTATTTCAGCTCCCACCGAGCTCTTTGCAGTGGGATTAACTTTGACTGTCACACAGAGCCGAGGAACCCAGGGCGAAACTGACCAGCGCATCTGATCTTTGTTCCATCTACCAAGCAAACCAAACATGAAAGCACAAACTTATTCAAAACAACTTGTTCTGGATCCCTTTGATTATTCTTGCTCCTAGCAGTAAATACTTGCATGGCAGGGTTGCATGGCAGCTGTGAGATTATTCTTTTTTTTTTAATATTCAGAACTGTCTGCAGTCAAACTGCCAGAGACTCAGCACTGTGGGAATCTCTCCGCTGTATATCTGTAGTGGTGTGGTGGTTCTGCAGGTTTTAGAGTTCACATCTCTGTCAAACATCAAACTGGTGTCACAAATAGGATGTGAATCAAAAACCGCTCAGACTCATTTATCCGTCTGGTCAGAAAGAAAAAAAAAAGCTGAACCCAGACTCTTTCTCTAAACTTTTCTTTCTTGCTCATCCTTGTCGTCCATCCTTTCTGGCAGACAAAAGCATGCCTTGCTGGAGTTTGTTTTGGTCCGGTCTTGTCTTAATGTGCTGAAATGGTGAAAGACCAAAAAGGAATTAAAGAAAAGAAAACTCAGACAGCGTGACGGAATGAAGAAATAGCATCATATTACCGTGGGGTTCTTAAGAGGACCGTAAAAAGATATGCACTGTGTACTTTCCAGGCCTGGAATGAGAAAATATTTGGTTCTGCCTTTTCCTTTTGAAATGGTGCACTGTGGGAGAGGGAAAAAGAAATAGTCCAGTGTTTGTGAGAATTTTAGACAAGCAAAAGAGGAGGCCTGGAACGAGTGTGAGTGTGAGAAAATGTGTGCTGCGTCTGTGCAGGTGTGTATAAGACAGTGAAGGGGTGTGAGAATAAAGTGGTCTGCTCATGAATGTCTGTGTTTCTCCGTGTGTTCTTTTATCTCTTTTATAACCCAAGCAGTGTGGGGACAAAATATTGTTTCATGCAGTCACATTGTGGATTTGGGGAGTAATCAAAATAAACTATTGCCCTTTAGAAAGTTTCTTTTTATTTCTTTTGGTCTACAAATACCATGACAAGACCACAAACCAACAATGAATTAATCAGTTTCTCAAAATGTTGTGCCTTTCCTCGCATGATGTCAGTTCCTGAAGATGCAAAACAGGCCATAAGAATTTCATGCTCTTTCGTGCTCTCACAATAGGATGTACTTTCTTACAGAAAAGAATAGTCATCTCATGCTCATCGTTTATGAAACTCTACTGTTTGGAAGCTTCCTTCAAGCGTCCCTGTGGGGCCTTGATACCGTTGGTGGGTGTAGTTTGGAAGAAAGAAAATTTTTCCTACATGAAACTGCTCACAACAAGGTCTATCGATTATCTTGAGTAGCCGGGTCGTGATTTCTGGAAAGAGACATTGCTGTTGACTTTTTCAAATGTATTCTTTGGTGCTTTGAGCTCCACAAGCCGAGTGCCATCTAGCTCCATCATACTGGAGAGAAGGCGGACATCTCTATGGCCAATATCTCCAACACTCAACAACTCACACCAAAACAGTCTAGATTCGTAAATAGCACTAGAGGTAAGAGGTAAAATATGTAGTTTTGATTTTGAGGGGATCTGTCCCTTTAAAGCTTCTCTTTTTTTTATGATTCTTGCAACTCTTTTTTCCAGGTGTAATACTGTGCGTAGAGTTGTTTCTGCTTTGCTGATTCTTGTGAAAGTTTCTTGTTCTCAGGTCTCTGTTGGAAAAGACATCTTAATCTCAATAAGACAGTCTGATTAAATAAAGATTAAATTAAAAAAGGCTCAAATGATTCTTAAAAAGTGAGCATGTGTAGTTTTAGCCATTTTTACTCAAACAGGAGTTTAAGTATTAAAAGTAATTACATTTGCTGGAGACTATTTTCAGCCACGGACTAACACACATTTGGTGCCCTAATGAATGCTCTGATACAGGACAATATTTGGGGTTCAACTCAAAACAAACTGGAAAAGTGTGCAAAGTTGTGTGCAGATGTCCGCCAGGTGGCAGTAATCCGACTGCCATGCGACACCCGAGCAGATCGCGGCCCCTCCAGAAAATTCTTGTCTCGCTAACATGCCGCAGCGTGTTCCGGAAGCATATCATAAAAATACATGCCTCATCTATTTTTCACGTCGCACAGAGCTGATCGAGTTTCCCTGCTAACAGGCACTGTGTATAAAATATAGGTACAATATATTTATGAGGATGAATGTATTTATAATGACTAAAACAGAACCACAAATCTTTGATCTATGTTGCTAACAACTGGACTGAAAACAGACAAGAAAATCATTTAACTATATCCTGTTTACTTACTTAGGGTGGAAGCACACATATCCTATCAAGGAAAAATGAACAAAACAACAAAATCTGAAAGTCTACAAAAAAGGTAGGCAAAAAGCTCTACTTCTGAAATGCTCTTGGTCTGGTGTGGTGCTGTGCGGAGGAGGGAACAAAACTGGGTTGCAGCAGGATTGCAGAGAGCTGTGGCTAGTGGAAGTGTCTTTCCCGGCTCCCTTATGGTCAAGATGGTGGTGAAGTAAACAAAAATGTGGGTTCATTCATCTCATTTCCTGCCTTACCTCAGTGGATCATAACACATCTGATATAGAATCAACCTGCAGAGGCTCCGGTTAAAATTAGACCAAATTTTTTCTATGGATGTTAGTTTTTGAACATGACAAAAGTCAAAATGTGGCCTGGGTAAAGCTTGCTGTTGTTTTAGTAGAGACAGTTTCTGGTGGCTCCTGGCGGCCGGTTAGGAGGAGTGAGGAGTCAGCAGTCATATGACGGCATAAAACATTCAGTAAAACAGATTTTTCAACAACTGCAAATCAGCGCAATCACAGCAGATCCTTGAGCACACAGTCATAAATGTGCACATAAAATATGAGGCCAATTGGTTAAGTAGTTGCGAGATAAAGTGCAAGCAGACAGACACACACACGACCAAATGCATGACTCCCTCTAGGCAGAGGAGATAACTAGAGTGCCCATGTTCATCATAATGAAGGAACATGTCACCCAGTGCAACAGTGTGGCTCATCAGTGTGTTTTAAAGATGACAATAGAGGTATTTAAAACAGAGAAATAAGCTTTATCAGGATTTGGCTCCACAGAAAATGGTTATTAAAAAGTTGCGTTAATGATTGGTTTGGTTTTCATGAGAATTGTTGACAGTAAGAAAAATATAGGATATCACAAGACATATTTTATCAGGTTAAGGTGGGCTGTGGCATGTAGCCTTAAGATTATAGGGTAGGTCTCCAGGGAATTAATGTAACGTGTCTTCCTAAGTGACAAAAACAAGTGTGCGACTGTGTGTGTGTGTGTGTGTGTGTGTAGGTGTGTGTGTAAGAGAGAGAGAGAGAGAGAGAGAGGAGAGAGAGAGAGAGAGAGAGAGAGAGAGAGTCTGTAGTTCTTCCATAATCTCCTGTCTTTGTGTGTCCCGCAGACAGTTTAAAAGCTTTCTATTTACCTTTCGCACCATTCTCCCATTTTCAGGTCACAGAGTGGGATGGAGGTGTGTGTGTATGTGTGTGTGTGTGTGTGTGTGTGTGTGTCTCTGTGAGAAAGAGTGAGACAGAGCACTGTAAGTCCTCCTAGTGTGGGTGGACAGCTGGTCCAAAACAGGCGTTTTAGGCTCTAACAAACCGTGACACGTCAAACATGTAATGTAGACCGCGACACAGCAACATGTAAAACGCCTCATTGACTCCCACCCAAGGCCTCGGGGAAAAGAAAAGAGAAAAAAAACTCTTTTTGCTCACACACAACTGCAGCCATTAATCATAAATGAAATTTTACGAGGGATGGGGAGGAATATGATTGTCATAAAATGAGCAAAACAAATGCGCAGAGGGAAGTTCCTGGCTATAACTGCTGGAATCACCTCAGGATAGCTTGGCTCGGGGAACAAAGGTGCTGAGATATACCCTGTGTTTGGAGGAGTGTGTTTACCTCGCTCTCCTTCGCTTCCCCCTCTGTTTTGAATTTGTGCGTCTGTGCGTTTGCCAGGATGCATGTCAGTTATCAGACTTATTAGATGCCATCAAACGTCTGCTCTATCATCTGTCTGTCATCTGGCTCTGCACTCTCTCGGCTCTTCTCCTTCAAAGTAGCTCTTGCTTGTTTTCTCCTTTCATCACTTTCCCCCGCACGTACACACAAAAACATACGTTAAATGCAAATGTTGGCAAGACGAGCCGAAAGAAAGGTACAGAGAGAAAGAAAAGCAGAAGTGCGGCAAACACACAAAACTGGCAAAGAACGCACACAATCCTTCCCTGAAGCTAAAACACCTGATTCTCAAGATTACACGGAGTCTGAACTGTTCTACTAAGAACAACACCAAGAGTCGTCACAGTTTGTCTTGTAATATGTGGGGATTTGAGAGTTGAGCCCGCTGACCAAGCCTCAGAACAAACTGAGCCGTCACAATTTCATCAAACGTCAAGTTTTTATTGGACTTGAAGCGGGACAAATCTGAACATGATACTCAAGTTTGAGGTGATTAAAGATTGAAATCCGCGCTCCATGTAATTGTCTCTGACAGTAATCTGCACAATTGTCTTTTACAGCATCTCTCATCATCCATCAGGTGAACGAGCCAGAGGTATTTTTCTTAGGAACTCACAGAGCAAATCATTTTAACACTTACGTGGATATTGGGCAAAGTTTCAACAGGTGTCGGTGAGTTAGATAGCTCCAGTGGGATGTTGCTCTGAGTCTGCCAGGTGTGTTAGTCATGTTGGAAAATTGTTTGCTGTCACATTACCCATGAGAAATTGATAAGTTGACATAGTAAATCAGGGCCTTAATTTATTATCTTTGAGGCCAAAATTTACCTCATGCACATGTGTGATGTCATGACTTTTCATGGTCAGGTGAGACTTCGGTAATGCCTCATTTCCACTGCATGGATCGACTGGACTCATTTTAGGTGCCAGGTGCGTTTCTCTATTTTATTTTCCACCCTGGATAATACCCCACAGTGTCGTCGTGTGAAAGTGCTGTAACATCATCTTCAACATTTGCTAAATACTTTTATTGGCAGCCAGACATCTGCACTCAGTTACAGGCTACCATTTTTTAAAATCTGGGGGAGTGAATAAAACAATTGCAGTCCCTATGACAGTGACTCTGCTGTTTAAAAATGGCAGGTTTGTGCAGGTTTGTGCAGGATGTGCGGTGACCAGCAAATGCCGATTCTAGTGACGTTTCTCTCTGACTAATCGGTGATCTGCTAGAGATGGAGAAGAATGAATGAACAAATCTTTTTTGAGCAACTCTTTTTAGTGCTCATCGTGTACCGGGTCAGCCTGTGGAACGTCTGAGTGCTTGTGATAACGATAATGTGTCGTAATTTCAATGAATGAGAAAAGACTGATTAAATCAGACTCCAGACTTCTCCGCCAACCAAGACCATTAAATTCATCTGCTCCTCCCACCCGGGCAAAGCTTGGTCAGTGGCCCTAGTGTCACATCATGTCGAGACACTCTATAGCTGTAGTAAGACGCACTGGGCATTTTTTGGACACTCTGAACTACTGCTGTAGTATAATAAGCAAGAAAATCCGAAAAGCACAGGTAGGAGAGGTGGTGGATCGGTCAAACAAACTCTGGACTTTCACCCGGTAGACTGATATTCATGTCTGGTGTGAAACCAAAAGTCCATCAAGTTATTTTAATACAACATAGTGTGCTGGTATGTGTAGCATACTGTGCTAGTGATGTATGTTACATGATGTTTGTAGCAAGGTAGGTATCCAATCACGTGCTGTTGATGCCTAAACCTAAGGAAGTATACTTAAAACAGAGTAGTTGTTTTTAATCTACGTTGTAAGTTCATTTCAAGAGACTGTATGCATTTAACAAGCAGAAACTGTACATTACCTCTGAAAACAGAGGTTTATTTTGAAAAGTCAGAATGCATACAACATGTGTAAATTGACAAACTGTCCCATGCGTCCAAAACTGATGCTGGAGGGATACCTAGGTCCTCAAAGTTTGACAGCAAGGGCCACTGACCAAGTGTCGGTATTTGACAAGTTGGGAGTGAGAATGTGTTAATCGGTCTTTGGACTTTGGTGGGTTTATGGACTTTAAGGCGTAATAAAACAACATGGACGCTACAAAGATGATGTGTTGTATTTTGTCTCTCAGAGTGTTTTAAAGACGTGCTGATAATGAAGATCAAAGAAAGATGATCAGGTGAGCCATGAAATATGATCAGGAACTTCTTCAGATTATTCCGACACCACATGAATGCAGCACACGGCTGTGGAGGTAACTGAGACCTCTGCAACTTGACCATCGATGAACAACAGATAGTTAGACACTAACATTTCTGTAACATTATACTGAGCTTACATAGCCTACCTACATACAAGTGGGATGCTGAATCAGTGCAATAAAATTAATATTTTATCTTTATTGATGTAAACGTAGACATGATGACTGGTGATGCACTGAGAGAAGTTTAGTGGCACGGGTAGTTCTAGCTTTTGGACATGCGCATAGCTTATTATAACGGAGTGTCAGAGGGGAAACTGCATATTTTGCAAGAAGTATCAAATCTAGACAGGTTTAAAAGGTTTGATACATTTATGTTTCAACTTGAAGAAACCAATACAATAAAAATAATTGGTACACCCCTCACTATAGTCTATATTGTTTTGACTCCACCTTTTACTACCACCTCAGCGTCCTTGGAACCTTGATCGAGGTGGCACCAGTTACTATCCACAACTGTTGCTGATGAAAAAGCCAAACAGAGAAAGTGTAGTTGAGTGGAGTCGTGCTGTACCACGCTGTGATGTGGCATAAGACACCCACACAACCATGCACGAACATCCACCCAATCAAGCCATTCAATGATCAGATGAATGAACCGTCAGCCCCATTTTCTCCCTAATTGCTTTTGAAAACATGTCGGGGAGCTGCACAACACAGGGAATGACAGCTCCCGGTGTTTTCCTAAGGGACTAAGTCAACATGCACAGACAGTGACATGAAAGAGCTCACACACCTCTGCGGTTTTGCTCACTCACACGGACGACCAATTGATTAACTCATAAATCAACCTCATCCCAGGCCCCAGGCCCTGGTGCACCCCTCCGCCTCCACCTCCACCCCCACCAACCCCCCAAAAAAAAAACGGCGATGAGAAGCAGCAGCCCAACCCTGCACCCTCCAGCTAAGTAAGTGGAGGCGGGATGTTTCAGCTCATGGCAGAAACCCAGCAGGAGGGTGAGGCCAGGTGGGGCAGGTACAGTGGGTGCTATGGATTTTTAAAAAAAAATTTAAGGTGGGGTCATGAAAACGACAGGTATAGGATTAGTGTGTGTTATTATAAAGACAGGGAGGGATGGAGAAAGAAAACACAGAGGGGCTTAAAGAGGGATACAAATGTGTTAAAAAGACAAAGGGGAAGATCTGAATCAAAAACTGTGTAGTGCTGCCAAAGAGGAGAGAAACATGGGGAGACAGATATGGAGAGAAAGAGGGAAAGAAAGCATAGAGGAATGCAGTAAATCCCTAAGCGACTGAGCAAACCTCTGGAGAAAGAAAAGAGGAATTTTTATGTGCTGCAGGTGAGCAGAACAGAGAGGGAGGGAGAGGGAAGAGGAGACGAGGAGATAGACAGATGGAAAAAAGAGGGAGAGAACGCGGGGGTGGCCGAGGGAATTTGAGGAAAACGTCAAAGGGTTTGATTGTAGCCGAGAAAAAGGGGACACACGGGGTGAAAATGAAGCAAAAGTGACTCAAAATGACACAAAATGGCCACTCATACAGTGAGAGCGGATGGCATACGGATGGATGAAGGAAGGCAGAGAGACATATGGAAAAAAGATTTGGAGACAGAGTGTGACCAAAAAAAAAAAAAAAAAGGATAAATAGGAGAGAGAGACAGACAGGGAGGAAGAGGAGGACGGCTCAACAAGAGCATCTGCGTATCTTAAAGGCACACACAGTTTTTTGGGAGATTAGTCAGCTTCAATGATGAGATGGCGCACACAAAATCATCATGTGACATAAAAATCATGTAGAATATTATCCGAGTGTGAGTAAAATGACCATTTGTAAGGTATATTAACTGATGTATCATGACTTCAGCGGGTAATATCTATGTTTTAGGTGTTTTGGAGGACAGTGTGTAAGCCTACTCTAGTGCATTTTACTGCATTCAAACAAGACAACGCTCATTTCTAACCCTTGTGATATACTTCATTTTGTAACTTTCTATCTACAGACCATATGTTCTGAGCACTGAGCCACATCAACAAAGTGTTAACAGGTGCATCCAAGCACTCATATAACCAAAACAGGTCGAGAATGGCTTTTAGCAACTTATTTTATATGTTCTGTTCATGATATCTTCACTGTTCCTCAACATTAAAAACGAACAAGTTTCCTGTATAGAAAAATCTGAATAGGTTAACATTCTGGCCATCAGTCTTTTTAGACGGAGGGCAAATATATACATTTTCAGAAGAATCCATATATGTGTAAAGAGGCCCTTAGATACCACTACGGAGATAATGACATTCAGCTGCATGAATCAGAGCTGTAATGTAATTCAAATGTTCTGTTACAACTAAGGAAAAAACATACTGAACAAAAAAACCAAGGAGGTCTTGCTGTTTGTAAAAAATGCAGACAACCAAGGAAAAAAAAAAGATCCTGAAGGAGACTTTGGTCGATATGCGTAGGTCTGTCTTGTTGCCTTTGCTCAAATAAAAGTTACTTTATATATTTTTACCTGAAGACAGAGTGCCTCAGCTTTTTTTTTCCTTGGTTGTCTGCATTTTTTACAAACCGCAAGACCTCCTTGGTTTTTTGTTCAATATCAATTCACCTCCTTCACTGAAGAACATCTGTCGAGTCAGAGCCTTGTTTATCCAAGTAGTGCTTCCTTCCTTCTTTCTTCTTCAACAAGGAAAAAACATGTTAAGGGCCCCCTCACTTGCACAATGTCTTTCAAATCAACATGCATATAAAGTTTGTATTTGGTCATAAAAATACCTCATTGTCAGTGTCTGAGCCCCATTTTACATCACATTTCACCGCCCCATTACATCCCTGTGTGCACATAAAGCTAGCATAGCATCAGCTAACTCAGCTACATAACACAGTACCACAGCTAGAAACAAAAACATATGATGAGTTGATGCTTCAGTGCGTCATTGGAGTGCTGAAACTATTGAGGCCAGCTCAACTTTTATTTGTTGTGTCACGCCCTTTCGCAGTGACAAGTGTCACATGTCAGTTTATAGCTTCCTTTCACCTACTTCCTTTGAAAACGACCTGTAGACTGTTGCTCTGTTGCCTCATAGCTCATGGCATAAAGTAAAAAGAGACACACAACAACCACAAAAGGGGGGACTAAACAACATAGAGACACAAAACAAACAAAATAAAGACACAAAATTACTAAAAGAGATGCAAAACAAGAAACTAACAAACAAAACAGCGATAAAACCACCACAATGTCTTTGTGTCTCGCTCCTGTGCAGGATAGGTGGTGGGATCTTTTGCATGTCTGTGCTCAGAGGCTGAGGACTACAGAGTCTAGTAATATTTTATAACGTAATCTTTTGAATGTTCAAGCTTTAAAAGTGCTTCATCTTCCAGTAATAGTATCTACGCAGTGAGTGATCCAGACTTTTACTATTACTATACAACTTTTAGACAGAATAAATAGTCCTTAAGGTGTAACAATCTTACCCGTTAAAGTCTGTTCACAGGTCTTGGGGAGTGAAACTGTTTAGGTAAGAGCAGTTGCACAAAACCATTTGTGGCCCCAGATGGAGCTGTGTGAGTCTCATAAACTGCCTCAAGTCTCCAACTGAACTGTTGAATGGGAGGGAATGGGTAGAATAAAAAGATGATATCTTTGATTGTCCTGCACTGATTTTGATTTATTTTTAAATGCCCATCATAAGTCAGACAATGTTTTAGCAGTGCAGTGCTGAATCAGTGGAGTACTCCAACAAGTTCAAATGTTTATTAAGGTTGAGGTGCTGCCAGTAGCCTACTATGTGATAATGACTTTCATGGGGGAACATGAAGGAATTTTGCCAAACATTTGGGTTTTTCTTTGTGTTTTCGGAAGGCCTTGACACACCAAACCAACGGTCTGCTGTCTGTCAATGTTGGACTATCGATGAGCATCTGTCACCCTAGTTTTTGTGGTGTGTCCAGCACTGTTGGCGCGAGTCTGCTTTTTTAGGCCAATTCGGCATGTTAAATTGGTGTCCATAACAGCAGAGCCTGTCGATGAGTGAAATCTCTCTGAACTGGTAGTTCAGCTCAGTGCACTAGAAGAGAAAGGGCGGTGAGGAAAGCAAACAAATGACTCTGGCTAACTAGCATCTTGAGTCTGTCTTGTTCATCCTCCGGTTTCCCCTTTTGAATGAGGAATACAGAGTACAGCCGCCTGCTGCTATGGAGAGTTATTTTCTCTCATGTAGGCACAGAACATACGTGCTAGTTGACCATCGGCTGTTGTCTTTGCAATGTGTTCTGGTGCAACTTTTTTTGGCGGAAACACAGACAGTGTGAGGTGATGCAACAGTCGGCCTTTGTCACCACTAGCTCTTTGATGTCGTTTTGGTGTGTCTGGGCCTTAGAAGGGAGCGAAGTGTGAAGTGTGAAGTGAAGGGGCCAAAAAAAAGGTTCTCGCCAAGAGAAAATAAAAGTTCTTTAACAAGATGGCCCGCACATCGACTCCTCTGTAGGTCTTTAGTCTTTAATCACGGCCTGCCAGTCACGCAGACACATAGGCCTTCTGTCTGCAGCTGCCTGATAGACCGAACAAGCCAATAATGTCGATGCCTTGTCACTCACAGTATCACTTATTATCGAAGGACCGAGCCAGCTGAGTCATACAAACAGGGCTCGGCGATCCTGTTACGTATTAGTTACAGCAATTTGTCTCTCCTCCGCTGACAGAGAGAGACAGACGGAAAGAGAAGGGGAGAGACGACGCTGAGTGATGGCTGTTAGATAGCTATGCATGACAAGCCTCATTCCAACAAAGTTCTGACACACAGAGATAATGATTCACACACGTGCTGCGCTTACAAGCCCACACTCGGGCAAACAATACACACACACAGATAAATGCACGAACACGTACACACACACACACTCAGACCAGACAAAGCGGCCTTTGTTGACTACTGGCGGCCCCTCACTCATTGCTTACTGAATGTAAAAAACACACAGTGTCTTGTGTGCGTGTGTGTGTGCACGTATATGTGTATATATACATATGTGTCACGTCTCTGTCAGCGTTAACCCTTTCACCCACTTAGTAAGAGTGTGTGTGATGATGTGTCAGCGTTGACCTACCGTATAAGTCACTTCCTGCTCAGCTAATGCTGCTTTTAAAGGTTCATGTGTGCACTTGTTTGTCATCACATGGTCCACCTTTGTGTGGCAGGGTGGGCGTGTGCGGTTGTGCGCAGGTGTGTACCTCGAAGGTGATGGAAAGGAGATTCTCATTGATCCTTTAATATCTGGCCTGGGGCGAGGAGAGGGAGCCAGAGAGCTGCGGAGCACGTGGGAAAAAAGCGTAGTTGAGAGCAATAAAGCCAAACAGGAAAGAACGAGAAAAGATAACAGGTGAGGGGAGCGATAAAAGAGTGGGTGTGGAAAAGAAGGAGCAAAAACGATAAGAGACAGAGGCAGTGACAGAGACAGGGAGAGCGGCGGCATTGAAACACAGACACAACAAGAGAGCCGTGCGGTTGGTGGGATTATGAGGGGGTGTGTTTGTACCTGTGCCTGTTTCATGTAAATCCCTCACTGTCACAGGTCAGAGGGATGTTTTTTGGAGGAAGAGGAGCTTCGTGAGATAGTGTGATGAGAAAGGAAAGCAAAGTGGGAGGAGGGATGATGCAGTGGGAGGTGGGAAGACAGAGATGAAAGGAAAAATGAGAGATCGTAAATTTTTACCAGGACAGACAAATAAAAACTCTCTCATACCCCGCCTCTCTCCCGCTCTAGTTTTTTGTCATGAATGTGAGCCGGCCTTTGTTTTCCAGAAAACGGCCCGACCCAAAGCTCCTCTCCCCTTGTGCCAATCACCCGAAACCATCCCTATAAAACTGAAACCATCGCAAACAAAAATCCCATAAGCATTTCTTTTTTTTTTTTTGTCTCCCCTCCCGATGGGCTCCCAAATGACCAATAACACCACGCTCTGTACAAAAGCTAGTGTTTATTCTCTCTTGAGCTACGATACAGTATATTCACACTGGAGAAAAATAAATAAACATCTTGTTCAATAAATATTATACAGATATGATCCATAACCTTTAGCCACGTCATCTAAGGCACATTGTAAAGACATAACATCAGATTTACTCTGGAAAAGAAATGAGGCCCTCTGTAAGTTGCCAAAGAAAAAGTATCTGATTTCATCTTTGAAAAGGCACAAAAAAAAATTCACATTAATGTATCTTACGTTTTGTGTTTAGGAGTGTGAAGCTACTTAAAGGAATAGTTTGGCATTTTTGCATTATTTCTGAGAGTTAGATGAGAAGATCCGTCTGTTAAGTATGATTGTTAAATAATCCATATGCAAACAAAAATGAAGCTCACATCCATCTGTCCACTTGAAGTGTAAAATTTACACACATTAAAAGTTATATGGTTTTATGTGCCGGACTACTGCTGCCATCAAATGGGGCTGTATTGTTCACAAGAAGAGTCCATATGAACGCCTCATCTTGTGGTATTCATGACCTTGGAAGTGGAAATGTTCTGATAGCTCTAAGTTTAGCCTTCAATTCTGGCAAATCATGTATTATTACTATTATTATAGAATTATAAGTACATCATGCCCACTGAGGATACACACATTCATCCTTGAAAATTCACTAAAGGAAGGACTAAGTTCTCGACAGACTTCGAAAGATCCTTCATCAGGGTTTGATGACGCAGCCTCCTTGAAATTCAGCGGTTTAAGGATCCTTCCTTGACTATGAGAAGCACCACTAGTCTCTGCAGCATGTGGTTGCTGCCAGCTTCACTGTTTGTGTACTGGGTTTTTAGAAGTGTGGACTATATTAACTGGTGCTGAATTATTTAAACGGATCATTTTAACTCCAGGAGACATTTATTTTGATGTGAAACGTGGAAACACATGAGTTCTACTGCTTCACATTGCCTCTGGTAAAATGAGGTATTCATTTCAATAATTGACCAGTGTGGACAGATAGAGAAGAGACACGCAATGCCCACATGAGCAAGCGCAGCTTCCACGGACAGTGGAGCAGCCTAAGTTGATTATAATGGACCCACTTCGCTGCGGGCATGCTGCGGCAGACATGTCACACCATGTCGGTGTCCCATGTATTGTGGCTGCAAGTGCACAAATGTGAGAGAGGTATTGGCGGTCTCATCTTACTCTCAGCAAGAAAGCAAATAAGTGTATTTCACAAGATGTCAAACTATTTCTTTACACAAAGAAGACAAAACTGTTTCTTTAGGATAATTGATTCTATTCTAAAACATTTTAAAACTGTGTAAAATATTTGTTGCTACGGAGTGAAGTCATTAAAAAATGGTATAAATGAGTGAGCACTGAATGAAAACAGCAAAGAAGTGAAAGATTTGTTAAGGCACCAAGGTGTGAGTGCGTGTGTGTGTGTGTGTGTGTGTGTGTGTGTGTGTGTGTGTGTGTGTGTGTGTGTGTGACTTAAGTTAGCCTACCCTCTGGGACTCAAGACCAGTTTATTGGGGACAGCTTGTCCAGTCGGGAATAAAAGCTGTGTCCCTAATCTTTGGTCACTGGTTTTGGTTAGGGTAAGTCTTCAGGAAATGAATGTAAGTTGATGTAATGTCTTCTGATTGATCGAAACACAACGGTGTGTGTGTATGTGTGTATGTGTGTCTAGACAGTATGTGTAGCGCTGTTGTAGAGTTACTGTAACTGACCAGTTGACTTCTGATTACTAAGCAGTAACCCTCTGCCCGTTATTTCCAACGCTCATCCCCTGACTCACTCCTCCTCCCGTCTTCCTTTCCCTTTCTTGCCTCTTCCTCTCCTCCTCTTCATCCCTCTGGCCATTTCCTCCTCTCCTTTTGTCTTTTGCCCATTCAGAAAATTTCTTCATTTAGAGAAAATGAATGTTTGCTGATTCACACATCTGGGGGTCACTGAATCAGTTTGCACTCAATGGCTGCACTGTTTGTCTCTCCGCCTGTCACTCGGTCTAACCCCGTGTGCGGTGTGTGTGTGTGTGTGTGTATGTGTGTCTAACCACCTACAGTGGTATTTCTGTTGATCTATGAGCCGTGAAGTCCGGTAACTCAGCCCAGTCTCAGTGTCTCGCTCAATGAGCTGCTATGTGCATCAGGCGGGTGACAGTGCTGGTAATGTGTTGGCTTTGTGTGTGTTATATTCCATTAGCGCTTCTGGTGACCTGCCAAATAGTGCTTCATTCACTTATTCCAGTACGGTATGAATGAATGTGTTAAGCATGAATGTGTTAATGTGCTTCTGTCTGTTTAAACCTCTCAGTTTGTTTCCACTCAGATTTTGTGCAAATAATAGATTTCCGATAAACTGCACTCGAGTGTCTCGACGTCTCAGCCTCTGAGTCTCTTCTTGAGGCGGTTAAAGTCCTTCGCCGACCGCCACAGCCAACTCTGCAGCTCTCTCAATATCCAAAACCCCTCCACCTTCCTGGCAAAGTCGTTCATCGTCGGCCGCACCGACAACAGCGAAGAGGAGGCGGAGGAGGTGGAAGACAGCAGCGGAGTCAGAGGAGGTGAAAGGAGGGAGGTGCCTCGTTGTAAAGACAGAGGGACGGGCTGGGAGAGGAGGGTGTGCTCCTCACCTGCTCCGAACTGGTAGAGCAGGGAGAGGGTGGACAGAGGAGGTTGGAGAGTGGGGGAGAGGAGAGAGCGAGGAGGCCGACGCTGATGATGGAAAGTGGAGGAAGCTTCCATGTTTGTTTGCCTCTCCTCCGCCACGATTACCCCTCTTCTCTCTACAATGAATCCATCTTCTTTTCTGAGTGTGTCGATGTGATGTGAGTTCAGGTTGTAGCTGTACTGATTGCTGATGGTTTGGATGGTCGGTTGCTGGAGGAAGCTGTCTGTGCCTGGGTACGACACTTCTACCCTGGGTTCAAACTGCCTCTCCTTCTCTCCATCCTCACTGATACTCAACAACCGTCTCCTCTCCCATCTCTCCTCCCCTCCCTGTTCCTCCTGTGCCTCCTCTTCCCATTCTCCTGCTCTCTCTTCTTCTCCAGCAGCCCACTTCCAGCTCTCTGGCTCTTCCCTCCTCCCTCTCCTCCCTCTTTCTCCTCTTGCCTTCTCCCTTGATCCCCCACTCCTTCCTCCAGCTGCGGCCGCGTCCGCCCTCCTCCCCTCTTTCCCTCTCCGCCCTCCGACACTGTCCTCCCTCTCTCCTCTGACCACCCTTGTCCCGCTTCTTCTTTGGTTGTTGCGCTGACCGGACTGTGTCCTCGTCCCGGCTCTGGACCTGTAAAGGCTCTGGCTCATGAGTGGAGCAGGCCGGTCACCCCCTGCTCCCCTCAGAGGGTACTGCAGCTCTCCGCCGTTACTTCCCATGTTTGCAGATGAAGGTGGAAGTGCGTAACCGAGGGTGGTCATCAGCGCCGATATGGAGCCCAGCAGGCCATCCAGGCCTGTGCAAAAGTGCAGTAGTGAGGTTTTGAGGGAGGGGCAGAGGGTGGAGCGGGCCAACTCCCTGACGGCTGCCAGCAGGACAGAGTAGGCCTTCTGGTTCTGGGCGAGCCGAGCTTGGTTTTCCAGGCCGTGCCACAGCTCCAGGCGGGGTGGCAGCGCTGGGCAGGGACAGAGCTGTACTGTTGGGTCGAGGAGGGGAGAAGTCTTTCTCATTGAATGGGGGGCCAAGGTAGGTCAGCTGGAGGAGATATTCAAAAATCAGAGGGATGAGAAGGTTAATTGGATGATTGTGGTTTGTCACATATCATATTTCATAGTTTGGGCAATCATTCATCATAACACTTTAGGGCTCATACACATGACATGTCTTTTACCACCTGGAATACATGAGGTCAGGTATTGGGTGGCTACTCTTGTGCCGGCCTTTAAGGGTTGCAGGTTGCACCTGAAGTTCCTAAGCAACCATAAACTACTCGTCCCTACCAAAAATCCCGAGTTCAAAGCTGATCTTCCAGTCATTGTTAAGTGTGTATTAAAATATTGACTGGAGGACAGATCGCAAAGCTCTAGGTGGCCTTGCACTGAAGCAATCAACCTCTGCTCCATATTTACCATAGACTGATATTTACAAAGACAGGAAAGATATCTGCAGGCTGAGATCGGTAGTTCTTGGTCACATGGCAGTGAGCATTGCTGCCTTCCAAAAGTCGAACCGTCATGCCCTGAAAAAAGGGCAGAGCTCACCTAGTAGGCTAAACTCTGATGGATGTTAAGGACAATCAATTTGCAATTTGGATTTGTTTTCTCCTCAGAATATGTTTGGCAATATTAACTCTCTTTTAGCTCTGTTTTTGGTCTAAATCTATAAAACTTCAAAAACGTAATATCTGGAAATATCTGGATCCTCAGCTGCTAAATGTTCCACTGTGTTCATCAGCTAGTTGCTAACTGTGTCTGTTGCCTATTCGGTGTGGAGCAGGTCATGTACAGTGGGTGCTTCTTAGAGATTTTTTTTTTTGCGAGTGCTTGTCATTCAACCATCATTACTGGCGGCAATCAAGCTTAGTTACTTGCAGTCAGTTAGCCACACATTTACTCAGTGACCCACACAGGCGTATTCAACTAACATTAATGTCTTTATAATTTTGTATTTGTCAGATATCGTCAATGACTTATGTTGCGCTTTACATGTAATTTATGTGGACTGAACAAGCTTTCATATATTGCATTTATTGAATCCCCAGACCCCCCAGCAGATTGGGTCCCCCCTTAATGTTGACTCCATGCAAATTCTGAGAAGCAAGTGGGAGTGATATGGAGAATTAGTGCTACACGCTCCAACTCCAGTTCCTAAAATTCACATTACAGAAGTGGATGGAAAAGTGCATAAATTCACATTTTGTTTTGCAGGTTTTCTGAAAATTCTTCGTTCTTCATTACATTTGGATGACAATCTGGCTATTGTTTTCACACTGCCATTGATACACTGTTATACAAATACTGATTTTAACAGCTTTAATGTGAACCTTTGTGACAGAGTTTCTAATTGTGATTAAACCAAAAAGACATAGTGAAATAGAATATCACCAAAACTGACTCACATATATGACTTTGATTTCCTTGAGCTGATACTCCAGGTATTTGGTCAGCTCATACGTGCTTTCTATCGAACTCCTCTCACTGGCCAGGTTGTGTGAAGAATCAAGGGCTGTCGCCATGGCAGCAGCCAATAGCAGGAGGAGCTGGTATTGAAGTGCTGCGGAGAAATAGCAAAATAATTAAAACTTAAACAGACAGTGTGAAATGTTTCTTTAAGGACACTCACCCCACGAGTGTCCAAGTGGTAATTAAACCACAGCGCAGAGGTATTTGTAGTCATAACAGTGAGGTGAAATTTATCTCAGGCGGTATTTTCTCAGACATTTCGTGATTATTTAACTTGGTTTTAAATGAATTTGATGATTTGAGAGCTCAACAGGCAAAAATCACCTCCAGCTACAGTTTCCAGACGATGTTGCACCATCAGACTGTTTATAGGAATTTTTTTTTTCTTTTACAATATTCTGGTTTATTTCTTTGTCTCTATGGCGATGGCCTCGTGTGTTTACATATTGCCAGGTCAAAGTCATCTGACACTGCCAATAAAGCTTTTTCCGTTTCCCATCTAATTTTAGAGGTTTCTGGCTGTCGGAGGTTTACTCTGGCTTCAAATAAAACCTCGCTTAATAGCTTCAGACAGTCAGACAAATGGTTCCTATGTTCAATGCACCAGCCTGTCAGGCAAACAGCCGCTTCAACACACACACACACACACACACACACACACACACACATCAGCTCATTCCTGACCGATATCCCAAAAACAAAGACATGTGGCTTTCTTTACAATCACAAACATTAATGTGTTTGTATCAGTTTTATGTTTGCTGTGGACTTCTTGTTTAGGTTTCAGAGTGTTTGTGTAGGTGTTTTACGTTACTGTGTGAGTGTTTGTGAGAATGTTTGTAGCCGTAATTTAATATGTGGATGAAATGCACATAGCTGTGAGTGTATACAATGATTTTCAGTGTGTGTGTGTGTGTGTGTGTGTGTGTGTGTGTGTGTGTGTGTGAGAGAGAGAGGGGGGGGGTTGTAACACTGGGAACCTTTTAGTGCCCCTGTCTCTGGTTTCAAACAGAGAAAATTGGAGCTGAAAGGTGGTTTTCAGCATTTAGGAACTTCATGTACGTCCACTTCTCTTGCTGTCTCTTCCACTTTCACACTCTCCCCTTTTACTCTCTAACTCTCTCTCTCTGTCTGGAGGCGTCTTCGGCCCTTCGCTCCAGCGCGACACATTTTTCTTTTGTCGTCTCTGCTCTCCGTCATCCTTTTCCATCCTCTCTGCGCTCTCTCTTTCATCCTCCTGACACCCCGACGGTAGGCAGTGATTCATGCTTGTAATTATGGGCAAAACGTGTTGCTTTTTAACAGGTGTGAAATATGTATTGCACAATGTCTGTCAGCTCTCTCGCTGTCTTTCTCTGACTCACCTCGGGCCTCCCGTTGCTTCACCAATCCCTTTCTCCTCTCAAACTTGTCATGCCCCACTCAAACTTTCCTTTCTTTCCCATCATACCTTTCCCCTCCCCACTTTTCCTCCGCCCTCTTATCTCTTTTCTGCCTCGGGTCAAAATAACAGCTACCAATTAACCCCGATTAGCTCTCCTACTCTCCCTCTAATGCCTCCTTTTTCTTTCATCTATCCATCACGGCAGGCCCCACAGGATGAAGTGAATGGCTTCAACGCTTAGACGCGTTTTCGGTAGTTCTAAGAAAACAAGTTCTGACCGAAAACAGTCAACACTTTTTCCCTCTGACTCAACCGCTCACATGTGATGTGTCGGTATGCACTCCCTAACAAGGGTTGGGTAGAAACTTTATGGTGTTAAAAAACTCCATACAACTCATTACACAAAAATGTGTCGTCTGCTGTGCTATTCAAAATGAGAATGTGTTGTAACTGCGGTGAGCGTTATAAAATGTGTCACAAAAGGAAATATGCAGTTGCGAAATTTGTTGTATTGTTTAGTTTTTTTGTCTTCTGTGCCTTTGTGCAAACATATGGAGTAACTGAAAGACACAAAATCATCAGAATACATTGAGGAAAACTTCACCCACCTAAAGAATCCTTTGTATCAATTATTGACCCTATGTTACATCAAATTTGTGAAGAAAACTTTCTCACATGCAGTCGCGCAACGCAGAGCATTCTTGAATTTCAGTGAACTTGTTTTGTATTAACCCAAGTCTCATTTATCCAGTCCTTTGCTCAGTACTTCCTAGACACATGCATTTTAACGAAACCTTACTACTTAAAACAGCTCTGCATTAACAGTCATGCACTGCCCAGGCACATTCGGGGCTGGCGCTGCATTAATGATTATTTTCATTAAAAATTCATCTACCAACTATTTTCACGATTAATGGATTCATGATTTGGTTTATAAATTGTCAAAAAATTGTGAAAAATGCCCAAAATGACGTCTTCAGTTTGCTTCCTTTGTCCAACCGACAGTTCAAAACCCAAACATTCTTCATTTACTCTCATATATGTGAAAGAAAAGCAGCCAGTTTAAGAAACTAGAAATTAAACTCACATTTAGCTAGAACGAGCAAATATTTGACACCTGCTTGAAAAATGTCAATTAACAAATCGACTGAGTGTTGCAGCTCTACTCAGGGTGCTACTTGCATGCCAAAGTAATTTGAATAGTAAGGTTTTAGTAGCATGTGTTTGGGAAGTACTGAGCACACGACTGGATAAATACGACTTGGATTATGCTGCACAAGTTGTGTGGGAATTGATATACTTTGCTGTTGTTAAATTCGGCCGTCTTTTGCTTCAATTCATCAAGAATTTTCTCAGTTTTTGGATTTGTCTTTCAACGTGGAAGCCTGCCAGAAAAACAAAGTTTTCATCATGAATTTCACGCACCACTGGTGAGTAATTGATAACAAATGATCATTTTGTGGGTGAAGCATTCCTTTAATCCCTTTTATTATGTAACAAATTGCAATGATAACAACGAGTAACTCTGATGACATAATGTTTTTAAACTAGCCTAACAAGCTCGAGCTCGCTGTAAAAACGTTGCACTCATCGAATGATGAGTTTTATTGACAGATTGAATGACAGACTGGGAAACTGGCAGTTTGAAATTAAAACAGGATTAGAAATGCTTGTCAAACAACAGCTTCCTTTGCGGCTGGTAACTCTTCCACTACCTGTTGACCCCGAGTTGTCGGCTACATCAAAGTCACCTTCCAGACTATTTTCTTAAACACTGTGGTTGGGCCCGGGCAACTCCCACATGCTCCCACACACACCTTGAAATCAGTCAACTAGGACAACCCCCAGTCAGCCAAACCTCCTCCGATCTCCTCAACCGCAAAAGCCTCATCACCTGTCAAAAGCAATAAGCATCTTTCACCGACGCCTGAACATTTGGAGCTCATCAAGCCGCAGGCTCCTCCCACCGTACATCCACCATTAGCATCAAAACACCCCGAAATCAACACGACATCGCTGAGTAAACAGCCCTGGAGGAAAAGGACACACAGCGTGCAAAAAGGGTCCCATTCAAAAGGAATAAACAGGTACTAAATGAAAAAAGGAGCCTGGGACGCAGAAAGAAAATTTTCTCTGGCAAAAATCAACCCAAACTGTTCCAAACCGTTTCCTTTTGTCTGCAGCCACATGCTCGGAGATGATTGCCAGACGTGAAAGCCTCTTGTTGTTTTGATTGAGCGCTGACATGTCTAAAAGCATCCTCCGCTGTGGATTAAAACAACCGCTCTTTTGTACGAGTAAACTGAGATAACTCAAACCCAGAGCCATGTTGTTGTTATATAATATTACATTGAGCAACTACTCTATAGTCGGCATATAGCCCGACATCAAGGGGAGCCCTGCAGGCTTGGGGCTGTGTACCTGGCAGTAGAAGCACACTCCGCAGGGCAGGGTTGAAACCAGAACATTCTCCGTGGGAGGATTGCATTACAGCAACACAGGGGTTCCCTACAACGGCCGACCATGACCTGCCTCTGTGCACTTATGTGTGTGTATCACCACATATTTTGACACACACACCTATTAGGGTTACACACATGCACACACAGGGGAGCTCCATTACTCACAACAGATCTTTTTTTTTTTTTTTTATCTACGGTTTGTTCGCCGATGTAAAGTTAAATCTGGCACTGCGGAGTCTGGCTGCCATCTGCAATACAGAGCTCAACATGAGGTTCGGGCGCCAGAGCTTCAGAGCTCCTAATAGGTCAAAAATAAACATCGGCACAGGTTAAGGGTTCAGAGTTGAATTTTGGGGCGCAAGGGTGTGTTCAGGGGCAAAAAGAGGCTTGTAGCACACTTGACATTTACACTCCAGACTGTGTTTTGGTAAACCAGTGACCCTGTGGGTGCTGTACCGCTTCCATCCAAGAGGACTAGTATTTCATTTTTCCCAACATGCACCACCACTTGAGGTTTTAAACAAGCACTTGAACAGAATTTGGTATTGTGGGAAAACCATGTGCGAGTTAATCTCTCCAGTCTGGTCCAGGAAAAACTAGCTCCGGTGCCAAAAGAGGTTGCCCTTCATTGATCTAACCACTTGAAAGAGGTCTTAAACAGAAAGGAAACCGTAACAGTATGTAGACGATGTTAGAATCCGGTCCAAATTAGATGTTTATTTACTATGTTTATTCCACAGCAACATTGATTAGAAAGACAGCAGCATATTGTCATGCCATAGTTTTCGTGAGCATACATTGTAAAACTGACAAGATTTAACATTAATCGAACCACGCAGGCTGATTTTGGAACAAAAATACAGAACATCATCCGTAGTGTGTTTTCTAGAACCAGAACAACATGCCGCACGCGACATCTCCCACTCCTCACACTTGAGTGTTTTCTGCTACATCAGAGGACGATACCAGGCAGCATGAGGCACAGATGTGACTGATGTATCCCGCCATGTTTCACGCTATATGCACATTATGTCATGTTGTGAGTTACTTTAAAGACAGATTTAAATTCAATCTGAAAGTCTGGAGACACATCTCTAGAAGATTGACTTGAACTGGATCCAACACGCTCATAACTCTGATTTAATCTGACTCATGTGTATTGTTTCTAATGTGTGTGTGTTTTTTTAATCCAGACTTGATGAAAGAAATCTGATTGCAATCTGATGATTTGATTCAGGCTGCAGTTTATTTCCAAACGGCTACATATACACTGTAGGAAGAAGTTAGTAAAATCAAATGACACACACACGTTAGCTCATTTAAGCCTATTAAATGATAGGGGTGTTAACACTTAAAAGCCAGAGTACTGGGGAGTTTTACTGTCCTTCCTATTCCGCCGACACTGCGGTGTGAATGCATCATAAACTCAGGGTTCGTGTACTGGCTTTTTCCCAACCGTCCTCTTCAGTGACTGATCCTGTTCAGGTGTCATCGCCCATCGAAGATCTGCGCTGACATGTGATGACACCTAAAAAACGTCCATTTGATGAAGAAGATCGTTTGATTTGGGGGTTCTCCAAAAGAAAATACCGCTTAATTTCCTGCATCCTGGTACATTTTTATGCACCGATTTGTGCCATTTCTGCATCCATTGTTGGCAAAATTTAAAGTCCTCTGCTACTTCATGTTTTTACTGGGCTGACAAATGGGCATGTTGTAAATATTGAAGGAGACGTGTCCCCGTCTTGCCTGAAATTTACACCAATATGCTTGAAAGCTGCAGAAAAAGCGAGCAAGTGAACTCTGAGTTTAGAATATTTTATGACAGATATGTCTTCCCAAGATTAAGAATGTTTCTCCACACACACCAAATAACTTCATTCTTCAATATCACTAAAATCCACACGTTATAACTTTGATTAGTCGTTACATAAAGTTGCTTTTTGTTATCTGTAACCACTTTTTTACTCTCACACAAGGGTCACATTTCTTTCTCAGAGCACGCAGCCGTCCTCTGACTCGCCTTGCATATTTGTTGTCATGTAGCTAACGTGTCAGAGATGGAGCTGGAGGCTCATTGTGGCTTTGTTGACAGAAAAGACCCATCAGAGCCAAACTCGGAGGAGCTGTTTGTCTCTTGCATAGTTTTTTAATTATCCTGCAGCACTGTACCTGGTGGCAATCCTTCCTTCTGTCATAACACTTAACCCTGAACATAAACACACCTGCGCAGGATGCCAGGGGGCAAAAATCATGCACACATGAACAGGCTGATGTGAGGGATACAGAGACAGTGGAAGTGGACAGAGACACGCGTTGGGTGCAGGGGGGGAATGACAGTCTGGGGTCAGGGTCGGTGTTGTGTGTCTGTGTACAGTTAAAGGCCAGATTTATGTGCAGTCTGTACTCAATCAAATGTGCATTCCTTTACTAACTCAACACACACTAATGTGCACACACACACGTGCACACACACGTATCCAGATTGTGCACTGGAGATTCATGTGCGCACAAACGTTATCCCGAACAAATACGTATAAACAAACACACACAGACATGCACAAACACACACACACACTTTTCCCATCTCTTGTCCCGTGAGATTCCTTCCTCTGGAGTTTGTTCATACTGAATTTCAAATTGATCCTCTTGGCATCGGACACATGCTCGCCTTGCCAAACAACATCAATGACCCAAAAACAAAGGCGAGAAAAAAAAATAAAACACTTAAAAAAAAAAAAAATCCAATAAAATTTTTGTTTATGCTCAGAAACTCTGTGAAACTATTTCTCGCAAGTCGTAAACTCAGCGTCCTGTTTAGATCCCCTTCTTACCCCGATGTCTGTCTCCCTCTTCACCTTATAAGCCAATCCATCCATGCTTTTTTTTTTTTTTTTTAATCTGTGGATTCCAGTCGCTCCAAGCTTTATCGCCATGTTTGGTTTCAATTTTGTTGTCGCTTCATCTGTCCCCCTCTCTCCTTAAATCTTCCTGAAACATCAAACCTCCATTTTAAAGTCTCCTTCCTTTCTCTCTCTAATTACCATTCCCCTCTCTTCCTTTCACTAATTGGCTCCACTCGCTTCCTCCATCGACATCTTTCACTGCCTCCTTCCCCTTTTTCAGACCTTCGGTTTTTAATTTACCTCTTAAACCCCCCTCCTCACCCCAGCTACTCCCCATCTCCACCTCATGGTTTTCTCTTAAATAATACCCCAAAAGAGAATCAGACAAGAGCGCGCTGCTGGATTTTAAAGTCTCTGCTGTGTCACTGCTTTAAGAGAAAGTAGCAGCAGTGGGAAAGTAGCAGAGCTCTGACAGTTGTGCGGTAGTTCTGAGTATACAGCTGAAACGAATAGTCAGTCAACAGAAAACAAATCAGCACCTTTTCCGATAATAGATTCATCATGTAGGAC